>JBBBDQ010000627.1:3325000-3925000 GCA_037127315.1 Ascarosepion bandense
CATTAAAAAATACAAAACCTTTGGAACAATTCTTATATAATTTGAGTTCCGAAAAGAAAAAAATCGTAAAAACACATGAAAATTATATGTAAAACTTGATGATAATACCTTGTCTGTCATTTTCAATGAAACCTGTATATATATATATATATATATATATATATATATATATATATATATATATATATATGTCATCAAATCTATAATTTTGTCGATAAGTATGTATAATTTTTGATTAGACTAAATGTTTTAACAAATTCCTAATATCTCTTCCTGGTTCACACTCCACCCATGTCTTTTGAACGGGTGATGAATGCTCATTCCTTGTTTCCTGTTTAGGATGTGGTTTCCAGCTTTCTCTTTTCCAATCTTTTCACTCTTACGTAGCCCTCTGCACATCAGTAGCATTACCGCCTTGCTCAGGGTGATATGATTAAAAAAAAAAAAATATCAAGTACAAAAACACTTTCCTTACTGATAGATAAAATTATAAAGAATTGCAAACTAATGTTATATCATTTCACGCACTGATCCAACACATTATATAATTATTTTTACTTTGTATTTTCAGTTATAATTTCTTCCCATTCACTGTTGATTGAAAATATTTCAGCTTTACTGTCATACATGTTTAGAGAAAGTATATAAATATTTTTGCAGACATAATGATGAACAGATATCTAAACAGACAAATCCACATACCCAAACACTGTAGATGTATAAACTAAATAGTTATAAATAAATAAGCAGATACCTTAATTTGATAGTTATGAAATAATAACACATTGATTTTGCTGTTATGAAAAGGTTAATTTTAAGTCACCAAGAGATTTTGATACCAGTTATTTTTTGTTGCATTAATAACACTGAAACTTAACTCTTCCATATTTTTATACAGTGAGTAATTTAATGCAGGCTTATCCAATAATGATGTCTTGGTTGTGAATTAAAGAGAAACAAAAACTTAATTACATCATCCACATAACTCTACCTTTCATCATTTTCTTTATTTTAAAAATTGCTTGTTTCATGATTTTTACTAAGGCTTAGCATTAGTTTCCATCAGATAACTTCAAAAAGTTTACCTTCAAACTTTAAAATATAGTACATGACAAATTTTCATTTTTACTTCTACTTTATATATATAAGGTGTATTTAGGTAAACAAGAATTCTTTTAAACATGTCTGAATAATATCAACAAGTTCTGACTATCCAATATTTAATCAACATTTTCAAATGACTGAATTAGTTTCTTTATAGAAACAGTAAACTTACCCAAGTTCATTTTTATTTCTTGTTTTTCTCCACCCAAGTATTTTCAAATGTTGCTACATTAGTTTTCAAGGATTTTTTTTAAATACTAAAACAGAATTTTGATAATTCTATCATTCCCTCATTTACTGTAACCTATATATATATATATATATATATATATATATATATGAGTGTGTGTGTGTATAGAGAGAGAGAAAAAGAAAGCACAATGATATTACACATAAGTTTTCTACTTTGTCATTCAACTGCTTAACATTGTTCTGATATATAGAAATTTATATATCATATATCATATATATATATATATATATATATATATATATATATATATATTCCTACTTTGTTTCTTTATTTATTCTATTTATCTTATCAGATTTCAATCCATATATTCAACGATAATAAAATAGCTAGCATCTCTGTACACGACTTCCACAACTCCAAGTTTCATGTGGTTAGCAATTGTCAGGTGGAAATTTGTATATATATATATATAAGAAAATATAAGGATATGAAAAATTTTTAAATATTTTTGCTTATTTACTGGTGTCATCAGAAAAAGTATATATATATATGGGGGAAGAAAGAAGCATGTATATAAATATGAATGTAAACACAGACACATGTGTGCATGTGTGTGTGTGTGTGTGTGTGTGTGTTTGCATTCATCTTTATATATATGTATATATATATATATATATATATAGAGAGAGAGAGAGAGAGAGAGAGAGAGATAATGTATGAGTTTACAAATTATAGTAATATTTAATTTTCTAATTGCCTTGGTTATATTTTCTGCATGAGTAATCATGGATCGTTGTCTACAAATTAAGTCTATAGTTGAAAGTAAGAGAGAATTTCTATGTTTTAAATCATTAAAAATAAGAAAATCTAAAGAAAGCTAACATAAAATAAAATAAAACTAATTTATTAACAACCTGTTTTCACTGCTTCCTAATGAAATATTCCATTGTTATGGTAAAATGAGTCAGGTTCACATATTGTCATTGTCATCCCCCTTACTACCATAACAATGGAATATCTCATAACTAAGATGAGGTTAGGCTGCATTACCATTAAATATATAAAGTCATATTGTGTTTACATGCATTTCTACTTGTCAATAAACATGACATATGTCTATTAAAATTATATATATAAACATATGTTAAAAATATATACTGTATAATATATACTGTTGACTTGGAAAATAGTTTTCAATAAAGAAGTTCATATATATATAGATAGATAGATAGATAGGTAGACAGAAAGTTCTGAAGATTAACAAAATGGATTAACAACTAACATAATTAATTTTTTTCAAACATTATTTTTAATAGGTACTCATATTTGATAGATATTCTACTTTTAATTAAACAGCATATTTATATATATAACTGTACTGACTTGACTATTTCTTGTATATAAGGCTTGATTTAGCTTTGTTTAGATTGGAATCATTCATGGTTGAGCAGTCAAAGACACATCAAATCAAGTGATCTAAAGAAAATTTCTCAAAAGATACTCAGCCTGGTAGAATTATATATATAAATATACTGATTGATTAAAAAAAGAATATCTACTCAAATATGAGTATCTATTAAAAATAATGTTCAAAACAATTATATATATATATATATTTAGTGTATCGAGGCAGCAAATAATTTTCTAAACATATACTGTTAAATATAAGAGACAATGAATGTCTATTATGTTTAATCATGAGCCGTTCTAAACATCGTATTTTGGCTTTAATTTCAGTTGAAAATAAAGACAAAAATTCTCCAACATTTGGATAAGCTTTTATTAAGTTGGTTCTTAACGATGTTTAGAACGGCTCATGATTAAACATAATAGACATTCATTGTCTCTTATATTTAACATATATATATATATATATATATATATATATATATATATATATATATATGGTAGACTCTCTTATCATAAACGATAAATGAGGGTTAGCTGTGGATGAGTGGCCTTTGTCCCAAATCCATGCATGGGATTTCTGTCCTGCATGCATTTGTGTTGAACTATTAGCGATCCAGCTACTGATCAACTTGCACTAAGATTTGTTTAAAGTGGTCAGTTGCTTGTGCAGTACAAAGCAAACTCTCTCCATCAAAATAACATACCTATATAGGTGCACTGTGTGCCATGCGTTAGGTGCTTGTGATGATTGCATGTTATATTATCTCAGAGTTTGACCTCCCAGTGCTTTAAATACATTGGGTAGTGCATGGTGAATCACATAAAATACATAAGGAGTTTTGATGTCAGAGTTTGCCATCTTTGCTACAAGGGCTGGTGGATTGAGAGCTCTCATAATGACTTTGCTCGGGCTTCAAAAGCCTCCCCCCCAAAACACACACACACATATATATACATGATGCAAATATTCTACACTCAAAGTACATTTTTACATAGCCCCTCCCTCTCACCACACACACAGTATACTCACATAACAAATATGCACACCCAGGCACACAAGCAAACTATTGATCGATAGATGAGACCTAAACAGGTACTACCGCTTTGGGCTAAAGTGGACCTGGGTGTAACAGCCTTTAAGGGGTAACTCTATATTCCCCAAGACTCCAAATAATAAATTTAGAGCCACATCACCATTAGCAATTTATATGTCATACCTAGGACAATGGGTGTATATATATATATATGATAAAAATATAGTTTTGAGGTAGCCTGTATTTATGAGTATAAGTGCTGAATATCAGAGATAGAGTGTATATAAATGGCCTGAAAATTGCATTCTACTGTCAGCATTGAGTGTTGACCTCAGTATTCACTAATATATAAAAGACAAAAGAAAAACATTTATTTATCAATATGTTTTATCCCCTGATGGATTTTACCTAGGTAAATGTTATTTTGTAACTTGTAATTATACACAGAAATAAAGTGGAGGAAAACATATTGTTGAGTTTTCAAATTATAAATTTGAGAACACTCTAAAATATTCTTAAAGATAGCTGTGTAAGGGAAGGTAAACCATGCAATAACTTTTATAAATTGTCTTTATAGATATATTTTAATGGAAAATCCTGAAAATTAATGAAATGTTCAAATAAATAATATATATATATATAACTGAAACCTGACAAATAGACCAAATGTTTACAAAAAGTTTAATCTACAAAACTCTAGAAATGAGTGCTGAATTATAGCATCAATCAGCTAAGTGACAAATTTTATTTGTATTAATTATATATATATATATATATATATATATATATAGAGAGAGAGAGAGAGAGAGGATAGAAATAGATATACTTGTGAGCATATATATATCATGTCATCTGTATACATACATATTCTGGCATTTTAATTCTGATACTATTTATCTTGTAGTCTCAAAGGAATTATGAATGTATTTTTAACTTGTATTTTTATGACATAAAAGAACAAAACTCAAAACTGATTAATATTTTTTTTAATAAGACCATTTCAAAATCATGTTTCTAATTTTAGTATTTAGATTAATCCTTATCACTATTTTAAAATTTACTGCTTATATTCTGATCGTCACTGCACTAAAATCAAGTACTGTTTTGAGACATGTGATTTATCTAGCATCTGATAGCATACTGCATCATATTCATACATGTGCAAATATGTGTGTGTGTGCGTGTGTGCAGACAGACTACTCATTAGGGCATGGTCACCAAGCAAGTACGAAAACAGTCTATTTCTCAGCATCAACAGCTATAAATTGAAAAGCACAAGCATAATTTTTAAAAACATCACTAATTAGTTGCCCCCAAAACATGCTTGTTATATATATATATATATATGTGTGTGTGTTTGTGTGTGTGTGTGTTCCCCATACATTCCTATATATATATATATATGCACACACCTTTGTGCATGTATAATTGCATATATATGTGTGTGTGTGTGTGTATGTCCACCAATTATTTCATAAATGCCAGTTAATTTACACACACATATATATAAAAGAGTCTTTAAATAAATCTGGTTTCTTTCTGTATATATATATATATATATATATATATATAGGATTAATACAAATATAAAATTTGTCACTTTAGCTGTTGTTATATATATATATATAATGCTGAACAAAATCTCATCTTTATATCTTTGTGTATGGATATATATATAATAATAATAATAATAATAATAATAATAATAATAATAATATAATTAATGGTTACTAATGGAAGTACATTCCACAGTTAAATATTTACTTTTAAAAAGTGCTCAATACAAAAGTAGTGCATAAATATATGGTAATTATTATTATTATTATTATAGTAACATACTGCAACTCAATAGCTATAAAGTTTTGGTGTTAAAACACCATCTTCAGGCAGTAAAATGTATTTTATTGCCTGATGATGGTGTTTTAACACTGAAACTTTATAACTATTGAGCTGCAATATGCTATTATAATAATAGTAATAGTTACTATATATATATGTAATAGTTTAGTCTCCTCTCTTTATATATATATATATATTTGCATATATATATAAAAGTATGATTGTGACAAAATTTAGAATGGCATTAACAGGTGTTAACAGCTTTTTGCTGCTATTGTCTTGAGATGTGAGTGAAGAATTATGGATTAGTGGTTTTCCTAAGTGAAGAATAAACTTACCCATTCCTTCTCTACCAACCATTTTGACATGCCAGTGATGAGAAATTTTTCTGCGGACATCTAATGACAGAACCCAAGAGATTTATATTTACTTAAAGGTATTAATTTAAAATGAAACCGAATACAATTTGATGACCACTGTATCATCCTAAATCTCCACATGATAAATAAGGTGTAAATAATAACAAATATAATGAAAAGATGTTGTTTGGTTGGGTGCTTTTTTAGCAGCAAATCAACCTTTAATTAATGTTATTTGATGCCAAAATCTAAATATTTTGAACACAATTTTATGTCTTCAGAAAAATACATTTTGAATGTAATTGTATGCCTTCAACTACTGATAAAATGTAGTTGGTAATTTTACTATAAATTTGTTGTTGGTAATTTTTTAATAAAAATCTATTGTTGGTATTTTTACTATAAAAATGTATTCTTATACTTTCATGATGTTTTTCTTTTGTTTGGGGATTCCCATTTAACAGGTGGTACCAACCTGGATTTGGATTGACCTGGGAACACTAGCAATTAAGAGTTGGTTCCACATTCTTCAAAACCTCAAATCTCCTGATCAGAGGCCTTGCTGCCAGTTGTAGTTTATTGTGTCACTAGCAGTATAGCCCGGTGTTGTTCGGGTGTAATGAAAGCTTTAAAATTAATCCATGGTCCTGGAGCTCAGACTCAGTCTAAAGAATATTTGTATGAAGTTTGGTGAGAATCGGATAAAAACTGTGGATTTGTATAAAGGACATACAGACAGATAAACAGACACACACAAACATCTTACCTTTTATATATTATCAATTTTCTGTACTATTGTAAGAACTGCAACATTGAAACTTCTGAATATCATTTTTTATGTCTTTGTCTATGAGTGTATCAAATTTGATTAAAATCGAACCACTCCTTCTATAACCTATAATATTTTTTCGATTATCGATTTTTGATATTTATCGGGGGTATCTCGATACAAAACCTAGCTAAGAACACTCGCAGACGCTTATAGTACAACTGTGTAAATTTTCAAGAAAATCAGTTCAGCCGTTTCAGAGTCTATAGGTAACGGATACACACACACACACAGACATGCACACGCACACACAGACAAAGATCCATTTCTAAATAAGTTTAGATTAGATAGATTTAGATTTAGATACCATGGATTATATAATGAAAAGTGTGTGTGTGTATATCAATGAATGTATATGTATATAAAATTTTAATAACTTATGATACAAATAAATGGATGGGCAGATGTACAAAATGTTAATATAAGATTTTAAGAACCATCCAATTTTTTTGTCTTCTATAGCTGTGTTTAACACTGATATATTTATATAGATATTAACATGTATGCTGGTATCTAAGTGCAGTTGAAGGTATATATAGGTACATTTATAATTCTAAATTCTAATGATAGAAAAAATATTTATTTTAAATGAAGTAATTTATTTTTCAACATAATCTCCTTCCTTGTCAATGTTCTTAATACATCTGTATTAATTGCCTAGATTAACATTATACAGCAACAATTTCAGATTAAAATTCTGCTAACTAGTGCATCAGGCTATACATCTATTTATCTATCTATCTCGAATTAATAAAAATGTAAAGTTTGATTGTTGTTACCATCAGCATCTCAACTCTTAGAGTTTCGTAGACAGACCCTTCCCTGATAGAGTGATTGCTGCAGGGTCTATCTACAAAACTCTAGAGTCAGGATGCTGAAGGTAACACCAATAAATCAAGTGACAAACTTTATATTTGTATTATATATGTATATTGTTGTAGAGCACCTCTCTGTTCTCAAGAATGGAATGGTCTGGACATTGGTGATCATGACTCTCCACAGTTTCCTGTCCTACCATCCATTTACTCAAGCTCATTGTCTAAGTTGTGTGCTGTGTTCCTCTGTCCTGCTTGCCTTTAATATGTCCTGTGAGTATCAAATTTTTAAAGCCCAATTTCCTCATTACATACCCTCGAAAGTTCAACTGTCTCTTTCTGGTTTCTATCTGAATTTCTGGCATGAGAAGTTATCAGAACTTACACTATTTATATGTGGACTATTGTCCGCATCTTTGTTATTTTTTAGCAACATTTCAGCCGTTGTGCTCTCTAGCCTTCACCAGGTCTATATTGATCTGGGTAGTCTACAGGGTATTCTGAAGCCTTTATTTAATCTACAGGGAGGGTAGATTGTTCTCATTCCACTGCCCATGTCTAGGGATATCTCAACTAGTTCTTATTAGTACTGCTCAGTAATTGCTTGCCACATTTCCACTAAGTACAAGTACACCTTGCCTGGCCCAGGAATTGAACGCACAATTACAATGCCACCAAATTCGCTAACCAGTGCTTTAATCCATGAGGCTATTGTCCATAGGAAAAGAGCACAACAGCTGAAATGGGATAACAACACAAAGATTAGAACAATAGTCCAAATATAAATAATGTAAATAAGTCCATTTCTGATGTTAAGTATAAGTTTCCATTCTGCTTCTATTTTCTCTAAAACTTAGTCATTGTTCACATGTTCAGTCAATCACTTATAGAAATTGAATTCCATTTGAACACTACTCTGGTCAAAATTCTAAATTCTCCTCTGGAGGGAATATTATATTCCCTTCAATTCAAACTCGTACATTCATTTTAATTGTTAAACTCACAATATTTGGGCTGTTGTTCCCACTGGCCTTCTTCAGGTATCTATTATACTCAGTAACCCTCTCAGAATTTTGAACTGAAAAATACGAGAGCCTGAAATGGTCAAAACACTATAACAACCAAAATGAATGTACTTGACTAAATAGAAAGGTATATGATAATTCTACATCTCAAATATTCAGACATAAATTAAAATTTTGATACATGTTTAATAAATCCTACCTGTGATATCATGGATTACATAAACAGCTAGTAACTTAATATTTTCTAAAGAGAAAGTTTCTTTAAAGAAATATTGCAATGTTATACATTCATGAGTCCAGATCATTAATAAATGTTAACAAGGGAAATTATATTTGATGGTTTTATTTGTTATAAGACCTATAAATTTCACTATTTTCTAAATTCAAAGTTGTTTTGTTTAGAAAACTGAAAATATTGCACTCATGCACTCATAAAAATATTGCACTATGCTGCTAGGAATAAATAAATATGTGAAATATATTTGAAAAATGACCTTTTACCATTTAATAAATATTTACCTCAGAACATGGCAGGCAGCTTTATTGGACTGGAGGAAAGTTACATTGTCTTTTATTGGAAGTAGCAGGTTAATCATTTTTGAACAGCACATATTAAGTTAAATTGAGTGGTACATTTGTGTTGTTTTATTTTCCAGATTATCAACTCTTTGTGGGTTATTTAAAGCTGATACATATTTTGGGTTTTAAGAATATTTTTGCTTTAATGAATTTATTTATTTAACTTATTTTTTTAGAATAATGCCTTTTCCAGATACAAGTCTTACTATTTATCTCATAGCTGAGAGGAGGAGTTAGAGTTATACACTTCCCAAGAATATTTGCATTAAGTGAATTTCTTAGTTAAATGTAAGAATTTATTTAAAAATTTTGAAAATGAATATCAATTTCTTTTTTAATGCTCATACAATAAAATTAATTGGAACCTAGCAGTAGACATATCAAAGTTAAAGAAGTGGAAATAGAAAATGTAAGTTAAAAAAAAACAAATAAGAGACTTGAAAAAACATGTGGTTCTACAGAAGGCTGCTGAGAATACCATGGATTGGACATGTGTTTAACAGCAAAGATTCAGAGAAAGTTGAAACAACATTGACACTTATATTAACGTCAGGAAAAGACAGTTGACATTTCTCAGACACATAATGAGGAAGAGGCTTGGAAAATTTATCACTCACAGAAAAGATTGAGGGCAAGAAAGATAGACGAAAAGAATGCATAACCTACCCAACAATCTTGAGTAAATAGATGAAAGAACAAGGTCTAGGAAAGATAACAAAAAAATAAAATTATCAAGAGTTATGACTGGGGTCTCTTGCTTGTTTTGAATGATACAGAGCCATGACTTTTGTTTTGCATGATACAGATCCATTTATAAAGAGCCATGACTGGAGTCTCTTGCTTGTTTCGAATGATACAGAGCCATGACTTTTGTTTTGCATGATACAGAGCCATTTATTAAGAGCCATGACTGGGGTCTCTTGCTTGTTCCGAATGATACAGATCCATGACTTTTGTTTTGCATGATACAGAGCCATTTATTAAGAGCCATGACTGGAGTCTCTTGATTGTTTCGAATGATACAGTGCCATGACTTTTGTTTTGCATGATACAGAGCCATTTATTAAGAGCCATGACTGGGGTCTCTTGCTTGTTTCGAATGATACAGAGCCATGACTTTTGTTTTGCATGATACAGAGCCATTTATTAAGAGCCATGACTGGGGTCTCTTGCTTGTTCTGAATGATACAGATCCATGACTTTTGTTTTGCATGATACAGAGCCATTTATTAAGAGCCATGACTGGAGTCTCTTGATTGTTTTGAATGATACAGAGCCATGACTTTTGTTTTGCATGATACAGAGCCATTTATTAAGAGCCATGACTGGAGTCTCTTGATTGTTTTGAATGATACAGAGCCATGACTTTTGTTTTGCATGATACAGAGCCATTTATTAAAAGCCATGACTGGAGTCTCTCGCTTGTTCTGAATGATACAGAGCCATGACTTTTGTTTTGCATGATACAGAGCCATTTATCAAGAGCCATGACTGGGGTCTCTTGCTTGTTTTGAATGATACAGAGCCATGACTTTTGTTTTGCATGATACAGAGCCATTTATTAAGAGCCATGACTGGAGTCTCTTGATTGTTTTGAATGATACAGAGCCATGACTTTTGTTTTGCATGATACAGAGCCATTTATTAAAAGCCATGACTGGAGTCTCTCGCTTGTTCTGAATGATACAGAGCCATGACTTTTGTTTTGCATGATACAGAGCCATTTATCAAGAGCCATGACTGGAGTCTCTTGCTTGTTTCGAATGATACAGAGCCATGACTTTTGTTTTGCATGATACAGAGCCATTTATTAAGAGCCATGACTGGGGTCTCTTGCTTGTTTCGAATGATACAGAGCCATGACTTTTGTTTTGCATGATACAGAGCCATTTATTAAAAGCCATGACTGGAGTCTCTCGCTTGTTCCAAATGATACAGAGCCATGACTTTTGTTTTGCTATGATACAGAGCCATTTATTAAGAGCCATGACTGGGGTCTCTTGCTTGTTTTGCATGATACAGAGTCGTGTTGCCAGACATTGGGTCTTATAGAAGCTATCCTCCTGACCCAGGAGCAGCACTACCTCCTCATGGCATTTAATGGAGGCCTCCAAGTTTTATCTGAGGCCCTCTGAGAAGATGAATGGAGGTATAATGTTGCCAGCATTTGTGATCACTTCACATCTTTATAATCACCATTAGACTCATCCAACCCTTTCCAAATGCTCTGCACTGTCCTCAGATTGGCACCCAAACACTCTGAAATGTTTGTATTGAAACTTCTGATGTGAATGATAAGCAGTACAGAATGCAGTTTCCAAATTACTGGCAAAGTGAATTGCATCATAGTGCTCTTTTTCTTACTAACAGTGCCCAACTGATCATATTGATCTGTGCAGTCAACAAAATGAATGCCAAATAACACATATGCACAAAATTGAAAACATAAAATGGCAATAATTTGCCTCAAGCACTCTATATGTGTGTATGTGTTTTAATACAATAGATAATTTTTAAATATATGTGTAAGAACTATTTTTGACAATAAAGTTTGTAATAGTGTATGTGGGTGTTTGTGAAGGAACGCTTGCCTGTCAAGGTCTATGTTAAGCAGTAACATCAGTTAATATTTTTGTATGTGTGGGTGTATGAAAAAAGGCTGTAGACATCATTTCTAGATAAGTCAGTGAAATATATCAATGAAATGTATTGAGATGTTACAATGATTTTGTATATGATTGGATATTTTATATTTATGTATAGATGCATATATGTATGAGAAATCTTGTTGTCACTTCTGTGTGAGTCAGTGAAACACAGACGTGATAAACTTGTTTTAGTTGGAATTTTTCATTAAACTATTTCTTATGTGTTTTTTGAAGATGGAATTTGTATTAGTTCATTTATTTTTTCTGCATTATGTAGACGTAAGTTAGATTCATGAAGAATGGATCTGTAGAAAGTTGGTGAAGTAATATAATTTTTGAAGCAAGTGTTTATAGTTGGTAGAAATGCTATTATTATATTTTCAAATTAATTTCTTCTTAAAGGCTTGTTTTTTTAATTAGGCTTTTTTTTAATTAGTGAAATCAAATTTATGTTCCATGTTATTTCAATGTAAAATGAGAGAATTAAAACATTCGTCTAAACACAAGCTTTCTTATGTTCATTGATGCAGGTTTTTAGATCACATAATGTCTCCTTCACATCTACATGTTTGCACTGTAGACATTTTATGAATGATTCTGGCATTTGAAATAGCATTTGGTATATTTTTCTTCTTGATTATGTTACCAATAGTCTCAGTATTAGGAAGGGCTAATTTGTTTGTGAGTTTAGTTGAAAAGTTGTTGGATGGTAGGATTATGAAATTTGTGTAACTTTTGTTGGAAGTATCCATTTGTTTGGCTTTGTGGGTTTTGTAAGCTAGTTTTTTAGCATTAAGGATGAAATGGTGTAGATAGTAAAGAAGTTTGAGTGTTTTCTCAATATATTTCTGTACCTATCCCCATCCAACCAAGAATATATATATATATATATATATGCACATACACTCACTGATACTTGTTATACCAATATACATGTATGCACTGATATGAACATATATAAACATGTTCACATATTAAATATGTGCACAAACATAAATTTTTTAACAGCACATGCAAACAAAATGAATTACAAATGTAGGTTAAAAACAAAACTAAGACAAAGAAGAGACTTGAATAACATAAATGTGGTTTTACAGAAGGCTGCTGAGAATACCATGAATTAAACATGTGAGCAACAGCAAAATTTCAGAGAAAGTCAAAACAAAAAGGACACTTAGACTTAACATCAGGAAGAGACAGTTGAAATTTCTAAGACACATAATGAGGAAAGAGGCTCAGAAAATTTGATATTCCCAGAACAAATTGAGGGCAAGAGAGGTAGAGGAAAAGAATGCATAACCTACCCAATATTCTTGAGTAAATAGATGAAAGAACAAGGTCTAGTTGAGGTAACAAAAAGACAAAATTTATTAAGAGCTACAAAAGACAGGAAATTGTAACGAGACATGATTGCCAATGTCTTGAAGATAAAAAGCACATAAGAATATGCTTACATGATGTTTCAAAAATTTATTCAGATAATGTAATAGTTAATTATTTTTGAGAATATTACATTTTTACTACATGTAAATATTTCTTTCAATATTTCATATTATCATAATCAGTTGGTTACAAAATTAAAAACATCACAATGTATTAAAAATAGTGAATTGAACCCTAATAGAATATTCCAAGTACATAATCAAGATATTTACTTTCCACACTACTTCAAATAAAAGGTTAGGAAGGAAATATGCCAAATGTTTCCTTAGAGGAAAACTCCTAATATTACTATTACTATATATAAGGTTCTGCATGAACAATTATTTATTTAGCATATATTTAAATAAGAATTTTTAACATTGTTTTTCTGTTGTTTGTTTTTATACTATGCTTCATCTCATAAACATGGTTCATTAAAAACAGTTAAAAGTTCTGTTTTGTCCATATTTCTGAGATAAAGCATTGCAAGTATTTATACTATTTAAATTGTTCAACTGTTGTCCACATCTTTGGGTAACACAGAAAATAAAAAATAAATGAAATTATAAAAAAAAAATTACCTAGAAAAGTTTTTCTCTGCTTATGTATGATATAGAATGATGTAAAATGTCTATATAGACAGACTGCTAGTAACTTAAATTAAGATGTTTTGCATTATGAAAACCCATATTTTATTTTTATTTGCATATTTTTTTTCAAAACAAAACTTATTCACACTATATTGTTTGTACTGTTGTTCTCATTTTTGTTGCCATATTCACAACGTTTTCGCCAATGTATTTTTTTAACTTAACTTTCTAAGTTTTTGTTCACCTCTGCTGTAGCCAGTATGCAAAAAAACTAAAAATATCATATGGCGACTATTTACCCATCGCAGCATGTATAAAATGTTTAAGAATCAAAGTAGTTCGAGATATATGCTTAATAGATAACAGCTGAAATAGTAGTACTAATTATTAACACTGGTGAAAGTAAAATTCAGTGATTAGCTAATAGCATTTAGACATAGGCTATAATAAAAAAAAAAACAAGAGTAAAGTTTTATACTTCATAACAGGAATTTTTTTGTTGTACAATGAATAATCCGCTTTCATTCAGAGCTTTTTACAGAGGATTAATAGATGGTATCAATCCTTGTCAATAAAAAATGAAAAATATATGCAGCACACAAATAGAATTATCCCATTTTATTTATTGATTTTGAAATAAATCTTTTAATATTTAAAAATTGGATTTTTATCACTTCATGTTTGAGTTTTTTAAAATAATGTAAATTTTATATAAAACTTACAAGCTTACCTGATAAAACTTAGAAATCAGTTTTCTTAAGTTATTTTTTTACCTTCTTTCATATTTTTTATTAGATTATAAGCACCTGGCGACAGCAGAGGTGAACAAAAACTTAGAAAGTTGAGTTAAAAGAATACAGCTAATACTGAGGCATCTAGAAGAGGCATGGTTTGTAGAACTAGAACAACCTACCTAGTGATCAAAAGAAAGAGTTGGATGAGTCTCATGGTGATTACAAAGGTATGGCAGCTTGGAAAATTCACTCTGATCGTTTTGATAAGAAAAGAACTCCTGAATTTATTGGTGAGGGACTCAGACACAACACAACTTACATCAAGTGCCTTGAAGAGGTAGTGCTATCTTGGGTCAAGAGTGTGGTTACTGGAAGACCCTATGTCTGGCAACAGAACTTCTCACCATGCCACAAGCAGGAAAACCCAATCATAGTTATCAGACAATTTCTGTGATCAGACCAATTTATCCCTTACATCTGGCCACTTAACTCTCCAGACTGCAACCCCCTTGATTATTATAGATGGAGTGCAGTTGAGCAAGAGACCAACAAAATACAATCTCTCTCTCTCTCTCTCTCTCTCTCTCTCTCTATTATTTTTCACAGTAGCTTCTGCTTCTACTCTGACAGGCTTAGCTCCCTGGTGTCCCCTCTGCATGAAATTACTCAGGCTACTAGACCTGCAACTAGGTTCCACCCTTTTACAGTGAAACCAATAAAATGTAACTGCAACTTATACTCTAGCAGCTTCTTTTCTTGCACTTTCCGCCTGTGAATTCTCTTCCATATACTTGCTTCCCTGACAGCTACAATCTCCAAGAATTTATATGTAAGGTCAGTTGCCATCTCCTATCTCTCCAACTTACATCTTTTCTCTCATGTTCTTTTCCCCATCCACTCTACTTTCATCAGCTCTCTTCACACCAGTGTTCTCATACTTTTCTTACCAATTCTCTGACACACCCTATCATTTGTTCCTCTTTCTCATCACTCTTCTCTTATGCAACTCTCTGCACACCAGTGGTAGTAAAACTGTCTTTCTTGTGGTGAAATGATTATAAAAAATAACAGTAACATAACGCTTAGTCTCATGCACAATACAATTATTATTAGCTCAGGAATTTTCTTTCATTTAAGGTATCAGAAAATACAATATTTCAATTCATTCACAAACACTTATACACCTAACTATATGTAAGTAAATAAAAAGAAGTACAGAGTGCGATGGATAAACTGTTATTTAAATTACACAGAAATGAAAATAACACTGACATCTCATTTTAGTATATATTTCCAAAATTACACAAAGATATCTTGAAATACCAGAGAGTAAATTTATCTAATAAAATTGCCATTGGCTTTAGCCATAGTCTCTAGACAACTTTAGAATCTTCTGCAACTCTTCTGGATTGTGTTCTCGTTTAAGTTAGTGAATGCTGCTATAATACACGCGTTCACTTCATTTTTGGTGTTAAAAGGATTTATTTTTCTCTTACTCAACTCTTACTTAGCAATAATCAAAGGGGTTGCAGTCTGGGAAGTTTTGTGGTTGGACGTAAGGGGTAATGTGGTTGCAGAAATTGTTTGACCGCCATGACTGGATTCTTCTGCTTGTGTGGTATGGTGGATGTTTTTAATGGATAACCATGTTTGAAATAGACATACTGTTTTTTTTTTAATTTTAAATTGTGTGTATTATAAATATGCATAACAGCAAGGTTTGAACATGTATTCGCCCTTTGTTAGGATATATATATATATATGAAAGAGAGACAGACAAACAGACAGAGAAAGTGATAGATTTACATTCACTTTTTACTTTACAATTTTAATAAAATCAAGAATGAATAAAAGATATTAACTATTTATATTTTTAAAATTATTTATTGATTTAAACACACTTAGTGAAATTATACTTATTTCTACAACAAAAAATCTTATTCAACAAATTGGAAATTTGTGGAAAATGCTGCCATTGCTTCATTGTTATCAAAGATGCATAATGCCTCCATTATGCTACAGTAAAAAAATGTTATATATTTGAGCGCATTGGAAAGATAACTACACAATGGTAAACATTATAAACTCAAAACACTTAACCTGTTTTTTTTACAGAATCTATGAGATTTGCATTTTGGCATTTTCCTATACTAAATTGATTCAAACTGCAATTAATAAGTTAATTTCTGTTATCATTAACAATTAACCGGCACAATTTAATTTGCATCAATGACCATGAACCTTAATATGCCCTAGTTTGTGATCTGATTAAGTGTTTTTATATTCCCAGGGGCTCAAGGTTCTTTTCCACGAAATTTTAACATAGCATATCTCCCTACAAAAAGCAAGAATGTGCATGTGATTAAACACTAATATCTAACAATCTGTTTTGCTATTCTGTTCTTGACTGTTTTGGTAATTTGTTATACTATTTGATTGTCTGCCTGCTCTAAAAGAAAGTGTCAAATAATAGATTGCATGTTTATCATATATTTGTTTTCTTTCTAAGTACTGATAAGCTTTTAGGACTTGTTGTTTGAAAAAGCTGTTTTTTTATTATCCTTTCTCCTCACTAAAGTCTTTTCATTCTCTTTCACTTTTCAGTAATCCTTTGTGTCTTAGTGGCCTCATCACCTTGCCTAAGGGTAAGATGATTAAAAAAAGAAAACAATATGAACAAATATAAAATGTAGCAATGAAAAAAAATATAGATTTTTTTTATATGAGGAAGTGTTGAAAGGCTCTTGGCTTGACCAAGATGTAATTCTCAAAAAAAGCAAAAAGTTCTTATCTTTGGTCATTTTCTTCAGATTCTGAGAAGTGGGTTGAGCTAAAAGTTTTACCGTATGTCTATAATAATAATAATAATAGTTACAAAAATAATCCAAAATTATGTTAACAATTGGGAAACTGTAATTCCCTTTATTTTTTTTTTTTTTTGTTTTGCCAATAAGAAAATATGAAAATAAGATTTGCTTGAAATTCTTTTTAATATAGATTTTATAACAAAAAAAAAAAAATGAAATCCATCCTTTATAACAATATAGCACAAGTCCTGTACAATAAAAAGATAAGTAAAAACAGATGAATATGTACTGTGATAAATTAGATTTTATAAGCAGCTAAAACTTACAAATGTTTAGTTACCTGTCTATCTTATATATATATATATATATATATATATATATATAGGTTGAATATATGGATTGAAATCCAACAAGATGAATAGAATGAATATTTTGAGGACCCTAGATACTATGTCAGGATTTGTAATCGGAGGCCATAATTTAAACAATATAAGATACGCAGATGATACAGTGCTGATTGCAGACACAGAAAGGAAACTACAAGACCCCCTACAGAAGGTAACTGAAGAGAGTGACAAAGAAAGACTACAAATAAACTGCAAGAAAACTGAATGCATGGTCATCAGCAAAAAGAGCAACTCAAAATGCCAAATACAGGTGGGGGATACTAGTATCAAGCAATTACAAAAATTTATACATCTAGGAAGCGTTCAAACAAGAGATGGAAACTGCAACACAGAGATCTGAAGGCGAATTGGCATGGTGCTACAGAAGTTGAGTAAAGTACTAAGATACAGGAAACTTTCACTAAAAACAAAGAAGAGAGTACTAGATTGCTATGTGATGTCAGTTCTTCAATATGGCAGTGAATGTTGGACAATATCACCGAAGATGAAGGAAACACTTGAAGGAGCAGAAATGTGGTTCTACAGAAGGATGCTGCAGGTATCATGGACTGAGCAATGATGAGGTACTGGAAAGAATGGCAATGAAAAGAAAATTAAAAGTGAGCATCAGAAAGAGAGAATTGAAGTTCCTGGGACATGCAATGAGGAAGGAGGGCTTGGAGAACCTGATACTGACAGGCCAGATAGAGGGGAAAAGAGACAGAGGAAAGCAGTGGATAACATATTTAAAGGGCCTAAGCAGGTGGATGACAGAATGGGGGTTGCGTGGTGTAACAGGAGAAAGTGTGCTAAGAGCCACCAGGGATAGGGAGACGTGGAAAGCCATGATCACCTACATCCTGAAAGGACAGGGTATATAGAAGAAGAAGGAAAAAAAGTGTCTTTAATCTTTAACATGTTTCACTTATAACAAGGTTCTTCAGAGATTTAATAAGGACGAATGAGTTTAATAGGTTGGTGTCTTGGGGGTAATATAATAAGATGTCATCTATATATCCTAAGTAAATAGAACTGTTAGGTATAATATATTTGAAAGGACTGGATTCTAAGAATTCTAGAAATAGGCAAGCAAGAACACCACTAACAGAAGATCCCATGGGTAAACCAAATTTCTGTGTTGTTAAAAGAGAAATAACAATGGTTAGTGATTAATGGGCATACTTTTATGATTTTCTGAACAGGCAGGAGGAAGCTTTACTTTGAATTTTGTAAATTGGTTTCTAAGAATGTTTAAGCATTTTGTCACGAGTATGTTTGTATAGAGTGATTTTATATCCAAACTTGCCATAGACAAAAATACACACACACACACACACACACACACACATATATATATATATATATATAATGCCCATAGAATTGTCATAGGAATCAACACTGTATAGTTACTGTCAGTTTCATGCCTTAATTGAACTATACATAATTACTTTAGAGTAGGGGATTAAGGAAAGTGAAGAAAGGAGGAAATAGGTCCTTCATAGTACTTTGTTATGAACATAAGTGATCTAAAGTTTTAACCCCAAACTAAAGAAATGGAGATGGCTTGTTTCTTCCTTTCTCACTTTCCTTAATCCCTGGTGGCCTATATTCATACCTGGAAAGGAATAATGGCATTTGGGTTGAAGATAGTTTAAGGCATATTGCACAAAGTAGCAGTTTTTGGAAAAAAGCTTTTAAAGGGAATCCCTTTCTTACAAAAGTAATATATAGGGAATAGGTGTAATTCAGCCCTGTGGATATAACAGGGCAGGTTTTGGTTGTAAATGTCTGAGCTGCTGGCACTAAAGAATGGATCTTGTCAGAGCATTTGCCATGTAAGTAACATAAGAGTAATGATAGGTTTATGATATTGCATCCGTGGGGAAAATGTGTGGAGGGTGAAAATAAGTCATTTTCCACAAGGCCATATTAATTTTTTTTTAACTCTGTCAAGGCTGGAAAGAGAAGATTGCAGAGCTTCAGTCAAGATATGGCAGCATGTATGTGTGTGTGTGTGTGTGCATACAAGCTTATCCCCACCTTGCCTGCAAAGTATGAAAACAAAAGGCATAAAATCACCCTCTTCTTTTTCTTTTTATCCACAGGATGTAATACTGACAAGAAATTTTCCCCTCTGGGATAGAGACTTCTTAACCCAAAAAAACCACATACCATATCCCATCCCCTTTTTGAGAAAGTCTCACACAATGACAATAATATCTCCACTACAAGAAAATATTCCAGTTCAATGAAAGAAATCATTGAACAAAGCTGTTACAACCTGGTAACTTAATGCCATTACAAGTTATTCAAAAGAAACATTTTGATAAGTTCTACCAAGAAACATGAATTGTTGTAAGATTTCATGATATAAATTTACAATGGATGATGAAATCAGCTAAGTTGTATGTACAGACACATTGAGCTAAAAAAAAAAATTTAAATTCAGAAATTAAGCATTCCAAAATCTTCAGTGCTTCTCCTTAATGCATAATTATAACCAATGTTTACATTTATATTTCTTCCCTCACACTTTACACACACACACACACACACACACAATATATATATATATGTATATATATATATATATATATATATATTATGAGGTAATTATTGTTGGTAGATTTTCTATAAACTTTTAGTTTGTGGGTAGGGTAATTCATTATTAGTTCTGGTTTTAAAAGTAAAATTGAACTCATGATAAAATGAAACTAATAATGTATTAACTTTCAGCAATATTATGCTAAATAAAACCAATAACAAAATATATATATATATATATATATATATATATATATATATATTTTATAATCATATCACCCCAAGTAAGGCATTTTACTGCCACTGTTTTGCAGGGGGTTACATAGGAGGAAAGTTATGAGAAAGAGTGACAGGTTATAAGGGGTGTCAGGAAGTGGGTAAGAGAAGGATGAAAATACAGATGAAAGTGGAGTGGATGCAGAAAGGAGCATGAGAGAGAGGATGCAGGTTAGTGAAATAGAAGATGGCTATTGACTTTACATTTAAATTCTTGGAGATTGTAGCTGTCGGGGAAGCAAGTAAATGGAAGGGAATTCCACAGGTGGGAAGTGCGAGAAAAAAGCTGTTGGAGTAGAATTTGCATTTACAATTTATTGCTTTCACAGTAAAAGGGTGTGACCTAGTTGCTAATCTTGTGGCTCAAATAAATTCATATATAGAGGACACCAGTGAGCTAAGTTCATTGGAGCAGAAGCCGTGAAAGTATTTGTAGAAGAGACACAGGGAAGCCACATTGCGCCAGTGAGAAAGTGACTGTATCTGAGATGCCAAGTCAGCATCTATCACATTACAGATTCTCTGTTGGATTTTGTCAAGGACACCTAGATGGGTAGCAAGAGCACCCAACCAGATATTGCAGCAGTATTCAACGCACGGGCAGATGGTAGATTTATATATGTGCAGAATTGTTTCAGGCGGAAAAAACTTCCTGGCCTTACACAGAGAACCGACTTTCTTAGCAGCGGATTTAGCTATGAATTCTATATAGTCATTCCACTTGAGGTCTGTTGTAAGAGTTAAGCCAAGGAGACGAGCCTGATCCATGCTAATGGGCGGTGGGTAAAAGTGATTGTCTGTGATGGTTAATAGATAGCAGCTATATATATATATATACTGTTATTGGTTCTGTTTAGCATAATATTATAAATATATATATATTTAGAATTTATATCATAAATATGTTAGTGATATTATAAAATATTTATGTTATAGATTCTAAATAAAGATTATTTTCACTACCTTGTATTGAGCACTTTTTAAGAATAGTGTTTCTTTGGATATGAAATTTTATTTTATCCATACATACCCTACACTTGTATGTGTGTATGTGTGTATATATATATATATATATATATATGTGTGTGGATACAATAGCATGACAGACTAGGCCCTATTGCCTTGGATGGCAAAGAGTGTAGGCAAAGGAAAAACTGAATTCAGACCAGGTTACACTATCCTAAAGTTATGTATATGTGAAGATGCAAGGGTTAGTTTGATAGAGACAACTCAACTGACCTGGTGAATGTCAAAACAGATGCAAGTATATTTTAGTTATATTTACCAACATGACACAAAAGTATCTTGAAACACCAAAGAGTAAATTTATTGAATAAAATTGCCATTGGTTTTAACCATGACTTCTGGATGACTTCAGAATCTCATGCAAAACTTCTGGACAATCTCCTTGCTTAAGTTAATGAATGCGTCATAATCCTTGTGTTCAGTTCATCATTGGTACAGGAAGTAGTTTTATTAGCCTCTCACTCAACTGTGTCTTACACATAATAATCAAGGGGGTTGCACTTTAGAGAGTTAGATGGCCATATGTAAGAAGTGACATGGTTGCAGAAATTGTCTGACATCCATGACTGTCCTCAGATTGGCACCCAAACACTCTGAAATGTTTGTATTGAAACTTCTGATGTGAATGATAAGCAATACAGAATTACTATTAAAGTGAATTGCATCATAGTGCTCTTTTTCTTACTAACAGTGCCCCAAAAAAATGAAAAGACGAACAACATATATGCACAAAATTAAAAAAGTAAAATGGCAATAATTTGCCTCAAGCACTCTATATGTGTGTATGTGTTTTAATATATGCGTCATGTGTATTGAAGCAATAGACAATTTTTAAATATATATGTGAAAATTATTTTTGATGGTAAAGTTTGTAATAGTTTATGTGGGTGTTTGTGAAGGAACACTTGCCTGTCAAGGTCTATGTTAAGCAGTGACGTTAGTTAATATTTTTGTATGTGTGGGTGTATGAAAAAAAGCTGTAGACATCATTTCTAGATAAGCCAGTGAAATATAGCAATAAAATGTAGTGAGATGTTACAATGATTTTGTATTTGATTGGATATTTTATATTTATGTATAGATGCATATATGTATGAGAAATCTTGTTGTCACTTCTGTGTGAGTCAGTGAAACACAGACGTGATAAACTTGTTTTAGTTGGAATTTTTCATTAAACTATTTCTTATATGTTTTTTGAAGATGGAATTTGTATTAGTTCATTTATTTTTTCTGCATTATGTAGACGTAAGTTAGATTCATGAAGAATGAATCCGTAGAAAGATGGTGAAGTAATATAATTTTTGAAGCAAGTGTTTATAGTTGGTAGAAATGCTATTATTATATTTTCAAAATAATTTCTCTTTAAAGGTTTATGTTTTTTGTAATCTGGCCTTTTTTTAATTAGCAAAATCAAATTTATGTTCCATATTGTTTCAATGTAAAATGAGAGAATTAGAGCATTTGTCTAAACACAAGCTTTCTTATGTTCATTGATGCAGGTTTTTAGATCACATCATGTCTCCTCCACATATACATGTTTGCACTGTAGACATTTTATCTGATAAATGATTCTGGCATTTGAAATGGTGTTTGGCATATTTTTCTTCCTGATTATGTCACCTATAGTCTCAGAAGTAATGGTAACAAACCTAGTGTTAGGAATGGCTAATTTGTTTGTGAGTTTAGTTGAAAGGTTGTTGGAGAGTAGAATTATGAAATTTGTGTATTTTTGTTGAAAGTATCCATTTGTTTGGCTTTGTGGATTTTGTAGGCTAGTTTTTAGCATTAAGGATCAAATGGCGTGGATAGTAAAGAAGTTTGAATGTTTTTTCAGTATATTTTTCTACGTATCCCCATCCAACAAAGAAGAATACATGAATATCCACACACATTCACTGATACAGTCTTATACTAATATATGTGTATACACTGATATGAACATATATAAACATGTTCACATATTTAATAAATGTTTCAACAGCACATGCAAACTAAATGTAATATATACTTTTGCTCATATGTTTTGAGATCATTGTATATATTGCATCAGGTGAATATTTTTTCAAGAAAACTGTAGAAATTATGTATTAATGGAAATAAGTTTTCTATATGAATGAATTTCTTTGTGCTCTTGAGATGGCCCAGTTCTCTCCAACAGTGGATATCGGCTCGGAACGAGAAACCGGGGAGCCGAGTTCGAAGTCCAGCTGGATCCATTGTATTCACTTACGTGCAAATACCCTTGGGAAAGGTATTAATCCGTCTCTTCCTTCCAGTTATGGGTTAAATAGCAGGACAGATTGGGTTCTATAGCCTTGGTCGGCAACCAGTCTACCGCAGAAAGCAATGGCAACCTACTGCGGGATAATCTTCTGCCCAGTCAGTCATGTCTCTTTCGAGACATGATCGCCCAAGCGTGTATCACGTATGGCACCTAAACTGACTGACTTCCTCCTTTCCAGTTTGTTGGTAGTCATCCTTTGTAGTTCCTGCTTTTAAGAACACTGGAAAATGCTCTGACCCAATTTACACATTTTACTCTCTCTCTCTCTCTCTCTCTCTATATATATATATATATATGCTAAAAGTCTGCCTTCTTCTACCGAATGCCCATAGCCCATAGGTAGAATCGCCGACTGATGCCAATTCGGTCGGGTTTCAATCCTCGGTTAAAAGCAATTGGAGTCTAACCATACTGATGAGCTGTGATACAGCAAAACAGATCTGTCTGCGAATGACTATATATATATACATATATGTGTGTGTGTGTGTGTGTGTGTATGTGTGTAACATTTTCAGCATGCTTCTATTTGGTCAAAAGCCTACTAATATACAATAAATATTATCTTATCAAAATTATTTTTGTTGTTTTTTTATCACTTAAAATCCTACTATACACACACTCACTATATATGTGCATGTGTATACATATACATATATATTAATAGTCACTGTGACACTCAGGCTCATTCTAGGGAAGCCAACAGTCAAGTCTATGTTGAATCAACCAGCAAGGTTTCAGCATAACATAATTATTCTTGACTTGTAATAATTCACAACTTTGGCTGACAAATTACTGCCTGATGAATTAATAATAAAAATTTCATGACTTGTTTTCATTCAATGTTTTTCAAGGAATATAACTTTGTTTCAATATCATAACTTTAAATGTTACCTTAAATAAATTTATTGTGCATAATGATAACAATATTATATTATGTAAGCCTAGCTTGCACAAATTCAGTTTAACTTAGTGAAAGAAATAAGCAATCTTTTGTTTTTTATTGTTATAGGATGAGTTGCACTGCCAAAAATATTAAGAATAATCCTAAAAATTTCTAATAGTTTTAATTTACTATTTTATAGAATATACAGCTCTTTTCCAGCTTCATAACTTAAAATATTGAGCTGAATAAATTTTCTATACATGAATAAAATTCAATGTGGACAACCCATTGAATTTAGACCAACCCATTAAAATGAGCAAACTGTAACAGTCTGAATAGTAACCACTGTTTACTAAATAGCTGGAAATGTAAATAAGTTCCAGATAGTTATTTTTGCATATAGTTAATCGGTGATAATTTTTGTATGAATAAGAATTATGTAATACTTTTAGCATTATTCTGTCTGATGTAAAAAAAATACATTTCATGCTTAACAACATTATAATAAATTGTGATTTTAATAACATTTACTTCATTAAATAATATTTCCTTTTTAGAATTATTTTTACTATAAATTCAAATATTACTTTTAATTTTTTATTACCAAATAAATTTCACTGGAATGTTTCAACAAATAATAATTGAACTAGTCCTACTAATTAATATTTAGTCTCAGTGACACAAGCAAAATATCACAAAGACAAAATTCCTTCATTCATTCAAAAACAATTCAATTCATATTAATCAAATAATTTTGCTATTGCCAGTCAGAATTCCTACACTTCAGCAAAAACAGAAATGCTAACCTTAACAGCTATTGTAATGAATGACACAGATCATCTTAACTTTAGGTTGGCATTGTGTATCCAGTGCTGAGTTGAAAAAAGAAAATTTTTTTAAATCAGGAAAAATCCATGCAACTTTATTTATTACTATATAAACTGCCATCTCATATTCAAGTCCATGGTAGAAGGCTAATCTGAGCTACCATGATCATTTATATTTCCCCTCACCCATTTTGGCTAGGCACTGGCCAAAGGCACTTAACCACTAAAACATTACTTATTTTATTTAAAATACATTTTTTCTATGACTTCACTACATAATATATAGGTGCTTTGTAGCACAAATATTATGTGTTTGATTGCAAATCCTTCGTAAATTACTTCAGGTATTTTTAAAATGACAATGACTTTACAAAGTGCAAGTTAGTCATGCCATTTTAGAGTTACATCTTCAACTGGGTTTCTTGTCTGCTATGTCTGAAACTTAAACTCATACAACTTTTCTTGACCATCCCTGCAATTTCAGTTGCAAACAAAAGAAGCTTCTTAACTTTGGTCAGAATTTGGTCATTCTTACACAATATTTTGAGAACAGTTGTCTTCATTTGGTCACATTTCCAATGAGGAACAGATACTTGTTGATTTAGAATTAAAAAAGCATTTCATAACAAGATATTAGAGAAATTTGATAACAAAACCAAAATGCTGAGAATTTTTGTTTAAATGAAATTAATATTTATTATAAGAAATTCATGCATTTTAATTTTAGCCAACTGCCCATTCCCTGTAAATATATTGCTAATTTCCATTCCCTGTAAATATATTGCTAATTTTTACTACAGAAAAGTCTATCATATGATTCTATGATAGAAATGCACAGAAAAGAGATTTTCTATTTTTGAATCCTTCCAACAATGCTAAATAACTATAGTTATTACAGATTAGTTTTTTTGTTGACTAAATACATGTAAATAAACTTATTCATAGCCAACATATTCAAAATATTGAGATCACTGGCACAAATTTATTTTCTATTTAATTAAAATATAAGACAACAGGTAAAACCAAAATGGGTCAAAGAAGTTGTTAAAATCACAAGCACTACGATTGTTATTTTATTTAAAAAAGATTATGCAATTTATTTAATCTATAGGAATAGAATATCCTTGTGCCACTGCCCACATCTATAAATATCTTGTCCAGTTCTTATTTAGTACTGTTAAGTTATTGCTAACTACATTACCACTGAGTCTATGTCCAGTTATTGAAATCACAATTATTATGTCATAAAATTCATGAAATAATGCTTTAATCCACTAAGCATGGAACAATTCTGTATGGAGAATTTGGATCCTTAAACTTAAACTGCATTCACTGAAGTTTCTCTTATGTTACATCTGCTGCTCTTGTTGAAAACTTGCTTTCATTTGTCTTTCTTTTATTATTATTGATTTAGACATTGAAAATGCAAGAAAATAAGCAAATTTTCAGTATATTTTGCTTTTTAATAAAGGCAAAAATGCAACTCAAACTCAAAATTTATTTGTGCTGTAAATTTGTAAGGGATTTGTTGTGAATCAAATGTTGAGATTTTTTACTGAACATTACTTACATGGATTTAACACTGATATAAGAGAGTTGTCGGGACCGGATAAGAGTTCTCTTATATCCTGGTTTGGTCTATTTTATATACATTACCACAGGCTCTCATTTGGAACCAGTGAAAATATCTCTTATATTCAGGTTTGTCTTATATCAGGGTCTCTTTTATCCGGGTTATACTGTAGTTTAGGTTGAAAGTATTCAAGACATTACATAGAAGATAGCCAACACATTGAAAATATACAAATCAAATGTTAAAAACCATTTGCACCAACATGTTTATACCAGTTGCTTTGATGTATGACTTCTATATAAATTAAGTGCAAAAA
Source organism: Ascarosepion bandense (assembly GCA_037127315.1). NCBI lineage: Eukaryota > Metazoa > Mollusca > Cephalopoda > Sepiida > Sepiidae > Ascarosepion > Ascarosepion bandense. Next base: position 3,352,504 of record JBBBDQ010000627.1, read on the forward strand.
AAAGTGACAGGACTTTCTTTTAATGTTAAGTTTAAAATACTGCAGAAAATAATTTTTTTTAACTCAACAGTAGCTGTGATGACATGTTGACATGTTGACATGTTGACATGATGACATGTTGACAGGTCTAATGTTGTTCTCTGGAGACTTTATCAGTAAAACATAATTGAAGAAATTGACATGAGTGTCTTTTTTATATAATTTGTAAGTGCCCAGTAATCTTAAAAAATTATGAAAATATTCTCTTAATATGTTCTATTAAACTTTAGACATACTGGCTTTAAATTTACATAATTTAAATAGTTATCACTCTTCTTTTCTGATAATATTGCGTATAGTTACCCATACTTACAAAAATCAGTATGTTTATGTATATGTAACAAAAATTCAAAATTCTTTTTAAAATATTGGTGTCTAATTATTTGTATTAAAGTTTTCTATTTGTGATTAGTAAATATAGTTTTCATTAAGTAATAATATCATTTAAAATGCTGAAATTAAAGAATTTTAAAAGATTTAAAAATTTATGCATTCTAATTAAAATTTAAAAAAATGAAAACTTTTCTTGTAAAAATTCATTATTCATTGGAAAAATTTGTTTCTTAAGACAATAGTGTCATTAACATATCTTATTTAAAAAAGCAATTAAAAGCATTTCTAATTAAATAATGTCGTAGTTTCATTGCATTTTCTTTTTAAAACTCAGCAGATTTTTTGGTAAATGGTGTTTCTGAGTGACAAGAAAAAAAAAATTATGATTTAAATTCTCCAAGAAGTCCTGCTTTTAACAAAGATAAATATGAAGAGGTAGAATATGTATTTCTCAAATTTTCATAAATTTAAGTAAGTGTTAAAAGAAAAGTATTTTTACCAACCTTTTTTCTAAAAGAAAAAAATTCTAAAATAATTTAATTCATTTGTGAATAAGTCCTGAAATTTTCATTAAAATCTGACAATTATTTGATTTTGGTAAAACTTTCTAAAATAATGTGACTTAATGCCAAAAAAACAAACAAACACTAAAATTACCCATACTAATCTTTGGCCTATCTGTTGTCACAAGAAAATCAATATTTTTAACCAAATTTTTTAAAATGCTAGAAAGTTGTTTGTCTATACTTCTGAGATGAGGTAGTATTTACACTATTTGGATTATTGTCCTCATCTTTAATGCCATTATTCCAATTTTTCAGTTGTTGTATGCTCCTTCTTTAGATGATAGGAATTTTGAACCAAACCCTTTATTATGATCACTGGAGTATATCATTCTCATTCCATGTGTGATGTCACTTCTGGTAGCAATGTAGTCATCTCTCTTTAACTTAACTCTCTAAGTTATTTGTTCACCACTGCTGTAGCCTGGTATTGAACTCACAACTCTTGAGTTAAATCACTGGAACTAACCAATGTCTATATCCACTGGGCCATGTATCCTTGAGGACATCAACCCATATATTTCTAGTCCCAGAAATTCATAGGTTGATGTCCTCAAGGACATTGGTTAGTTTTATTGACTTAACCTAAAGTGTTATGAGTTCAATACCAGGTTACAACAGTGGAGAAAAATAACTTAGAGAGTTAAGTTAAAGGGAGATAACTACATGGCTACTAGAAGTGGTATTGCACATGGAATGAGAATGATATATGTCAATGATTGTAATAAAGGGTTTGATTTGAAATTCTTAGCATCTGAAGAAGGCTAGAGTGTACAATGGCCAGGAATAATGACATTAGTCTAAACAATGTAAATAATGCTAGAAAGTATCAAAATTTTAATAAAATAATCAGAAAATACTTTGGTCTTTCCTTTTAATAATAACTTAAAAATTTGGGGATAAAACTTTTCTTTTATCAAATTTGGAGCCTTTTTTCATCATGGTATGCACGTTTTTAGAAAAACTTTTAGAGGTAAAGAACTTACTTATAGAGGTACTGAATTTAAAGCAACTGAAATTTGTAGTTGGTAAACAGCACCTGTCTGGGATTAGTTTAATAAAAACTGTGTTATATTCTATCAAGACCATATATATTGCACTGCTGGATTATCTTTTTTTTTGTAGAATTTTCTCAAGGAAAACAAGATAAAAATTCTTGGAGAATGAAATTATGAAGCTGCCTTAAACATAGTAGAACAAAATGATAAATATTTTATACATGTCCAAAATAAAACAAATTATTTTATTTTTATTTAATAACCAGAGAAATTTCTACAGAATTAATAAATTTATTTTTAATCCAACATTAAAATTACTTCAAATGTATTTTTAGTAGATGCCTGTATTTGAAATAGATGTCCTGTTTTTGTATTTTACTTCAAATAGTGTATACTATGTTTATCAGCCTGTGTATCTGAGAAATTTGAAAAAAAATGTTCTCTCCCACAGGGATCAATCCTGCGTCTCCTTTGTAGAAGAAACTATTGTTTGACCTAGTACATTTTATCACATGGCTTAAAAAGCATCCCAGGCAAGGCTCTATAAGCCATACTAGATCAAATGGTGCTTTCTTTGACAAAGAGAAATACAGGTTCAATTCCTGCTGAGGAGCATATTTTCTTTCTCGAATTCACAGGCCAATAAGTATAATAAACATTGTAAAATTAAAAATAGAACCTCTATTTCAAATACAAAGTATTTACAATAATGTATTAATAATCAGAATAAATTTTTTTACTCAGTACCACATTTATGACATGCTCAAATCTATGATATTATGTACATCTTCAGTAGTTTTGACAAAAAAAAAAAAACAACAGATGAACAGCATTATATTCTGAAGAGATATCAATCTTGCTGAGAGAAGAACAGAAAAGGTTTAAGGAATAAATTAACCAGTCAAATAAAATAACAAGAGCTTTTCATTTGATTGAAGTGCAGATTGTGTCATTTGTCACTGGAGCCCCAACAATATAATGGATTCATAAAATAGATAAAAATGTATTGAATTATTCAAGAAGTATGAAAAGTATTACATGAATTGGAACAATATATACTATTGGATTGTTCTTCTTTCATAGAGAAAGAAATGGCAAAACAAAGCATGCATAATCTTGGGAAATTAAAGCAGAGTCAGCTAAAATATGTCATATTCAAGAAAATCTATTGAAAGCTTTCCTATAAAGCAAAAACAAAGTATCATTTCAGTGGAATGTTTGTTTTTCTTGTCATTTAATTAGTACTATTCATTTTATATCTTCTTTTAATTTTTTTCAATGACTATTTCAAGGGATCACATTTTTATCTGTGAACAAACATATACACAACGAAATCTTTAGGTGAAAAACAATACTCTTTAAGATGGATTCTACTTGTCATTTCTTAGGCCATTTCTCAGAACTGATCTTCTTTAAAAGTTTTTCATTTTGGTTTGACAGAGTCTAAAATTCTGGGATGAAGAATCATCATTATTGTTGGACCTCATCTTTATTCCTCTTATTATAATATTTCAGCATTTATGTACTATAGGATTCTTCAGTTGTCTTTTGATCCAAGTAACCTGTGACAGTGAAATCTGAAGGTGCATTAGGATAAATCAAGATGCATGCCATAAGCCAAACAGAGTATTAAAAAACAGAAAAACTTTGCAGAAACAAAGAAAAGAGTACTGAATTGTTATGTGATATCTGTTCTCCTATATGGCAGTGAATGTTGGAATGAATGCTGGACAATCTGCTTTAAATATGAAGAAACAACAAAAAAGTGGTTCAACAGAAGGATGCTGAGGATACTGTGCACAAAATATGTGAACAACAATGATGATTTAGAGAAAATGGGAATGAAAAGGAAACTAAAACTTAACATCAGGAAAAGAGAGTTAAAATTTATAAAGTACATGATGAGGAAAGAGGGCTTGTAAAATCTGAAACTCACAGGACAGATTGAAGGCAAGAGGGATAGGGGAAATAAATGCATGATATGCTTAGTGAGTTTGCATAAATGGATGATGGAACATGTTTTAAGAGAAATAACAGAAAGACAAAAATTATTACAAAATTGTAGAGAGCCATGATCTCCTAACACATAAAGAAAAAGAAACTTTAAGGAAATTTTTAACAGAACCCTTTATTTAATCTGTGGGAGTAGCTTGTTCTCATTCTGTTGTTCATGTCTCAGGATATCTAATCTTGTTTTTCATTTCTGTATCAATGCACAAAATCACATCCATATCCATTGAGGGATGGATTGCCTCAACTCACTGAAAGTTGATGTATTGTAAATTAATATTTTGGTTTGAATGTTACTTGCATCAGCTTATTCCTTGTCTTGATCTTTGAAGATTGGTATAAAAAATACGCCGAAATTGAATGTAAGTTGGATTTATCCAACAAGGTTATATCATAAGAAGACTTCACAAAATTTGAGCCCACACAAGAAATCAGTGGGCCGAGTTTGAATTCCAGTTTAATTTGTTGCATTCACTTACACATAAACACCTTTAGGAAAGGTATTAATCCATCTCTTCTCCCTCCAGATGATTTAAATAGCAGTACAGATTGAATTCTATAGATTTGGTTAGCAACCAGTCTACAGCAGAAAGAAATGTCAAACTACTGTAAGAAAATCTTCTGCCTAGTCAGTCACAGATTGAAAGAGACATGATCACCCAAGCGTGTATAACATATGGTACTTAACTGACAAACTGACTGACTGACTGATCAATGCTTTGCAAATCCAGCTGACCATTAATTTACTTCAAAGTGCTCCAAAATAAAAATTTAGTTTTATTAGGTTTTATGGCTTGTTATGATTTAATCCTGGATTCAGATCCATATTAAAATGTAAGAAACTTCAAACAAAAATAGGAAACCAGGCTGCAGAAATGCATAAGCATGGAAGTAATTCTATATAAATTATATCTCCCCCAACACTTATTTATTTTTCCTCAACAGTAGTAGATAGGTTCAGCTAATATCCTGTTCATACTTTTCCCCAGTCTTTTTTTTTTTTTTTTAATTGTATCACCCCAAGCAAGGCAGTAATGCCACTGATGTGCAGGGGGCGACATAAGAGTAAAAAGATTAAGTAGAAGAGAGTGAAGAGGAAGACGAACCAGTTAGAAAGGAGCAAGAGAAGGATTGGAATACAGGTGTGATGACAGTTGCAAAGGTGGAGAGAAAGGAAAGAATATATGGGGTGGGGAAAGAACTAGAGTCAAGTGGTTAAGAGATGAGTATTGACATTGCATTTAAATTCCTGAAGGTTGTAGCCATCAAGAAAGCAAGAATATGGAAGCAAGTTCCACAGGCGGGAAGTGCGAGAGAAGAAGCTGCAGGAGTAGAATTGTCGTCTGCATTTGGTTAATCTAACTGTGAATGGGTGGGACCCAGTTGCCAATCTGGTTGCACGAGTAAACACCTGTTGCACAGGCACCAGTGACTTAAGTTTGTTGGAGCAGAATGAGAGTAGAGGTTTTCCTTTGTTTGCTGTTTAGGATTAGGCTTCCAGTTTCTTTTAAAGTTTACTTTACTTCTATACTTCTAACATTCTTCTAAAACTATGGAATTTTATTTACTATTTAGTTTTTCTTTTCTGTAAGAGTAGATAGGGTGACCTATTGTTTGGTTCACACTCTCCGCTTACTGGTTTTTTGAACAGGAGTATAAGTTTATCCTTTGTTTCTTGTTTGGGTTTCTGGTTCCTTTTAAAATTTTTTCATTCTCTTTTACTCCCAGTTGCCCATCTTAGTAGCATTATTACCTTTCCTCAGGTGAATTAATTAACAAACATATTTATATATTGTTTCTTTTCTTTATCAGTATCATCCAGTGCAAGGCAGTAAAGCCACTAAGACACAAAGGATATACAAAGTGTGAAAGAATTAGGTACAAAAACATTAATAATGAGCGAGAAGAGACAAGAGTAATCAAGAGGACAGTAGATAGTGATTGACATTGCATAATAAAAACATATATCCTTGTTCAGATTTTTCTTGAAAGCCTATATTTTTTTAAAATCAGTATCACCCCATGCAAGGCAGTAAAGCCACTAAGACACAAGAAGAGACTTAAGTTTCTTCTTGTGTCTTAGTGGCTTTACTGCATGGTCAAGAGTGAAAAGCTTTAACTGTATGAAGTATCACAGTATTTTCATATGTTCAACTTCTAATAGTTAGAAAAAAATATATTCAAAGAACAGAGAAAGGGAAATTGTACATGACTTTATGCATATTTCAAAAGAAATTTGCTTTTAAACTACATGAAGATAACTTTGATGATGTCTACACAGTTAAAAATGTTCAGAAACTTTCATGTTATTAAAAGTTGTGATTAAAAAAAGAAAAAATGAGATTACATCCAATAAAAATAATTAAAAAAATGAAGGTTGTTTATATATCAGTTGGAATTCTTCCAATATTAAAAAAAAAATGCAATGTTAGAATGTCCCTTTTTGAACAATTGACAAACTGTTGAACAGGATTTTAAAAGGCAGGAAGCCATTGTCATAATAACTTTATAAAACATTCCTACATATTTTTTTAATCTTACAGCAAATAAGTGAGTCATTTTACAAACAAATTTTTCTTTTTTATCAGTAAATAGCATTTTCTTTCACTGTATCCTTTACACACATGTGTATCTGCATGAATAAAATTAACAAACAACATAATAATATTTAAGTAAATTTAATATTTGGAGTTAATAATTTCTTTAAAAATAAGCTACCATATTTGATGGCCTATAATTTGGATTATAATTTATAATCATATAATTTAGATGTGTGCATAGTAGTAATTGGCCTAAAAAGTGGGATTGGCATGTCAAGTTCAAATTCTAGCCAAGACCATTATTTTTCTTTTTTTGCACAAACACTCTTAAAAAAGTATGAATCCATCTTCTCTTCCCCCAGCTAGAGGTTAATAGTAGTGTAGACTAAGCTTTGTAGCACTGACAACTCTGAACCCAATTGTTTATGGATCTATCATCTTACCTCATAAAACATTAATTTCTACAGAAATCACTACAACAACATTTAACATTTGACAAGGAAGTCTACAGAGTTAACACCATTAGACCTCTTCCTTATTTACATTTAATACTATATTATTTTAGAGATAAGCTAGATACAAATATTTGTAGTACCAGCATTTGGGTGAACATGAGCATACCAACTTTAGGTTTTCTTATTGTTCAATTTACACTTCTATCTTGTCTATTGAACAGGAGTCAAGATTTATTCATTGTTTCCTGTTTAGAACTGGTTTTCTGGTTCCTTTCTAAAGTTTTCTGATTCTCTTAAATTCCCAGTAGCTCTTTTTCTGTTAGTGGTATTGTTGCCTTGCTGAGGAATAATTTAATTTAAAAAACACATGACTTTGGAGATAATTTTTAAAAATATTTTTGGGTAAAAGAGGATTTTATATGCCATCATCATTTTTATTTGAGATTTTTACCTATATATCAAAATATGCAAATGCCTTCAAATGTTGTATTGTTAAAATTGAAATTAGATGAAGTAATGCTGTGCAAAAACTGATCATAAGTACCTTATGGTTAAAAAGATACAGCACATTTACGGTTGGGTTACCAGAATAAAAGAATTAGATAAATAAATAAAGGGAAATAATAGTATGGCTTCAATAATAGCAGCAGTAGGAAAAGAAAAGAAAAAATTGCCATATTGAATGTTGCCATGTGATAAGCAGCAGCAGTGTCAGTAGTAGGTGGATTAGGCTTAAAGCTCCATATTTTAGACTCTGGATTAATTAGTGAATTTAAGGTTAGAGATTCTTGATAAAATCAATCCAAAGAAAAATTTGCAATTTTATTGGTCCTGACATGGTATCTCAGCTTCAGTTACTTTCCCACCACTGTTACACCATTTTCCTTTGCCTTTTTCTTAAATATGTTTACAGTAACTGTTCTGATGAACTTTCCTTTATGGTATTATGACTTTATGAATTCAAACACAGTACTAGATTGGTGGCAAGGTTTCATCAATTTAAAGTTGAAATGGGTTTTTTTTTTTAATCATAACACCCAGAGCAAGGCGGTAATGCCACTGAAGCACAGGGGGCTACGTAAGAGTGAAAAGATTTGAAAAGAGAAAGCTGCAAACCACAAAACCACATCCTAAGCAGGGAACAAGAGATGAGCCTCTTCACCTGTTCAATAGACGTGGGTGGAGTGTGAACCGGGTGATAGTTTAGTCTATCTACTCCAATTGAGGAAAAAATAAATAAATAAAGAGTGAAAAGAGTGGAGAAGAGAAAGCTGGAAACCACATCCTAAGCAGGGAACAAGGGTATCTGGAAATGAAAAACCAAACTATTTTTGAAAGTCAACTCTTTTAATTTTTACAGTTGAAATGGCCAGATGTAACTGTAAGTTCTATGCAGACAGTTTCTTCTATTGCACTTCTTGCTTCTGGAACTTTCTTTCGACTTCTTGCTTGCCTGGCAAGGTTTCATCATTTTACAGTTGAAATTGCCAGATGTAACTGTAAGTTCTATGCTGACAGTTTCTTCTATTGCACTTCTTGCTAGATGTAACTTAGGTCTATGCTAACAGTATCTTCTGTTGCACTTCTCACTTGTGGAAATCTGTTCTGACTTTTGGCTTCCATGTCTATTTTGATTTTCAAAAATTAAAATTCAATGTCAATCATTATTTTCTTAATTCTTGCTCTTTTATTGCCTTCTCTTTTTAATAGTATATTTTTCTCTTATTCTCTAACACTCAGTTAAACCTTGCATGATAGTGGCTTTATTGCCTTGAGTAAGGTGAAAAGATAAAAAAAGTATTGGTAATAAATCTGCTGGCATAGTATTTGTGAATTCAATCCCTGGGCCAGTTGATCCAGACTTATGCTCAGTGGAAATAAGGTAAACAATAAGTGAACTGTAAGATGAGATATCCCTAGACAGCAGAATGTGAACAATGTACCCACTGCCTCTCCAATAGATTAAATGATGGATTCAGTTTGAAATTTCTTAATGGTTACTTTGAGAGATATATGAAGAAGGCTGGTGAGCATAACAGCTGAAACATTGTGATACTAACAATAAAGATGAGGATAATATTTGGAATAATTGTTGTAACCCTAAAAGGCTACTGCATAAGTAATCACCAGAATGAAGGCTGGAAATAATAGTATATCAAAAAGACTCACATGTTGCAGGAAGTAGATACACTGCTAGTGAACTGCTAGTAAGTATAATTACTATCTACTCTACCCCAATAGTGTCCCCATATTTAAGAGGATAGGAACCTTCCATTCCTGTATATAGGTAATTATACAACAATAATGTGAGTAAAAAAATTGATTTTTAGACTACTAATTATCTGAATTTCTATGAATGTTATTTTAATACCTTAAAAGCAGGAAATGACAAAACTACCTGCTTTGAAATAAGTTAAACTATTAACTTTCACAACAATAGTCTCTCAAATTCACCAAATGTGCAGCCACTACACATTTCATCTCTGGTAACTATAAACTAGAAAAAGATTTTACAAAGTATTTTTCTCCCAGTATTCTGACTTGTTTACAAGCTTTTCAGCACTTGTAGGCCTGGCAAAACAATCTATCAATACTTTTATCTAGTCAAGTTTACATATAGTGCAATATGTGGTGATACCAACTGAGCAAAAGTGAGGGACCGGATGTTTGCACTATAACGACCAAAACTCATTTGTGCGCATTCGGGTTTGCACAGATGTTCTGGTTGAATAATAAAAATTAATTAAATATTAAATTTCCAGTTCACGAGCCTACGCGAATTTTATTTATCGGCTAATGGGAATCCCAGAATCAAAGACTGATATGAATTACCAAATGATCACCTGCAACCCAAAAAGTTGAAATAAAAAGCCAATACAAAAAGCATCACCAGACAGACCAACGCAGGCCAACACACACAGACTGACTTGAGAGAGAGGGGGTGTAATAAGTATCCCCCTTGACCTATGTCAAGCAGCTTACTATCCTAGCCTCCCTTCCCACTCATCTTTCACTGTCTCAAAACTACTGACTGACCTCAGGAGCGGATACATCAAAGACATTCCTTACTTACAACGCTCCCACATTCCTAAGTATTAATTCTCTTTTCAGCATTTTATTGCCATGAACATTTAACGTCCATTGGACCTATGCTTCAAGTATTACTCGAATTCAAAAAACCCCAAATTTGCCAAGCGCATTTATAAGGAGCAAGGAAAGTTCAAAAACATTCCTTACATGTAAAACACCTCCACACTACTTTAAGTATCGAATTCTCCTTGTCAGCCTTTTATTGCCACTATAAACAATTAAAATTACAGTGAGCATAGTTAATCCTAAGTTGTTGTGCATGTGCATACAGCTTTGAAATTAACAAAACAAAGAAAATAAATGTGCATACAAAATTTGAGTTACCTAAAATCCTTTATAAATTAATGATTATGAACACACACACACATACATAGATAGATAGATATCAATAAATATATATATGGATATACACACAAGTAAATGCACATATATGAATATATTTCTGGTGTTAATAAAACAGTGCTCAATATAATATAACAGAGCTACAAAATATATATTAATAAATATACATATTATCCTACATCTATAGATGCTTATTATGGTGTTTATTATGAACTGCAGTCCATAATAAGCACCTGATGCTTGATTGCATAGTGCAGGAAACTTCAAGCTGTGTTAGGATAATATATGTACTTATTTTATAATAATTTTACCAAGACAGAAATGCCACTAGTGCACATGGGGTTACAGTGAGAGAAAAAAGGTATAGGGTATGTTGAAGAAAAGATAAGAGATGCATAGGAAACAAGTAGATAAAAGATGGCAACTGATGTTGCATTTAAACTTTTTGGAGATTGTAGCTATCAGGGAAGAAAGTGAATGGAAGTAATTTCCACAAATTAGAAGTACTAGAAAAGAAACTGTGATAGTAGAAGAGGCGATTACATTTAACTATTTCTAAGGTAAAAGAGTGGGACCTTGATGCCAACTTAGTCAGTCGAGTTCCATACATAAAACATGCTTGGGTGATCATGTCTTGAAAAAGACATGACTGACTGGGCAGAAGATTATCCCACAGTAGGTTGCCATTGCTTTCTGCAGTAGACTGGTTGCCAGCCAAGGCTATAGAACCCAATCTGTCCTGTTATTTAACCCATAACTGGAGGAAAGAGACAAATTAATACCTTTCCCAAGGGTATTTGCACATAAGTGAATGCAACAAATTCAACTGGAATTCGAACTCGGCTTCTTGATTTCTCGTTCCGAGCTGATATGCACTGCACCACAATAGTAGCATGATTAAAAAAGGGAAAAAGCTCATCAGAGCAGTTTCCATGAAATTACTTGTAGAAAAGACAGAAAGAAGCCACACCATGTTGGTGAGAAAGTGACTGAAGGCAGGTTGCCAAATCAGGATCAATTATTGTGAAAATCCTCCTTTGAATTTTGTTGAGAACTTCAAGATGAACAGCAGGCGCACCCAACCAGATATGGCAACAGTATTCAATGCATAGATGAAAGCTAGATTTATAAATGTGCAAAGTGGATTCTGATGAGAAAAACTTCCTGGCCCAGCACAGTGAACTAACCTTCCGAGCAGTAGATGCAGCTAAGGATTCAATATAGTCATTCCATTTGAGGTCATTTGAGAGAGTTAGGTCAAGGAGGTGCAGTGCATTGCTCTTTAGGAGTCTAGCATCATTCATTCTAATGGTAAACAGGAAATTCTCTCTATGGTGGTTAAAGAAGAGCAGTTTCATTTTAAAAGCATTAAAATTAACTAACCATTTTTTATCCCATTCAATCACAGATTGAGGGTCTTTTTTAAGTGCAGCAACCAGGTTTACTTTGTCAGCCTTAGCAGACTTCTTAATATGTATATTAGTCTAAGATCCCCAAATTTGTAACTTATGGGTACATCTAACCATTTCAGCTGTAAAATGATGAAACCTTGCACCAGTTTAGTACTGCACTTATATTCGTAAAGTTGAGGTACCATTGAAGAAAGTTCATCAGAATAATTACCATAAACATATTTACAGAAAAGGTACAGAAAAACTAAATTACAGCAATGAGAAAGTAACCGAAGCTAAGACACCACATCAGGACATATTTATATAAGAAATATAACATTGAAGATTCTTCTTTGGATTTTCTAAAAATATTAGTTGCCAGGAGATAAAGGGGTCACACCCACGACTACAATGCTATCATTAAAGTTTTGTAACAAATAAATAAAATTTTAAAAAAATACAAATGGAAAAAGGGTTCAATTAAAATTTTTATGTAAAAAAAGTATTTCATTGCAATTACAGTGTAGTATACTGGCAGTTGATATCAAATGTAAATACAGATCTTATAATTGAATTTTTATTTATTTTTTAATTTTAAGTTATTAGTTGATATTTTTGAAATAGTTTACGACACAAATTATACATTAACAGAGAGTTAAAAAGCACAATAGAGCATTGCATGCAGTCATCTATATTAAGAGCAATCATTTGTGTTTACGAGATGATTACCAATAATTGCTTTTGCATTCAATTCATCTAGCAATTCCTTCTCAATAGATAATAACATTTATAATTTCAAATTTTCCTCAAATGTAAAATTTCTTAACCTTGTCTTTAGGATTTTTATATTTGTAAATGTTTTCTCATATTAGACTTCAGTGTGCAGATGACTTTATAAAGTTCCTATTCATTTTATTACTTCTTGTGCTGTGTTACTAACTTATGGAAAATGGTAAGAACTCAACTACCTCATAGCTATTTATATCGTTGGTGCCTTCATATATAAATGAGTCACCTCATCTTCCTGCACCGAAAAAGTTTTATTCCTTTCTTTTCTCTGCTACTTCTTCTTGGAGCTTTTGTCTCCTCACTATCATCCTCCCTCTCCCTAAGAGATTGTGAAGATATGGAAGATCATGATTTTTTCTTTTTTTTTATAGGAGTGTTCCTTCAGCAATTGTTCATTTGCTGCTCTCGATCTTGCTTTTGCTTTCATTACTTTCAGTCTGACTGTAGGTTTCTTCATTGTTATCATGCTGCAATCTAACTGAGTCTTCCTGTACTAATATCCCATATACATTTTTTTTATTATCACAGTGTTCTGTTCAATGTGTTTTTCACCAGAAGCAAAAACATTTTACTTAGATTATGTTATCCAAAGTAAACTCTGGTAAAAATTTGGTCACCCGCTGACAAAAAAAAAGATTTTAAAAAGTTTTGAATGTGTTAGAAAGGATTAAGCATTAAAAAAAAAAATTATAAAATACTTTGATCTTTCCTTTTAATAATAAGATAAACATTTTGATGGAAAAAACTGGGGCCTGTTTTCTTCATGTTATGCTGTTTTTTCAGTAAATTAGTGGCTGTAACTATTTAACATTTGTTTCACGGTCAAACCTCTTTTGTTGGAGTAAAGTATTACTTCTGCTCAGCCTGAATAGGCATCTGCCAGTATTAGTAATAATTCCACTCCATTAACATGAGCATGATCCATGTGTACTTTGTCCCAAGGTTGGGACTCTTTAGGCCATGCATGTGTATTTGTCTGTTTGAATGATCTCCTTTCAGTGCACATTTTACAACTTTTTATTATTACTATTACTTGATGTTTGATAACAGCTTAGTAAGTCCACCACTGATTATAATAACTAAAAATAATCTCTTCACTTTTTGTTATCTTGAAACAAGTTCAAGTTTACATTTAGACAAGGTTTGTGTTGGTGAACTTTAGAACACATCGACTATTGTTGAGTTACTTAATATTGCAAGATGTTTTTTTTTTGTTATAGTTGAGTCTGCATTCTGTATGACATCATGACAATATTCAAAATCTGCTCCACCTGCTCAACCTGCCAAGTCAACACAGAGGAGAACATGATTGAGAACGCTTTGTATTTTATCCTTTGCAATTGTGACAATGAATACAAAAATTAAACTGAACCCCTTCTAAAAGCAAGGCTGGAGGAAGAGCGAGAAGCCATAATTAATCATGAAACTATGAAATCAAGCATAGCTGATCATGTATTTAGGGAAATATGTGGTTTCAGTCCCTGTAGAATAAAGTAAAAATACTAAACAGAGAAGGACACTGAAGAATCAGATGTATGAAGAAATCAACATATATTCTAAGCTATGAGGTCCTTCTCAGCAGGCTTAACATAGAAAAAATGCTGCATGGGAGCCATAAATTAACAAATAGAGATATGACCATAAAGCTTCAACAGCAGTAAGAAAAGAGAAAAAAGTTATGAGGTCAAGTAAGACAACAACAGCAGGCAGGCAATAAGAATATTAAATTTTAGACTTCAACTTTTAGGTTCAGAAGTGGTCCACAAGACAATAGATGGAGGCATTAAAGTGATGACTCAGAAATTGGATGAAGTAGTAATTGTGACTAAAACAATCGCAGCGTCAGCTCATATAGACTTAGATTTAATAAAAACTGGGGACCAATAACTGAGCAGCACTAAAAAAAAGTGAATTATCCCTAGACATAGACAAAGGAATGAAAAGAATCATAAGGGTCCAGTTTAAAATGCCTTAAATGTTATTCAAATCAACATATACCGGAAGAAGGCCAGAGGCCACAATAGCTGAAATATTGTGATAACAACAACAAAAATTAGGATATTAGTCAGAATGTAAATAATGTGAATAATGATAACTCCTCATCACAGAAATTCAAATAGAAATACTTGAGTCTATTGCTAAACATGAGTCAGGTTTATACTTGAATCTGCAGGTAGACATTGGAAGGGTTTTATCTTGAGTCTGTAGGCAAACATTGGTTGAACTTATACTTGAATCTAGAGATAAACTTTACTCATGCTTATACTTGAATTTATAAATAAACATTGGTTGTGTTTATAATGCATCTGTAGGTAAATATAGTCATGTTTATACTTGACTCTACAGGTAAACATCAATTATATTTATACTTGAGTCTATGAGTGTTTGGATAAACACTGCTTATCCATATCTAAAGTTGACCAGCATCCAGTTGATTAATGGCTTCTTTCAATGGGTGGAGGTGATTCACAGGATTCAATCAGTGTATTCTATAAGAAAGCAACAAACAATCAAGGTGCATCTAGATTTTTACAGGAACAAATTGCATGCCATAAGATTTTTGTATGCACTAAAACTTAGAGAAAACATTATCGATGGAAGAAATACACATTTATATTTTAGCACAAATTACATTAAAAACCAAAAGGCAAGTTTTCAATTTTTTTTTATCAATGCCCACTGACTTTACAGCTACTCTAGTAATTATTTGCACAGGTTTAGATATGTTTTTTTTTGTAATAATACAATAAACATCTTTCAAGATTGAGTAAAAACAGATGATTAAATACCAAATATTTAAAATGTTTTTCAGTTAAAATTTGAACATTCAAACTTGTATTTATATTTGCTGATGAATAATTAAAAAATTTAAACAAAAATTTATTTATTTTTCAACAAAATCTTCTTTGTCTGAATATTTTGGCATTCATTATATTGACTAAACATTATACTGTGAAAATTTCATATCAAAATTCAACTAAAGTCTGTTTCAGGTTGCAGATTTATTGAAATATCATCAATGTCTTTAGATTAATGATGAAAAAGCACTTATTTTATTGCATCAGGCTATGGACTGATTGACCATTCATTATCTATTGTGTGTTTAAACTCAAAAAGAAAAAGATTTTCAACGGTTTATAATTCAGAAAAATGTCACAAAAAGAATGAGGCTATTATATGTATCATGATTATGTATTTTTAACATTTTGAGAAAATGCTACATTGAATGTAGAGAAAAAAGACTTAATGGTTTGGAACTAAAACATTATTAACAGAATCAGATTATGAGATGTATAATAAGATTTATCCACCATTTTATTATGAATGATGAGGAATGTAGGGAAGAAATCTAACACTTATATAAAAAGATCGGATGGACAATGATAGAAAACCATATCAATACTTTTTTTTTATTAGATGATATATATATTTATTTATTGTTTTAGTAAGAACAAAAATAGATGTATATAACACCAATCCCTAAAGATCAGTTTGATAGAAGTAGAGAATCATATCAATGATTATTTTATTAGATATATAGATTTATCAATTATTTTATTATGAATGGTGATAAATGTAGGGAAGAAATCTAACACTTATCTCAAAAGATCAGATAGCCAATGACAGAACCATGTCAAAAAGAACTTTGTTAGTTGTGTAATTATCTATTGTTTTATTGTGAATGGTGGTTGAGAGAAAAAATCTAATGGTTTTCTAAAAAGCTGATTGTAGGGAATCACATCAATGATTATTTTATTAGGTAAGATTTCAATTTCTCTAATATTTTATCATGAATGATGGTAGATATAGTGAAGAAATTTAACACTTATTTAAAAAGATTAGGTGACATAGAATCATATCAATAATGACTTTATTAGATGTATAATTAGATTTATCTATTGCTATATTATGAATGAAAATAAATATATTAAACACTTATCTCAAAAGATCAGATGGACAATGATAAAGAACTACTTCAATAATTATTTTATTAGATGTATTTATCTATTATTTATTAAGAATGATGATAAATGTGCAGAAAAAATCTATCACATCTAATCACTACAGTGATGACTTTATTTTCCTCTTAAACACATCTCTTCTGAGAAAAATATCTTTTTTTATATAGTTGTTTGAAGTTAGATTTTAATATTGTATAAATTTTTAAAGTATCATAATCTTTAGTGTCATTTTCTTCAGCATTTTTCACATTACATCAGACACTATTCCACCTAAAGAAGTTCAAACAATGAACTCACCTAAAATTGAAAGACAAATCAAAATAACAAAAATATAAATATTATAACATCCATTTTTTCATTATTTGAATATATACAGTGCTGGGTAAAAATAAGTGAACTCCAAAAATAATATCAAAAAACTCTTTTTTTCCAGAAAATCAACAAATCTTAATTAAACTATATGTTCATTGGGAAGACCCTTTATTAAACAAATTACAACCAATTTTAATTTTTTAACAAGCTGGAATAAGAATATTAATTAAAATCTAAAAATTAGGATGTGCAAAAGTAAGTGAACCCTCAAATTTAATATTTAGTGATTCTCTTCTGAGGTCACAATGTCAATTAGTCTTTTTTATAATTTTTAAGAAGTTCCTAGCAGTAGTGAGCATCAATTTTCAATTTTGGACCGTTTTTTTTTTTTTGGTAAAACTCCCACATATTACCTGACTTTTGCGTGTATTGCCTTCTGTAACTTGAACCACAGATTTGCAGATTTGATTTGATGCTTTGGATCACTGTTCTGTTGAAAGATCCAGCACCCACCTAAACCTATCTTACAAACCAAGGGCAAGACACTTTCGTTCAAAATTGATTGATATCTTACAGGGTCTATTGTACCATCAATGCATACTGTTTTGCCTGTCCCAGCTACAGCAAAGCACCACTAAATCATAATGCTGTCACCACCTTGTTTAACTGTTGGCACCAAATCTTTCTCTTCAAAGGCTGGATTAAGAGCTTGCCAGATATACCATCTATCATTCCTCTTAAAAAGCTCTAGTTTGGTCTCATCTGATCATAAAATCTTTTGCCAGAACATTTCTAGCTTATTAATATGAGCTTTGACAGAGTTGAGCTAAGTTTGTTTGTGCTTTTTCATAAGCAGTGACATTTTTCTAGGCATTCTGCCATGAAGACCAGCATCATCCAGAATTCGTTGACCTATTTATAGAACTATGCATATTGATTCCAACATTGGCCAGGGAGCTTTGTAACAATGCAGAGATCACAGCAAATTTTGCCTGGGCTTGCTGTATATTTGCTTTTGCAGTTATTTTTCACAGACAGCCACTACTTGATTGCAATATTGTTATACCCAAAGTCCTTTCATTTAAAAATAATTTGTCACACAGTGAAGATGTGGAGTCCAAATGGTTTTGACAGCTTTTGTAGCCTTCTATATCATTACAAAATTCAACTATGCAACTTTTTAAAGCTTCAGAAAGTTTTTTTAATCTTGGGTATATTTTTATTTTAAATTTTGTCTCTGACTGTGCCCTTTTGCATACACAGTGAATTATATTGGTTGATGGAAGTATATATAACTTATAAAAAAAAAATGAATGTCATTTTGATATTTACATGTGCACAAAAAATTATTTGCCCTGGCAACCAGGTAAAACAAAATTACAGAGTGTAAATGTAAGGGTAACTTATTTTTATGCATTTTAGTTTTTAATTCAGAATTGATACTTTCAACCTGATAAAAACCTTTGAAATTGGTTTGAATTTGTTTAATAAAGGTTTTATATTAATATATGGTTTAATTAAGATTTGTTGATTTTCTCAAAAAAAAATTTTTTTTTAAAAGGTTTTTTAAGGAGTTCAGTTAGTTTTACACAGCTCTCTCTCTCTCTCTCTCTCTCTCTATATATATATATATATATATATATATATATATGTGTGTGTGTGTGTGTGTGTGTGTGTGTGTGCGTGTTTGTCATTATATTTTTATAATACTATTTTACAGATGTGTAGTAACTGGCCATGGTTAAGTGTAATTGGAAAAAGTCTCAACAAACAGAACTGACAAAGTTTTCAATAAACTAAGGAAAAGAAGAAAACAAAACAACACTCAGGAAACAATATATATGCATGGCAAAAGTAGGAAAAACAACAATAATAAGACAAAATGTTCACAAAGTAAGATTGTATTCATACACAAAAGAGATACAGTCAAGTGATTGTAGTATTCTGACTTCAAGAAAGAACAAAAATGTGGCAGGCAAGACCAAGAAGTAGTTAATTTTTATTAGCTAGAAAGAAATTCCTGTATGCATCTGCCCAATTAGTCTATAAATTTGGGGAGGGAATGTTTTTAGTGATCATTTTTATGGAGTTAGAACCAACACTAAATGTGTAAAGAAAAAATTAATAAAAAAGTTTGAAAACTTTACAAATGATATTATTATTACATCTATTAAGTAACTCAGCATATCTTGAAGCTTACTATTTAAATAATAAAGTTATCTATCTACATCATAAGAAACGTGTATATTTTTGTTTATAACATTTTGCAGTAATAAAACAGATAAATATATAAAATGACAAATGAATCTCATCCTGATTCAAACATTTATCCTAAACAGAGTCATTCTGCTGGTGTTCTTCTGCCTGAGCAATATGGTAAAATTAACTTGCAAATACTAAATTAGGAAGAGTGCACAGATGCTACACTCATCCTGGGTAAAAGTGCATGTATAAATAATCACATCATTTTTCACATGTATGATATATATATATATATATATATATATATATATATATATATAAACATTAAAATGTGAAAACCTTCTCACAATAATAATAAAAACAATAGGAGTAGATATGTTCCCCTATCACCCAGTTCACTCTCATTCCTTATCTGTTGAATAGGAGTAGAGGTGTGGAGATTTGCCAGAGGTTCTTAGCAATATATTTATTGGAATCTTTGGAATAAAACAAACTGGACACAAGGATATAAAATAGATTATAATAATTTATTTATTTGATTTAGATTAGAGTTGTTGTATATTATGATGAATCTGAACAAACAACAAGGAACACACATATATAAAACTTATATTTTTATTCTTTGACAGTGTCAGTTGTGTCAAACAGATGTACCTGTCTATTACATTTACGATTCAAGGTAACATATTACATTCCTCATCATACTATTTTGCAAAATGTTCACATGTGAACATTTTAAGTGCATCTCTCCTCCACCCTCACTACTCTACACAATTAAGACAATTGTACAAAAACATACACACACACACACACACACACATATATATATATATATATATATATATATATATATATATATATAAAACAACATACAAAAAATTTTTTTCTTTGTTTTTTGTTCTGCCTTGGAATATAAAATCAGGGTGCCAAAATTGGTAACTTTATTAATGTTCATGTCTGTTATGTCCTTCTTATAATGTCTTCAATGCACAGTGATTTTTTTCTTTTTTTTAAGTTTTTTCAAGAACACACACATCAGAAGAAAGTTCTGTAATGCTCAAAAGTTTGTTTTTCTCTGTGTTATATCATATCAGTAGACATCTTAATGTATGACTATACAATCATAGTCAGTAACCACACCCAAATTTTTAAATTGACATCAGATAAATAACCTTCGATTAACACTATGCTTACCTCTACTCAAGTTCAATGTCATACATCTAACTTCTTAATTTCAAACAAACTATGTTTGAACACCGAAATGCTGCCATTATCTGCAGTCCATGTCATTCAAAGTCTGACCAAGAAAAATAAAGAAAATTGCCTTAGTATCTGATTCTATATATTGATGAGAGGCAAGCAGTTTGCTTGGAGGATTAGCCATATCACCTACATAACTCCCAAAAAAATGAAGGTAATTTCCTAGGCAGTTCAGAGTTCCTGTCTCAAGGGAGATGAGAACTGGGCCAGCCTATGAAATTACTTGCTTCCAGATTTAGATACACCTTATTGGTGGATATCTCTCTGTTCAACCCAGGTAAATTTGGGTATTGAACACCCTTTGATTCTGCAGCACTGTATACAAGGGATAAACTGATTTTCTTTTCTGAAGTATGTTTACTTCCTCCTCATCTAACAATTCACCTTATTGCTACTAACTTGAAAATTATTAGTATGCATCAACACCAGAGAAGATGAATGCAGTTCACACTCTAAATACTATTTAACTTAATGTTTTTCATACAGACTGCAACTTATGCATGTGTTGTCACAAGAAAGCTAACCTAACCCTCTATCTCAGGTGCTTCTCATTCCTACTGCAAATTTCTTCTCTAACTTATCTTACAGCATATCCATCAGTAAGTCCACAAGACTTTTCAGTTGCTTACATTCCAACCTCTTTATCAACAGTTGACACATTTTTATCCAGAATTTTTTGTTCTGCCCTAATACAGCGATCCATTCATCGGACATCAGTCTCATCATCTGATTTCTCATGTTGATGTCAACACTTACATACTGGAAAATCAGCCTGTTCTACCTTAGATTTGCTGTCAGAATAACTGGATTCTACTAGAGCAGCCAATACTATTTTCCATAACAGCTTCTCTGTAGTGGGGATTTTCTATTCTTTAATGGACGCCACCTGAAAATGCTCAACATGCATCTTAGTGACTGAACTTGTTAACTGATCTTTAATTCTACAAAAGATAGGGCCAGTCTTTTCAACTATCACATAATATGGCTGTCAGTGAATGTCCAACTTACCTTTCTTATGGTGGTTTTTATAGTACACCAAATCACCAATTGTAAACTCTACCTACTTAGTCTTATCTATCACGGCTTTCCTCACTTTTTATGTTATTCCTAATAAAGCAGTGATAGTATGAGGTCATTTCCGTGAAGGCCTTCACTTGCGTAACAGTCGAAACTGATTACATAGCCTTGACTTTATCGAAATCTGGCTCTATTCTCTTTTCACTAATTATGAAGCCCAGATATTGAGTCTCTTACTTAAAAAACTCACACTTAGCTGGTTTCAGTTTAAGATTATGCTTATGCAAATTACCTAAGACTGCATCTACAAGCCCTAAGTTGCCTTTCACCACACTTAAAAACATCAAAGCATCATTGAACAACTGGAATATTTTGAGCACACTTCTTTGTCTTGCAATGACCTCACTCTTCCTGCCAGCTGCCATGGATGTACTCTCTGCCAGGCATACTACTCTGTTCAATGTGTTTGTTCCCAAACAAGCCACATTTCTCAAATCTAAAATCAGACTCTGCATGAAATCAAAAAAAGTATGCTGTTGCATTTTAAATTTTTTCCTTTTTTTGTTTTGTTTTGTTTTAAATTTTTTCCTTTTTTTGTTTTTCCTTTTTTTCTTTTTTTTTTTTTGCTATTAAACTAGCAACTTTTCTATAATAAACACAAGAGTGAAGTACACACAAGGTAAAATCAAAAGTTACCTAACATTCCTGTATTTAATCTGTTATACCATGATTGTCTAGTATTTTCATAGGTCGTAACCAGGTTTGGTATCAGTCTATTTTTAAAAAAAAAAACACAGTGAGTCACTGTGCACCAAATCATTTATGTTGCATATTATGCTAGATCTGGGCAAACAACAAGAAACATGTATATATAAAAATATAGTCTTATATTTTTATTTTTCAACAGTGATGGTTGTCTTGAGCAGGGAAGTAACCGAAGAGAGTTTGTACATATGAAGGTGCTGTAAAGTGTTGTTAGCCAGTCTCTGTCTCTTTAGCCAAAAGTTCTAGACTTTATATAGCTTTAAAACTCTCACATGACCTCCATACCTCTTCAACCACACGTTTTTGCTTTTTTGGGTTGTTATTTTGTTGACTTTACCTGTAGCCAGATGTATGTATCAATCACAACCAGCAATCCATTGCATTTCAAGCTGGTTGTCACTTGTTTTCTTCATTGCACTTTGTTAGCATCATCTACAGCCGTACATATCTGTCAAACATATTCTGATCCCTTTTGTCAACTATCTACAGCTGGATGTACATATCAATTATATCTTCCGTTCAAGGTAATATATTACAGAGTCCTTTGACATTCAATGTAGCAAAAGTTTGTTTATGAGACCAATCTTGGTAGTAAAGAGAAAAACTATTTCAGTTTAATAGCTGGAAGTTTAGAAGTCAGACTTTGGTAGTAGTTACCATTTTAGAAATAGATACAGCATCAATCTGCTGCCATTTCTTGGTTATAAGCCAGGGAAAATGTCCGAAGCAGATGACTGATTTTCTTCATAAAACTCACATAGCTGGTTTCTCTAGTGATTCCTACTCCTGTTCAAGTTTCTCTGGTAGTCCCTTCTCTTCTTCTGCCTCAAGGCTGACAATTTATATACTGTTTGACAAGGTTCCTAGACTACTGGTGAGACATCAAATGTCTCTTTGTGTTTATTTTTTGATTGTTGAAAATGATTTTATTTTTTGGTGTTCCTTTCTTTTTCATTTTTTTCATATGGTGGATTTATGTATGGAGCCTATCTTATTTGGGTAGATTTATAATCACAAATAAGTAAATTCTAGTCCAGCAAATTCCAGCCATTTTTTGGTCAGGTTCAGTCATTTTTTTCTTCTTCTTTTTATTTGAAGGTTGCCTTCTCATTAGTTGGAAGAGAAGTATGGAGAGAGAAGGAGAGAAAAAGAGATATAGTTTTAAAGAAACGCAGATGCTTTATTTTAATTTGGATTTTCTTTTTTTGTTCATATATTTTATTTTATTTTATTATTGGGACTGACTACAGAGGTTTATTCTTTGTTTCTTGTTTAGGATTGGGTTATTGGTGCCTCCTAAAGTTTTCTCATTCTCTTTCACTTCCAGCAACCACTTGTTTCTTACTGGCAATATTTCTTTGCTTGAAGTGGAATTATTAAAAAAAAGTAAACACTTAACAAAAGTTGCTGTTATTTTTATGTCATAGTACTAAATAAAATTTAGCATATATAACAAGAAGAGAAAATAATGATATCATCAAGATGTTGACTTTCCACACTTCTGTAAACAAAAGATAATGAAAGAAACACCTATCATTATTAGAAAGAGTGATTACAGTTAGAAGACTTGAAAAGTCTATTTTTCTGAAAAACTGTCTAAAGAGAAAAATTTTATAAATTTCAACCAACAGCAATGCTAACTGTTCAGTCAATGAATGTTAAATGTTTCCTTCAGGGAAATGGTTAATCGCACCATTATCATTATTATTACCAAGTGAAATAATGGAATCTACTGCTATAATATTAATGACAGTGGAAAATGGTTAATTTACAGACAGATTGTGCAGCCATAGGGATCAACCTTGCATGGCGACTGTTAGTTTCACACTTCAATGTGATCTTCAGATCTTGGTCTGAAGATCACACTGGAAGCATGAAACTGACAGACACTATTTTTTTTTTTTTTTTTATAAGCGTTTCACCCCGAGCAAGGCATGTCACTGCCACTACTGTGCAGGGGGCTACGTAGAGTGGAGAAAGGCTGGTTAAATATAGGAAATAACAGAGGGTGGGTGATAGGCGGGTGAGGATACCGAGAATGAGGGTTGGGTAGATGCGAGTGTTGTGAGAATAGTTGAGAGTTAGTGTGATAGGAGGTGTCTATTGACCCTACATTTAAACACCTGGAGATTGTAACTGTCGGGAAAGCAGACTTGTGGAAGGGAGTTCCACAGGCGGGAAGCGCGAGAAAAGAAGCTGTTGGAGTAGAATTTACGGTTACATCTTATTTGTTTAACTGTAAAAGGGTGGGACCTAGTTGCTAATCTAGTATCTCGTGTAAATTCGTGCTTAGGCGGCACCAGTGATCTAAGCTTATCGGAGCAGAAGCCATGAAAGTACTTGTAGAAGAGGCACAGGGAAGCTACATCACGCCGGTGTGAGAGCGGCTGCAGCCGGTCTGCCAAGTCAGTATCAACCACGTTACAGATCCTCCTTTGTATTTTGTCAAGAAGCCCAAGGAGAGCAGCAGGGGCACCTGACCAGATATGGCAGCAATATTCAATACACGGGCGGATGGTAGATTTGTATATGTGCAGAATAGTTTCAGGTGGGAAAAATTTCCGGGCCCTGCACAGAGAGCCGACTTTCATAGCAGCAGATTTGGCAATGGATTCAATATAGTCATTCCATTTGAGGTCCGCCGAGAGTGTAAGGCCAAGGAGGCGTAGTATTTTACTCTCTGGGAGGCTAGCCTGTCCCATGCTAATGGGAGGTAGATGTGATTGTCTATGGTGGTTAGTTGATAACAGCTTTGTTTTGGAGGCATTGAAATTTACCAACCATTTCCTACCCCAGGTCACTACGGATTGGAGGTCCCTTTCAAGTGCGGCAGCGAGGTTCACTTTGTCGTCCAGACCTGGTTTCTGATCGATGCAGGAGTAGATCGTTGTGTCGTCGGCATACATGCCAACTTGGGATCTAATGGTGTCGGGGAGATCATTAATGTAGATCAGAAAGAGCGTGGGGCCTAGGATAGAACCTTGAGGGACGCCCGCGTTCGTCTGGTAGTTTTGGGAGGCATGCCCATTTAATACCACCTTTAATGTGCGGTTAGAGAGGAAGGACTGGATGAGGTCAAACAGATGTCCAGTTATCCCATAGCTCCGCAGTTTGCACAAGAGGCCAGCATGCCAGACCCTGTCGAATGCTTTGGAGATATCCAAGGCAACGGTTCGGGCTTCACCATTCTTGTCGAGTGCCTGGTATATGTACTCGGTAATGGTCGTTAGCATATCAGCAGTAGACCTGGTGAAGCGAAACCCATACTGTTTGTCAGAGAGAAGCCCGTTGGTCATAAGGTGCTGAATCACCTCGGCGTTGATAATGGCTTCGAAAACTTTGCCAAAGATTGGAAAGAGACTAATAGGACGGTAATTGGCGGGGTCTGAGGGTTCGCCAGAATTCTTAAATATAGGTACTACGCAGGAGGACTTCCAACAGGCAGGAAAGCAGGAAGCAGATAGGCAGAGGTTATAGAGTTTAGAGAGGACAGAGGAGAGTTCTGGGGCACACTTCTTCAGTACTATGACTGGGATTCCGTCACCGCCGCTCGCTTTGTGTGGGTCAAGTTGCGCAATTATCTTGGCGACCAGCGAGGGTGAAATGTGGACGTTATTTAGTTGAGCCTTAGTTCTGGGTGGGAAGTCTGGTGTAGGTATTCCTAACGAGTCCAGTGTCGAATTGGTTGAGAATTTACGGGCAAAGCATTCAGCCTTGTCAGCTGGGGAGGTGAGAACTTCAAATTCATTGATTAGTGGGGGTATTGAAGTCTTGTTCCTGCTGAGCACGCTTTTGCAGAGACGCCAGTAATCTTTGGAGCCAAACTTAGAGGATGCTATGCGTTGCCTAATTCTGGTAGCAAACGCCCTCTTGGCTTCGTTCAGTACTTTTTTACACTTGTTCCGTGCTGAGGTGAAAAGGCGCCTGTTTTGGTTCGACGAGCAGCTTTGATAGAGCCGGAAGAAATGGTTCCGGTGGGCAATAGCGGCCGAGCAAGCGGGTGAGAACCAGGGGGACGAATTAGGTTTTAGTTGGAATTTTCTGGCAGGGATAAAAGCATCGATGCTAGCCTTAACCCAAGAGGAGACTTCGGAGGCACAGTCTTCGACAGGAAGATCAAAGACGTTGTTCCAGGGGACGTCGCAGAGGAAGTCCCTGAACGAGTCCCAGTCGGCTCTTTGGTAGCAGTATGATATTCTGCTGGTCTGGTTTTCTTGGGTAGAGTTAGTGCAATGTTGATTCTGATGTCCACACATTATCTCTCTATATATTAGGTGTATTTGGGCAGCAACTTTTCCTTTATGCCTATTTAATTACAAACCAATGACATTTCCTTGTTGATTATTTCCTTATTTACTTTTTCAATATTTTTAATAATTTTTCTGGTTTCCATTTTATATTTATAAATATATCTTCCCATGTTCAAACACTTTAAAAACTATATATATATATATATATATATATTCTTTTTTTTTTCAAATAAAACTTCAAAAATTACATGTGTCATATGATCATTTCTAGGAAGTATGTTTGCTTCATCAGCGATCTGTTTATAATGGAAAAATTCAAAAAGTTTTTACACACTAGAAGTTCACTTAAAAAGAAGGGAAAAAAAAGAAATAGGAAAAAGTGGGAAGGAGAGTTAAGATAGAGAGTAAGATTATGTTAGAAGATAGACTGCTTCAGTGGGTAAGGAAGAGAGAAGGGAAACAAATAATCATAAACAATTTATTCATCTTTATCATTTGCATCAAGTGTTATAAAGGCATACACACATAGTGGAATTTTAGCAATTTGAGATATAATTTTTAACTTTGCTTTAGAGCAGAATTTGGAAAATGGAAGTAAACAAAATATCTGACTGTACTACCTTAAAATGGTTTGTTTTAAGGAAGGTGAATTAACCTTTGAAATAAAACCTAAAAAAGGAATGACCATCAACTGTTGATTATGATGCTTTAAAATACAAAATAAAGACCACCAGCCTCTGAAAACTTTCAGAAGAACTACTTCTGTTATGTGCCATGTTCCTTCAGGATGCAGGCGATCATGGCTTTAGCATACTTTCCCCTGTTACTCCACCCAAAACCCACTCTGTCATCCACCTGCTCAGGTCCTTCAAATATGTTATCTGCTGCTTTCTCCTGTCTCTCTTTTCCTCTATCTGACCTGTGAGTATCAGATTCTCCAAGCCTTCCTTTCTCATCACATGTCTCAAGAACTTCAGCTGTCTTTTCCTGATGCTCAGTATTAATTTCCTTTTCATTTCCATCCTTTCTAAAACCTCATCATTGCTCACATGCTCATTCCATGATATCTGCAGCATCCTTCTGAAGAACCACTTTTCAGTTGCTTCAAGTTTTTTCTTCATTTTTGATGATATTGTCCAGCATTCACTGCCATACTGAAGAAAAGACATCACATAGCAATCAAGTACTCCCTGCTTTGTTGCTAGCAAAATTTTCCTGTCTCTGAATATTCTGCTCAGCCTCTAGAAAAATATATGTTGAGTGAAAATATATATTTAGAGCTAATGTATATAGTTTCAAAATACTTTTGATACACCCTAATAATTTACAAAATGTACAAAAATATAATTCACAATATCTGAGTTTGAATTTAACCCAAGGTCACCAGGGAATGGAGAGAAAATTTTAGTCAACACATTTCTTTAATGGCCAATAATTATCTTAGTCCAATTCATTCCCTATTTTAACATGTCCAGCAGCTGAGTACATGGCAGCATCTATAATAACACTTTTTTCTCAAACACAAAATCATCATATGCTTTATCTATCCTAGTTTTTATAAAATAAGTAACAAATGAAAGCAAGAAAAGGAAAAGAGAAAGTATAAAATAGAGATACATAGAGAAGCAGATCAATTAATTGTGTGCAATTTGCAAATGTGTGGATCTGTGCCCTAACCACACATAAATCATTTAATTAATTTTCCATTAATATCAGAAATGTATTATGTTGTCACTTTGAGATTACTTTCTTTTTTTGCTGTCCTAGCACTAGACAAAAATAACTTTCAGGTTGGCATACATTATCTAATTTTGGATGATTTTCCTTTTCTTTTTGTTACCAAATTTACTCATGAAAATACCAACAGGTCATGTCCAGTTATATTGCTCTGAAGATTATATGAATAAATACTGGAATATTTGCCATTTAGTTTCAGACCTGAAATTTTGTGCTTTTTACACACTTCAACAATACCTTCATAGCTTGAAAAAAAAAACAGATTATTTTTATAACTTTTTTCTTGATACAGGACACATTAATTAGATAAAGCCCTTGACTTGATCCTATCAAATGTGCATCCATGTTGTCCTGGATCTTCATTGAACTTTTTTATAGTTTGGTGATCTCTGCCAATCATTTTTATAATTTTTAACAGTTTCACTTTTTCGAGCTCTAAGTTATTAAACATTTCTCATTATCCATCAAATCATCCTTTTGATTTATTTTATGGTTTAAAATATAAGACATGGCTATTAATTTGAAGAGGCATGGTGGAGTAATATATAGTAGTTTGGATTGCGGAATCGGATATCTAAGTTAAAATTCCAGTTTAGTATGTTACATTTCACTTATGTGCCAATACCCTTAAGAAAGGTATAAATCCATCACCCCCACCCCAGCTATAGATAAATAGCAGGACATACTGGGTCCTATAGCCTTGGGTGGCGACCAGTCTAGGGGAAAGTCAACTCTGAATTCAAAACCTTCAACTATAGATTAAATAGTCTTACCGACAAACTTCTGAGTGTGGTGTATAGGTCAATCAAGGAGACATTCTTCTAAGCTGTGAGAAGGATATGGATCTGGATTTGTTCTCATGAATTTTCTTCCCTGGAACCTTTATTAATTTGCGACTTTGGAATTCAGAATATCATACTAATTGCTGCCATTTGTTTATTTCTATGCAAAAGGAATCATAGATGTTGCTATCATTCACTTTATATCTTGATGAAATATGAATTGGATTATAAAATGTAAGATGATTTTTATCTGTGCATTTAGATTTACATTTTCATATAAGAACAATTTATTTTATTGGATATATCATTATCAAAATTTGAAGTAATGAAATAATGAGTTTAAAATTTCTTATTTGTTAATTATACCAGAATTTATCTGAATATTTTTTCTGAAATGCAACCCCCACCCAATATGAGGATTAAACACTAGTTGTTTTGAGATTGCATTTGATAAAGTAGCTGGGTGGCCTCTTTGAATAAATTCTTCACTGTTTCCAGTATCTTCTAGGTCAAAAGGGAACATTTTCCCACTTGTGTTTTTATTAGAGAACCAACTCAAATGAAATGGATCTATTATATATTTTCACCAGTCGTGTGGCTTGTAGTAATTTCTATATTTTAGTATTTCCTAATAATGGGCTTCTATAACACATGTCATTTAACATACACAGATTAGCATGGGGCTCCTATGTTTGTGGGTCTATGCATTAAGACGGTTCTGGCCACATCACATCAGTGAGAAAATTACTGAAATCAGGATCTATCAGATTTACAGTATTTAACAGTTGTTCTTTTATTAATATTTTTGATTGGTCAGTAAAATATACTTAGCTTTATATAAATTTTATCTAATTTTATATTCTTTTCTTTGAATGTGTGGATAATGTAAGCATTAACAAGCTGGAGAGAGAAATTAGCATTTTTTTTTTTTGTCTGATCTTAATTTTTACACATCATTTCTTGATTTTCTCAATTAAAACAAAGGTAATGATTATGCTATCATAGTTATTACATATAATAGATATATTTGTGCATGTGTTTGTCTTAACAAATTTGATAAATTTGCCACTTTAACTTGCTTTTAACAAATATACAAAAAGCTCACTCTGGCTAAATTTATAACTTTTTTTTTCTAAAACTGTAAATTATTATAAATAGAAATGTAACTTACCAGTGCTTGCTATTTTTTTCCCAGCAATTTTTGTGATTTTTCCACCCATAAAATGTGAAAAGAAAATATTCCATTCACTATCAGTTTAGAGTTTTAATGCTTACAGGAAATGACTCAACTTACATAATAAGCAAACTATTTAGGACATCTACAACATACTGATAAGTTACAGAATTAAAATGCTAGTAGCTTTATTATTTTAGTTCTTCTAATGTTTTCACTGCTTAATTAATACAAAGTTTTATAGACATAATTATTTACAGCTTTTGTTTGATGCATATACAGAATACATGACATTTCCGGAATTTTTGTAAATTTTTTTATGTTTTCAAATATTTTAATGTGGAAAGTGTCTCCTTTATTTAAAAAATTAATTTGTAATATACAAATTTGTTAGTGCAAATTTCTTAAAAAGAAATATTGAAATATTTATATATACATGTTTTAAATTTAGGCATGTATAAAAATAGATAGCCTGATTGATAGATTTTTCTGTTTGTCCTGGATAAGAAAAAAATGAAGTTATTAAAGTTGTATCCATAAATAAAACAAAAATACATGAATAAAACTTACATCAATGAAAGAAAGGCAAAGGAAATGGTTAGGATAAAAAATACTAAAATAAAAGTTTCTTAAAGCAGAAATAAATATATGGTCAGTTCAAAAATTATCTAACCATTTCACCGTAATGAATAGCCTACAATAGGACAATGGTACCTAGGACTTAAAATATTATTTTTTATTTGTACTTGGATCTATAGACAAAAATAGTATTTTTTTAATTTATGCTTGGGTCTATAGGCAAACCTTTTTGATTAATAGGTTAGGTTAGGTAGGTTAGGACTTCTAGGCCTCGCGGCCTCTCGTGTGTCCCTTCTTAAATCCCCTCTCCCCTCTCCTAGCATTGTGGCATGGCCAAGAGGGAGAGAAAATAAATTATTTCCATCTCTAATCAAACTCATATTTTAATTTTAATAGTGTCTTATCCTTTTCAATAAGGCTTTTAAATTCCGTAAGAGTTTTTGCCAATTTTAAATGTGATGGTACTGCATTCCAATACTTTGTGACTCTGTTACAAAAAATGTTTTGTCTAATATTAGTTCTACTGTGCTGGGTTATTATTTTTAATTCATTGTTACGTGTTCTAGAATAGTCAGACATAGTGAATAAATTCTTATTAGTGTGGTCAGTAGAATGGAATATCTTGAAAACATTTATCAAGTCCCCCCTCAGTCTTCTATATTTCAGTGATGGTAATTTCAATTTTCCTAACCTATCCTCATATTTAATAAATTTTAACGATGTCAACAATTTTGTTGTTCTTCTTTGAACTCTTTCAATTGCTACTGACTGTCTTTTTAGTAGAGGACTCCAGATTTGGTTGCCGTATTCTAAATGTGACAAGAGTTTAGTTATTAAACTCTTGTACAATTTTGATAAAGTTGGACAGTTCAACCCAGAAAAGCACCGTTTAATTAATTAAACCTAGCATTTTGTTTGCTTTATTTATGGCCTTATTTATATGCGTGTCAAAAATTACACCAAGGTCTTTCTCTTCAGTACAAGTATCTAATGTATGTGTATTTGTTCCATGAGTTATACTGTAGCTGAAATTTGGATTCTTTAACCCTATATGCATAACTTTACATTTGCTTGCATTAAAATACAAATTTCATTTTTCGGACCAGTTTATAAGATTATCAATATCATTTTGAATCACCTGTTGGTTTTTTGTTGTATTATATATTTTTGTATCGTCTGCAAATATTTTACACACACTTTTAACCACTTCTGGCAAATCATTTTAGGTCTTTTAGGTAACAGTGTTTTTTTTTTTAAATTCTTATTTGGGTCTATAGTTTTTTTATCTGTACATGGTTTGATAGGCAAATGTTTTTTTTATACTTGGGTCGAGAGGCCAACATTGTTATATTTTTATTTGTATTTTAGATCTATAGGAAAACATCGTTTTTTTTATTCATACTTGACTCTAGAGGCAAACTTTGTTTTCTTTGTTAGTTGGGCAAACATTGGTTTTTTTTTAATTATAATTAGGCATATAGACAAACATTGTTCTTTTTACCTGCATCTAGGCAAATATTTTCTAATTTATTTGGTTCTATATATGCACATATAATTTTTTTATTTGTACTTTAAATTTTAAAGTTTATAAAGATAAACATAGGTTTTTTTGAAGTTTTTTTTATTTTTACTTGGGTCTAAAAGCAAGAATTGTTTATTTGTTTATATACTTATCTATAGGGAAATATTGTTTTTTTTTGTTTATACTTGGATGGATCTATGGCCAAATATTGTTTTTTTTTGTTGTTGTATTTGGATCTATAGGCAAACATTGTGCTTTATTCATGTTGGGTATATAGTCAAAGTTTCTTAAAATTTATACTTGTGTTTACAGACAAACATTGTTTTTTAAATTTTTACTTAGGGGTCTATAGGTAAAGATTGTGTTTTGTTTTTTTTTATTTATACTTGATCATCTGGGAAAACTTTTCTTGGGGTCTCTTGGCAAACATTAATTTTTTATTTTTACTTGTGTCTAGGCGAACATTGCTTTTTATTTTGTCTATAGTCAAACATTATTTTTTTCTTTATAGTTCACACATTGCTTTTAATTTATTCTTGGGTCCAGGGTCAAAAATTTATTAAGATTTATATTTGGGCCTATTGGTAATTTTTTTTCTTATTTATACTGTATGGTAAGCATTGTTTTTTACATGGCCTCTCTTAGTAAACATTGATATGTTTTTTATTTTTACTTGGGTCTTTAGGCAAACATTGTTTTTTATTTGGACTTAGATCTTTAGGAAAAAATTGTTTTTTTATTTGTACTTAAATAAAAAACAATGTTTGCTTAGACATAAGCAAACATTGTTTTTTATTTATATTTGGTCCGCTGAATAAACATTGATTTTTTTATTCACACTTTGAGTCTAGGTAAACATTTTTTATTTATACTTAACTTGTCCCTCTTGGTAAACAGTTTTTTTTTATTGTTTATACTTGAAGTTGAGTCTATCTATAGGTAAACATTGTTTTTTATACTTGGCCTTCTTGGTAAACATTGTTTTTTTTTTTTCTTACTTGGGTCTATAAGCAAACATTGTTTTTTATTTATACTTGGTTCTATAGGCTAAACATTGTTCTTTTCTGTTTTATTTAAACTTGGGCTGATAGTTAAATATTGGCATTTATTTATACCTGGTCTTATAGGCAAACTTTCTTTTTTATTTATACTTGGGTCTATAGTTTGAAATTGTTTTTTCAATTTATACTTGGGTCTATTCTATAGGCAAACATTTTTTTTATCTATATTTTGGTCTATAGGCAAACCTTGTATCCATAATTTGGACAATACACAAACATTGTTTTTCATATGTACTATTGTCTATAGACAAACATTGCTTTTTTTTTTTTTATCTGTACTTGGACCTATAGGCAAACATTATTTTTTAAATTTATATTTGGGTTTAGAGACAAACATTGTTTATGAAATTATACTTGGATCTATAGGCCAGCATTTTTCAACCGGCATCTCAGTAGCACTAATACACCCTGAAAGGGAGCAAGATGTGCCCCAAATTAACAGAAAAGTAATTTGTGAATTATTTTTTTATTACTTATAACAATTATGATCTGATAAATCCGGATGATCTCATTTTCTATTTCTATTTTTTCAGAATATGGTATTTCATGTAAATGTGAAAATGATATAAAAGTGAACAATATCCATCACCTTAAAGTTAGAAAGAAGAACTTATAAGTGCCATCAACAAGGACAAAACAGAAAAATATTGTATGACAGTCTGAATCTAGAGAAAGAAACATACACATTACCCTTTCTGGGATGAAGTCCAAATAATTGACAAGGAGTACACGGGAATCTGAGACAGATAAAAGAGTTGGTATATATTGTCTGCCAGATGTATAGGTTAGGTTAATATAGGCTTCAATACCATTTGGTTTTCTTTGCTTGACGAAGAAGATTTTGAAAAACTTGTCTGGATATGTGAGCGACTGTAATAGTTTCATTTGTGCCTTTAGCATTACTTAGATGGATCAATTTCATTGGTATACCAGTGACTATGTTTTGTCAAACATTTTTTGAAGAAATGAGAACTTTCCTATTTTTCTCAGACAAAAATTCTATATATATTTCAATACCAAAATAGCTTGCTATTTGAGAGGCACTATATATCAAACATTTCTCTCCTACCATCAACTTTAAATTATTTAATAGTAGAAATAGAGTGTTGAAAGCTTTTTAAAATTTGAAAGATGCTCACAAAAATTCCAGTCACATGCAGTATGTGAGAGCTCGGAATGAATGCTCTTTTTCAGAAACAACACAAAAATAAATTACTATGTAACAGTCAAAAGATGAGGAAAAATAACAATGCCAAAGACAAAAACACCCTTGAAAATGGTTATTGAAGTGGCTGAAAGTGCTTGGGGCAATAAAAGTTATGAACAATTTTTATATTTCTTCATTTCAACAAAATGTAAAACATTAGAATACTTGAAAAACTTAATAAAAATTACTTAAATCTTCCTTGTAAGCCATATTTAATGAAAGTTTTTTGAAAGAAAGGTTGCTGCCCATATATATATATGTATATATATATATATATATTTGGGTATTTTTTCCTCTTCCTTATCTTCTTCTCTTACACACCCCTTTTATATTCTGCCCCTTCCCTCTCTGTCCTGTTTTGTTTAACCCAATCCTCAACTTAACAACCTCCCATTTCCTTACTTCCTTTTGTCTATTAAGCTAGACATACCAATCTCCCATCTCTTCACTTACAAAGTAAAAACCAAATATAGACTGATTTTTAAAGGAATTTTTGTGACATATATTTCTCAAATCTTAACCGTTATTTATTATTGTCCCCTTCTTAATCCTGGTTTTCTTCATTTGAGCATAGTAGTCGTGTTGCTGAGGAGACGCGAATTCTCTCTAAGAGATTTCATGTTGAAATGTTCATTCAACATTTTTGAAATTTGAAAAGTTACATTAATTTATATTGGCTCTGTAATCTTAAGTACATTGAGCTCTCCTCCTGTATCATTTTTTAATATTAAAATTTTTTAATATTAATTAGGATCAGGTTCGTGGAATTTACCTTCCTACTTTTCCATTTCGGATTAAAGTAAAATATAAAATATATATATATATATATATATATATATATATATATATATATATAAAGATATAATTTTAAGGTAGGCTATATTTATGGATAAAAGTTCTTAATATCAGGAATGAAACATATGTAAATATAAAAATAGACACTTATGTTAACATTGTGCAAGAACAGTCTATTTCATGTTTGAACATAATCTTCAGGCCAGAAAGTTGTGTTCAAGCATGAAACAGACTGCCACAGCTCAGTGATGACATCAATATATAAAACGACAGATACTAATTTTTTCACTTATATTTGTTTTATGTATTTTCTCCCAAGAGATTTCATATAAAAGAGTTTTACTTCTTCGTACCTCAATTTTAAACATTCAGTCATATAAGCAAAATACTTTTAAATTCTTCTTTTCATATATATATATATATATATATATATATATATATATATATATATATATTAGAAAATGGATTAAATCTGACATATTTTAATTTATTTACTTAAACGTTATTTTTAATGGATACTTATATTTGAATAGATGCCTTGTTTTCATTATTAAATAACATATTAAATAGTATATTTATTTATTTACATTTACCAGCCTGAATATTTGAGAGATAATTCACAAGATTTCTAATGTATATATGCCACATTTTCAAAATGAAATAAAAAGAAATAAAAAATGAAGGTAAACAATTAATAAATTTACATCACAAAAAAAACGGTTAACAATCAACGTCTCTTTTAGACAGAGTTGTAAGTGAAAAAATTGGAAAATTTGGCTTTGTCTGGCTTTACAAGGGGAAGGGGTTAAAGGATAGAATAGGAAGTGGTGTTAAATTGAGAATATATATATATATATATAAGAAGAATTTATATAAGAAGAATTTATTTAAAAGTATTTTGCTTATATATTACTGAAGATTTAAAATTGACATGCCAAGTAGTAAAACTCTTTTATGTAAAATTTTCGAAGAGAAAATGTATAAAACATATAAATGAGAAAATTAGTATCAGTAGTTTTTCAAGAAAGAGAAAGCTATTTTTAATTGGCTAAAAATCTTGGGTGAATTTAGCATGAAAAAAGTCACACATTAATAAAATATTTATTTAAAAAGATTACAAATAACAGAAGTAACTCGAATGGAAAATAACCTAATTAAATTTTTAGAGCACCCATTTAAGAACAAAGTCAATAAAGTTGGGTTTTTACACTACTGCATCAGCAACTTTATTTTATTGCTCAGTCTTTATGTGCCATATCTTTTCATGACAATTTTCTTCCTTAATTCTGTTGATTTCTTTTCTTTGTACAAATGTTTAAAATGAAAGAAAAATACCCAATCCTCAGCCATTTGTCAGATTTCATGTTTCTAGTATCTGTTTCTAGTGATGGTTCTTAAGTGAAAACTTATGATTTTTGTTTACTTCTTCACTTTAGAAGTTATGTTTGAAGTTTTCTAGGCAAAAATTTTCTTCAGATAAATATTCCAAAACTGAATCAGTAAACTCTATATCAAGTTGATTTTCAGTTATTGATCCTTTTTCTGTAAACCTTTGAATTAAATATTTTTTCTTTTAAATTTTTAATCCTTGTACTGTCTTGTCAAAATACAGCAACCTTAGCAACTTGAAAATAGCAATCCTGTTTAGATTAAAACATTTCAAAATTTTTGAAGTCACTGTAAATGCACACCTAATGTGATCATATGAGCTGAATGTCAAGGCTTACTGTGAATGATTTCAACAATATTCTATGTGACATACAAAAGATTAGTTCCATTGTTAGTTTAATTGTTTTGGACATGTATGGAACTAGTGACCTGTATGACTGTAAATGATGAGAACCTTTACTGACACAATATTAAATCTTTGTGCCATTGTTGAGAGAAGATTCTAACTTGAAACAAGCAGGTAGTCAAATACTTACTGGTCTCAAAAAATTTGTGAAGTTCTCGAGTTAATATAAATACAGTTAGCAGATTTAAATGCCTACCAAAACTGATGTTTTCAATAAATTTTGGCAAATTTTATCCAGATTCAAAATAACTTTTCTAGTTTTCCTTTTAGTCACACATGGTCACTGTAAGTAGCATTTTCAAGAACCTCATTTGTATTGGGGATATGCTATTGTCTTTTTGTTAACTTCTCCCAATCATACAAACACATTCAAATTATCTTGTTATCATTTGTTTTTATACAACTGTGATTTCTGACAAGAGTTCCATAAACCATCTTCAGAAGTTTTGCAAAAAATATATATAAAAATTTGTAATAAAATATTTATATCACTCTCTCATTTACTCTTATATTTTAGTACACTGAATTGTTGAAGTGTTAGTTCTGAATGTTATGATCATTACAATGTTACTATTATCAATGGCTGACCTCATTTGTACTTTATTTGTATAAGCCTCATCCACCTCTAGTAGTACTGATGGGAGATAATCTTACGCTATCTTTTTGGTGATCTTATATTTCACTTGATACCAAATCTCATAACTAGTACTTTATTTCAGTTGTTTTATATTTTTATACATTCTAGCTTGTATAGTCAAATGGTAGAAGTAGGATGTTAGTGGTGGTCGTGTTCATTAGATAAAAACTTTTTAATCCAACAATTATTTACAAGGGTTGGCTGGAAAGTTCATGGGCTGACCAAGATATAAATGTAAACAGGCACATCAGTTGGTAAACTAAAAGACATAACAGTGTCCCAGAATCGAGCAGCTGGTCAACCAGCTGTTGTATTCTGGTACACTTGCATGTCTTACATATTCTTGCATGTGGAACATATTTTTTCTTTGTATTTTTAGTTATTATAAATATTAATGGTATATCAGTGTTGTTAGATGGAAAGTATTTATTTACCAATGTACTTGTTAGTGAAAGAATATACATGATAATAAAATCTATAAATGTGCATCACTTTCAAAAATAAAACAAACAGTTCTAAAGACTTTATACACACAAACCAATGATGTTGTCATTGGTTCATTTATTGTTTCAACATTATCAGAATTCCATATGTCAATCCTAGAAAATCAATCTTTTAAAAGATGCCCTAAAGCAACATCATTTATATGAAGTAAAAATATGAACAAAGTCAAAAATCTGCAAACAACCTCAAAATATAACTCAGTTCTTAACTTCATGCATATACTCAACATCAATAAAAGAAAAAACAGGAAAATTTTGTTAAAAATAAAGAAAAGACTGCTACATAATATAAATCCAACCAAAGTAGATTTGCTTAGTGACATTGCTCTCATTTACATAAGAAGGATAGTCCACTCTAAAGTTGGGAAGTTGAAGCAGGAAAATAACTCTTGTCATCCACTGCATGACTGAGAACCAATGGCAAAGAGGTTCAAGACCGTTTTCTACATTTAGTCAAACCACTAAGCAACAGAGCTCCTAGTCAGCATCTCTCCCTATGGTGCAACCACCTTAACAACATGAACACAGGCTCTCTCACTCAGCCCTGCAGAATCCCTCCTCACTCGCTCCAGAGATGCCTGACCCTTCTGGTCATGCCTGAATTACCTTGGAACAGCAGTTGGTCATGATAGAGCCAACCTTCAGTAATGGGGATATGCCATTTATGATGATACCAACTGCCAATGTGGGTAATTACAACCTATGAAGCATCTTCTACTTATCCTCAGTCTTGAAGATTCATGCACACTTAATGATCTTGAAACCTTAATATTCCAGGTAAGGCTCTGTGTGCAACACCGAGCAGGTGTAATATAGTGACTCAATAAGATGATAAAAATTACCTGATAGGTGGTGTAAATTGAAAGAAACTAACTAAATAGAGATGCTATGAATTTATAGGAACAAAAGATTTTCTCAAAAATTGTTGAAAGCATTCTCTTCAGCTTCTAATAGATTGAATTATAGTTTATACTTTATGAGAGTGTGTCTAATTCTTAAAGAATTCCTACAACATACAAATTGCTGTACACTTCATTATTTTATACACTAACTGATTTTATTGGAGTTAAAAATATCTATGCCCTTTACTCACAATGAATAAAGCTCAAAATATTTTATTTAAATATTGAAATAGAATATTAGAACAGCTAGTATTTAGCCATCAGCTATTTTATGTTGCTTTTTCCACAGCCAGAATTTGTAAAAATGTCAATTTGATAAAATCAAGTTTAGAAAAAACAAGTTTATTTTTTGTAAATAATGAAAATAGTGTTTTTCTGTAAAGATTATAAATTCATAAATAGATAATATATTTTTACTTAAAGTATTTTCAGTCATTATGAGAAATTCAACTCCCATTTATTTCATTTTAATTTTTATTAGATAAACTACTGCCAGCCATTAGTATAAAGTTTGACTTGTATTGACACTAAATGCATCAGTTGCTTTAAATCACCAAGCTATAAGAAATAATACAGCTACTATTAATATTTATTAATGTACAAACAAATATGTTGCTAAAAGAAATTATAGAATAGAGTGATGAGTTATAGATTAGAATTACTCTTCTGCAATGAAATCCAGTTCTTGTTGCATTACAGCTAAAACAAGTGGTGGTGTATTTAACCATGCTCCCTGAAAGCAAAAGTGATATGAATTTGAATTTCACAAAAAACTTAGAAATGTTTCTCAGTCTGCAACTATTGCCAGAGATTGATGGCTTGTATTAAAAAAAATTAAAGATGAAAGTAAATACAATCAAAAGTAATAACAAGTTAATTAATTATTTAAAACTGATAATGATAAGAACCTTATGTTTTTGCTTTTATTTTTATTTTTTCAATCATTTCAACACAAGCAATGCAGTAATGTTACTGGAATTCAAAGGGTTAATGGGAGAGAATGAAATGACTTTAGAAGACAATAAAAGAATAAGATTCAGGAAGACAAAAGATGGTTGGTTGGTTGGTTGTTTTGTTTTATGGCATATCAACCTCGGTGGGTCATTTATTGCCAACTAAATTTTATTTATTTATTGCTGGTAATACCTTTTTCTTTCAACAATTTATTGTTGTTTTTTTTATATAAATTTTGTGTCTAGTAATATTTTTTCTTTTTGAGTATCAAAATTCATTGGGATTTTGTTTTTAAGGGCAGGTTCCCCAAGTCCTACCCTGTTATTAACCCATAACTGGAGGGAAGGGATGGATTAATACCTTTCCAAAGGGTACCAGAGCTTAAGTGAATGCAGGGTATTCAACTGGAATTTGAACTCGGCTCACCGATTTCTCTTTCCGAGCCAATATCCACTGCACCACAATGCACATCTGACACTAAACGCTTACAGCACCTGGTATTCCCAAGTAGTCACCCATGTAAGTACTGACCAGGCTCAACGCTGCTTAACTTTTGTGATTGAGTGAGAACTGGTGTATTCAATGTGATATGGCCGTAAGCCAACAAAAGATGGGACTTGCATTGGATTTACATTTTTGAAGATTGTAGGTGGTAGGAAAACAAGAATTAGAAGGGAGTTCCAGAGGCAAGAGTGAAAAAGAAATAAGTGGAAGCAAACATACAGTTGCATCGTTCAATTGTTTTACATTTGTAAATATTGTGGAATTGTTTACATTTTGAAGATTGTGAGTGGTGAGAAAACAAGAAGTGGAAAGGAGGTTCTGAAAGAGC
The DNA here is from genome assembly GCA_037127315.1 of Ascarosepion bandense. NCBI lineage: Eukaryota > Metazoa > Mollusca > Cephalopoda > Sepiida > Sepiidae > Ascarosepion > Ascarosepion bandense. The sequence goes on from JBBBDQ010000627.1 coordinate 3,393,302, forward strand.
AGGGTGCAAGAAAAGAAATAAGTGGAAGCTTAGTATACAATTGCATCGTTCAATTGTTTCACATTTTTGTAATATTGTAGAATTGTTTACATTTTGAAGATTGTAGGTGGTAGGAAAACAAGAAATTAGAGGAGTTCCAAAGGCAAGAAGTGCAAGAAAAAATAAGTGGAAACAAACATACAATTGCATAGTTCAATTTGTTTTACATTTATGTAATATTGTGGGGTGTTTACATTTTGAAGATTGTAGGTGGTAGGAAAAACAAGGAGTCAGAAGGGAGTTCCAGAGGCAAGAAGTGCAAAAAGAAAAGAAATAAGTGGAAGCAAACATACAATTGTGATTCAGTTTGTTTGCATTTTTTGTATTATTACAGGTGTTTACATTTTTGCAGAAGATTGGTGTTGGGAAAACAGGAGTGAAGGGAGGTTCAGAGGCAAGAAGTGCAAGAAAAGAAATAAGTGGAAGCAAAACACAATTGCATGGTTCAGTTGTTTTTACATTTTTGTAATATTTGTAGAATTGTTTACCATTTTGAAGATTTGTGGGTGGTGAGGAAAACAGAAATTAGAAAGAGAGTTCCAGAGGCAAGGTAAAGAAAGAAATAAGTGAAAAGCAAACATACAATTGCATCGTTCAATTGTTTTACATTTTAATAATAGAATTTGTTTACATTTTTGAAGATTGTGGGTGGTAGGAAAACAAGAAATTAGAAGGGGTTCAGAAGGCAAGAAATTTTCAAGAAAAAGAAATAAGTGGAAGCAAGCATGCAGGTACATCGTTCAATTGTTTTACATTTTTATAATATTGTAGAATTGTTTGAAGATTGTGGGTGGTGAGAAAACAAGAAATTAGAAGGGTTCAGGAGGCAAGAAGTGCAAGAAGAAATAAGTGGAAGCAAACATACAATTGCATCGTTCAATTGTTTTACATTTTGTAATATTGTGGGGTGTTTACATTTTTGAAGATTGTAGGTGGTAGGAAAACAAGAAATTAGAAGAGGTTCCAGAGGCATGGGGGTGAAAAGAAATAAGTGAGCAAACATACAATTGCATCGTTCAGTTGTTTTACATTTGTAATATTGTAGAATTTGTTTACATTTTTGAAGACTGTGGGTGGTAGGAAAACAAGAAATTAGAGAGGGAGTTCCAGAGGCAAGAAGTGCAAGAAAAGAAATAAGTGGAAGCAAACATACAATTGCATCGTTCAGTGTTTTTACATTTTTGTAATATTGTAGAATTGTTTACATTTTTGAAGATTGTAGGTGGTAGGAAAACAAGAAATTAGAAGGGAGTTCCAGAGGCAAGAAGTGCAAGAAAAGAAATAAGTGGAAGCAAACATACAATTGCATCGTTCAGTGTTTTACATTTTGTAATATTGTAGAATTGTTTACATTTTGAAAAGTTGTGGGTGGTAGGAAAACAAGAAATTGAAAGGTTCAGGCAAGAAGTGCAAGAAAGAAAAGAAATAAGTGGAAGCAAACATACAATTCGCATCGTTCAATTGTTTTACATTTTTGTAATATTGTAGAATTGTTTACATTTTGAAGATTGTAGGTGGTAGGAAAACAAGAAATTAGAAGGGAGTTCCCAGGGCTTCAAAGTGCAAGAAAAGAAATAAGTGGAAGCAAACATACAATTGCATCGTTCAATTGTTTTACATTTTTGTAATATTGTAGAATTGTTTACATTTTTGAAGATTGTAGGTGGTAGGAAAACAAGAAATTAGAAGGGAGTTCCAGAGGCAAAGAAGTGCAAGAAAAGAAACCATTGAAGCAAACATACAATTGCATCGTTCAATTGTTTTGTTGTAATATTGTGGTGTTTACATTTTGAAGATTGTAGGTGGTAGGAAAACAAGAAATTTCAGAGGTTCCAGAGGCAAGAAGTGCAAGAAAAGAAATAAGTGAAAGCAAACATTGCATCGTTCAATTGTTTTACATTTTTGTAATATTGTAAGATTGTTTACATTTTTGAAGATTGTAGGTGGTAGGAAAACAAGAAATTAGAAGGGGTTCAGAGGCCAGTGCAAGAAAAAGAAATAAGTAGGGAAGCAAACATACAATTGCATCGTTCAATTGTTTTACATTTTGTAATATTGTAGAATTGTTTACATTTTTGAAGATTGTAGGTGGTAGGAAAACAAGAAAGTGGGGAGTTCCAGAGGCAAAAGTGCAAGAAAATAAGTGAAAGCAAACATACAATTGCATCGTTCCGTTGTTTTACATTTTTGTAATATTGTAGAATTGTTTACATTTTTGAAGATTGTGGGTGGTAGGAAAACAAGAAATTAGAAGGGAGTTCCAGAGGCAAGAAGTGCAAGAAAAGAAATAAGTGGAAGCAAACATACAATTGCATCGTTCAATTGTTTTACATTTGTAATATTGTAGAATTGTTTACATTTTTGAAGATTGTAGGTGGTAGAAAAACAAGAAATTAGAAGGGAGTTCCAGAGGCAAGAAGTGCAAGAAAAATAAGTGAAAGCAAACATACAATTGCATAGTTCAATTGTTAAATTCATTCAGTTGGGGCACCAAAAAAGAAAAGAAAATATTTTAATTAATGAATATTCATTTATTAAATTTCTACAAACACTGTGGAATTTCCACAAGTTATACTAGTTTAATTTTAATGCTGTTCCTTGTACAGAGGTAAAAGATACATCATTTTAATCTGAATAGTTGCAATACTCATTTCTCCATGTTAGACACTATATAAAAGAAGATGGCTGATACCTGACAAAAACTCATGGAGGTTAACCATTGCATCTTCTGCTAAAGATAATAATGCATTCATAATCCTTTTTGACATATCTTGATTTGGTTTGTCAAACAGCTGCAGATATCTAACCCTTGAACAATTCCTCTAACTATGCCGACTGAGATCAATATATATTGTGTAGTTGCTGAATCAGAAATAACCAAGTGATGAAAATATCTCTGAACAGAATAATGTGCCTACATATTCTTTGTGTGTGTCCTGTATTGTGAAACTGCTTTGTCAATTCTATATTTTTGCATACAATAACTTCTTAAAAGTTCAAGGTCACTTCCAATTATTTGAGCTTGACCTTCTAACTATCCCATACTGGACTGGAATAAAAATAAAATTAATAAAATCTATGGGCAACGATTTTTTTCTGTACTTTTAAACATCAAGGGAATGAGTTATGCCACGGAAATCAATTCCATCAATTATCACAGTTTTCTTTAAAAGGGGCGCTGGAAAGCTCTCATCTGTATCAAAAAAAAAAAAAAAATTCCCTCAAAAAAAAAAAAAAATAAAAACTTTTGTTTAGTCATTTGATCTAATTTTGTCAAGTGGATCAGGCCAAGAACTTTTTTCACTACCTCCTGTTTATTTACTGCCCTGGACTGAATTTCTGTAGATTTTAATTTTTCTTCTTATGATATTCTTATGGTATGATTTTTAAAAAAAATTTCATCATTACTCCAGTAGCAAAGGCCAACATCAAGAATGTTGTGGCCTTCCTTTTAAGTGCAATAGAGAGATTGTTTGGGAAACAGATAACTGGTGTGAAAATGAGCTATTATACAACTTATTCTATAAAATGAGATTCAAAGTTCATAAAGAGTAACATGATAAGAAGATTTTTTTTTTTATTTCTGAAGCCAAAGAAAAAATCAAGATAAACACTGGGAATTCATTTACTGGTGCTTCATATTACAACTAATGTGTTTATTTTGATAATTCAGTGGTAAAAAAATAAAAAGAGTTTATGTTTTATGATTTGCCATTGAGAAAACATGGCTGGAGATGTTTTTGTAGATTTACAAATCAGTTTGTATATATTGGAAATGAATCAAAAGTGCTGAACTGTAGATAAATAAAATGGTATATATATATATATATATATATATATATATATATAAACAGTAAAAAATATCAATAATAGAGAAGTCTGAGAAAATTTTCTCATGGCTCAGACATTTTTCAAATAATAATGATCATAAGTAAAAGGCAAAATACAAATACTTTTGTACTAATTCAAATTATGATCAAATTAGATCTAATAGTAAATTTAGAAAAAAATTTGATTCAATGAAATAAATAAAAAGATTTAATCAATACTTACTTACTAGTATAATTAATAAATTAAAAGCTATTAAAATGAATGCTATAAAATTTTAAAAGAAAATTTTAAGATGTCTTTGCCATTGGGTCAAGCCTTTTTAAATATCAAGCAAGTGTCCATCAGATCAACGGAAGTTGATAGAGTCATTGTGAACTTCACAATCCTTTTGTTGTCTGTATAATATGTGCTTTGTGAGGACTACATATGGTTTGAAACTTTTTGAATTGTCCTTCTAGACTATTTGCCAATCAAGGCTGAATAAAAGAGATGGATTCATACCTTTTCAAATGGTATTTGCATGAAAGTGAATGTAATGAAAATCAAATAGATTTTTTATTCTCATCTGCTATCCATTTCACCACTTGCACACCCTTCAAGCAAGTTTAGTAAAATATAATTGTCTTTTGTTTTCTTTTATAATTTCAGCAGCCTCAATTTGAATAGTCTTAAGATCTTAGTTGACAGTAGTTGGATAAGTTATTTCCATGACTGCCAAAATATTTTCATATATTTCATCAATGGAATATAGCTTTTCTGTGCCTTTTTTATATTTTTTATGGTAATTGTTCCTCTCTGGTACCTAGACTTTATGAATTTAAGCATAGTACTAATATTGGCAAGGTCTCCTCATTTTACAGTTGAAATGATGAAATGTAACTGTAAATCTATGGTAATAGTTTTTTCTTTTACACTTCTTGCTTATGAATCTCTCTTTCAGTTCTTACTTCCTAGACAAGGTTGATCTTCAAAAATGTAAATGCAATGTCGGTTATTATCTTCTTAACTCCTGTTCTTTTATTGTTCTCTCTTCTTAATAGTGTTTTTTCTCATATTCTTTCATATTCAGTAACTCTAGTGTTTTAGTTTTTTTCATAGTCTTTCACAATTGGTAGCCATTTGTATCTTAGTGACTTTATTGCCTTGCTTGAGGTGAAATGATTATAAAATGTTTTATTTACTCAGTATGCATATGTTACTTCTTATATGCAGAAAAAAGTACTTTTTATCTGATATAATCTACTAGGGCATGCTAAAATGTTCTTGACCCAGACCACTTCTCCCAATATAGCCAATTGACCAAACATAAGAATTTTTTGAATACTTACTTCATTGGTCAAAGAACTTTTCAGCCACCACTTGTATATTTATTGAATTCAATAGTTGATATTTAAAAAAAAATATTCATTCATTCCTTCATCAGTTCAAGTTACAATAAACAATACAGTTTTTATTAACCTGATAGCAAGAAGCTTTCTATAAATACCAGTTTCAGAGCCTGCAATGTTTTTGCTTTAACTAAATTCCTACAAAGTAAAATCAGCTTTATCATAGGCATTCTGTTGCAAGTTAGGATTGCTTCTGTTGGAAGAGTTCCAGCCAAGATATTTACAAAAGACAAAACACATTGCTAATTTTATAAAACCCATATTTCTGAAACTGAAAATGCAGCAATTTTTTAATACCTGCAATAGAAACCTAAAAACCTAAAAGTGATTATGTTAATAAAAATCATTACTAATTTTACAGTAGGTATTGTGATGTAAATGAGAATTCCTTTTCTTGGAAGAGATTTACTCAGAATGTTGTGAAATAGGAAAAGTAAATATGGGCAAACTAATTTTTTCTTATAGAATGATAACACAAAATGACTTCAGGCAATATGAGGCATTTTAATTTAAAAGGTTTTTACAGACAAATTGAAGCAATCATCTTCTTCAAAGATTTGTTTCAACAATTTGACTTCTCTTTTGCCTTGTTAGTATTGTTACCACAATGTTGTGACCAATATGTTCTACAGACTTCGTCAGGTATAGAATTTCTAAGGAAAGAGAGAAGTCTTAGTATTTGTCCATCTTTAAACACAAAGATAATAAAGCATAAGTTTTTTTAAATGTGGGAGTTCATCAAGTTGAATGTTGATAGGATGGCAAAATTTTCCAGTTCTATCATATATCACCACAGGCATCAGAGCATTCTCACTGACCCTACCCTTTAGTGCAATGGTAGAGGTTGTGTCAAGAAGACAAAGATCCCTAGGAACTTGGCATTCTGGAAGGAAAGAGGTCTGTTTTTTTAAGACAGATGATTTTTACTCATTTAAATCAGTAGATTTACTCATGTAGATCAGTTCATTTCAGCAATATGAGATACACAGACAATACAATTCACTACCATATGTCTTATTCAAGTAATTTACACAAGGAGTCTCACTAACCATTTTCTCATGGTTAAAGAAAGCTGTACCATGCTGAAATCTATACTGGCCTAATTTATATAACTAACTGATAAGTCAATAATAACTTTTTTCAAAGGCAGAAGCAACACTTCTAATTAAATTTTTTCTTGTCATGTCATGAAAATAAAAACCCTAGATAATATCAGCACAAACAAGTTAAAATAACAGACATTAAAAAAAAACAAACTTGTTTTTTATTCAAATATTCGCTTTTCATTGTATTAATCTTTGCATATCTAAGTTCATTGTATTTATTTATTTGGACAAATTTCTTTATCTTTATTTTTTAATGCAATGTATTAATTACTGTATTCTCCAGCCTTTTTTTTTTAATGTCTTCTGCATTTTGAATTGCCAAATCTTGTTGCTGATAAGGGTTTCTCTCCATGCCTGTTGCTTATGGTATTTCCACCTGGAAGCATTTGGAGAAATCTTCATCTCATTCATATGCAGAACCTGTGACCTTTTAGATAAATTTTACAAGTGCAGAACTTATTCCCAAGAGAATGATTCTTTGATCACTAGAATCTTAACCTGTTCAAGTCTAGGGTTAACTGTTATCTTACCCAAATGTCACCATAAACTGTGCCTCTTACTCTGTGACCCACTACCTCGAGTGGCTATTGGTCCTTGTACAGGGTGAACATTATTGTAAAAATCCTTCTATTTTTAGTGTCATTTTTTACAAGCTTAAATCTATAATCATTTTTGATCAGTGGTTTTTATATTTTATTGATATCTTTACTTTGTCTGTTGATTAATTTAGCTTGATTCTTTCAACTCTTTTAATTTGTATAAACATTAGTCTATTAAGACTCATGAAACTTGAAAGTATTTTTTTAATATTTCTGATCTACAGTGCTCAACTTATAGCAATGCAAAAAAGAATTTTGAAAGTAAAAATGATTATTTCTGGTCAAAGAAACTACAGTCCAACTCCACTTTACATTTTTTAAAAATACTGTCCTCAATGGTTAAAGATATACTTTTTTAATATGGATCATTTATAGAATTAAAAAGTTAAAAACATTTATAATGTTTTCACCATCATATAATAATTCTGATTGTTCCTTCTTTAGTTAGTTAGTTACTTAATTACTCCGTCTGTTACACCACTGAAGAAAGATAACACACTTACTCTCTACACAAGCTTTTCCTTTCCTTCTATCTTTTTATAATCTGTAAATGCTACTCTCCTCAGCCTTTCTCTTATCTTTGCCAAACGGAAGGGTAGTAAAGGGTGAGAGAGTAGGAGTAGAGAGAGCATTACCGTAGCAGTAGCAGCTTAAGCTGGTGGTTGTAGCAGTAATTGTGTGTATGTATATGTGTGTGTGTACTGCACAATATAGTAAAAATAGGCACATTTGCTGTCATATCCTGCCACCTAATAAAAAAAAATTTCTGGCCTTTACACCTTTGGCCATTACTCAGTTGGTCTTTTCGGTTTACAATGAACACAGGAGCCATGATTTTTCAGTAATAAAAAAAACTTTTCTCTTTCAAAATCTCTCATAAAATAGCGTACAGTATTTTGGTGATGGTCTGTACATACACTGCTTAATATAAGATTACAGTAAAGTAGCTTCTATGGACATTACTTTTATAGATATTTTAATAAAATTACACGCTGTGTTAGGTTTATTTTATTACGCAATATCTTTATGTTTGAAGACGTTACTATCATTTGTAGTATGACAAAGTAAAATTTTTCCAGGAAATCATAATTATCCTTCCTTGGAAATTCCACAGGTTCTGCTAGTTTCATATTATTAGAAATCATCTTACACAAGATATCACTTGTACAGAATGCGATGGGTAAATTGTCGATATTTTATATTCTTAATTTTGCATATGTGCATTGTTTGTTTTTAACTTTGTTGACTGCACAACTGTAATAGGTTAAGTTGGGCGCCATCTGTGAGAAAAAGATCACCGGGATGCAATTCACTCTGCCAGAAATTTGTAAATGGTATGCTCTACTGCTTGGCAATTTCACCAGCAGCTCCAATACAAACATTTCACAGTGTTTGAGTGTTCATCTGAGACCAGTACAGAGGATTTGGAAAGAGTTGGATAACATATCTAATTAACATTATGGTTTTTGGAGAGATCACTAGTCATGACAATGTTATGCCTCCATTCATCATCCCACAGGTCCTCAGACTCAACACAAAGGCCTACATCAAGAGCCTTGAGAAAGTAGTGCCACCCTGAGTCAAGAGGGTGGCTGCTGGATGATGCTATGTTTGGCAACAAGACTCTGCACCATGTCACACAAACAGGAGAACCCCAGCATGACTGTCAGATAATTTCTGTCACTTCTTACCCTAACTTCCTCTTGATTATTATGGGTGGGGCACAGTTGTGTGAGAAGCCAGAGATAAGACAAGAATATTGCAAGTTAAAAATACTAGAACAAGGAATGCAATATTCATGCTCAGAATGCTATCAGAAAGAGCAATACAAATGCAGAAGGACCTGCACTTGTGCTTTATAGACTATACAAAGATGATCATAACCTCAATAATATAAGATATGCAGATGACACAGTGCTGACAGAAGATACAGAAAGGAAAATACAGAACCTCCTACAGAAAGTTGCAAGAGAAACTGAGAAGAAAGAACTGAGCATAATCTTCAAGAAAACTGAATGCATCATCATCAGTGAAAAAAAAGTCCCAAAATGCAAACTACAGGTTGGGGAAACCAAATTAAACAGATAAAGAAATTTAATGACCTGGGACATGTTCTGACAGAAGATGAAAAGTGTGACACTGAGATCCAAAAATACATTGACATGGCCAAGGTCACATTTCAAAAGCTTCAAGAATAATAGGACAGACTCAAAGCAACAGAAATGTGGTTCTACAGAAGTATACTGAAAATACCATGGGTCAAGCATATTAGTAACGACAAGGTGTTGGAGAAGATGAAAATGAAAAGAAAACTTTTACTTTTTTTTTTTTTTAATCATATCACCCCAAGCAAGGTGATAATGCCACTGATGTGCAGGGGGCTACGTAAGAGTAAAAAGATTGGAAAAGAGAAAGCTAGAAACCACATCTTAACCAGGAAACAAGGGATGAGCCTCTTCAACTGTTCAATAGACGTGGGTGGAGTGTGAGCCAGGTGATAGTTTAGTCTATCTACTCCAAGTGAAAAAAGAAAAGAGTGAAAAGATTGGAAAAGAAAAAACCGGAAACCACCTCCTAAACAGGGAACAAGGGATGAGCCTCTTCACCTGTTCAATAGACGTGGGTGGAGTGTGAACCGGGCGATAGTTTAGTCTATCTACTCTAATTGGAAAAAATCATAAAATAAAAAAAAAACGAAAAGAGTGAAAAAATTTGAAAAGAGAAAACCGGAAACCGCATCCTAAACAGGAAACAAGGGATGAGCCTCTTAACCTGTTCAATAGACGTGGGTGGAGTGTGAACCGGGCGATAATAACTTAGCATCAGGACTAAACAGATGAGGTTTCTGAGACACGTAATGAGGAAGGAGGGTTTGGAGAACCTAATACTCACAGGAAGGATCGAGGGAAAGAGAGACTGAGGAAAGTAGTGCAAGACATATTTGATGGGATTGAGAAAATGGATGGCAGAGCAGGGTTTGGGAGAGATACCAAGAGGAAAAATATTAAGAGTAACAATGGACAGGGGCAAGTGGAAGTCCAAGATTGCCTATGTCCTGAAGGGACACAGCACATAAAGAAGAAGAATATATAAAATAAAATATAGTTTTAAGGTATGCTATATTTATATGTCCAAGTGCTCAATATCAAGACTACAATATATGTAAATATAATAGTTTACAGTGGTACATTAAGGTCAACAGTGATCAATGTTGGCCAGTGTCGATCCTCATATATATATATATATATATATATATATATACACAATACTGTAAAAAATGATGGCAAAATATTTATATGAATATGCTGTCTAAAATGACCACAACATATATATTGATGTACCACCTATTAAGTATATTACATGAAGACAAAAGAATGAAAAATAATTCAAAGAACAGAAGGGAAATATATATATATATATATATATATATATATATATATATATAAAATATAAAGATCAACATATATTCTATTGGTTATAAATCCAGAATTTATTTTGGCAGTTGTAAAAATGACAGATTGCTTCAGAGCTGTTTGATGAGTGAGAACATCATAACAGCGTCCTCATGCCCGTGTATTGAATATTGCTGCCATATCTGGTCGGGTGCCCCTGCTGCTCTCCTTGGGCTTCTTGACAAAATACAAAGGAGGATCTGTAACATGGTTGATACTGACTTGGCAGACCGGCTGCAGCCGCTCTCTCACCGGCGTGATGTGGCTTCCCTGTGCCTCTTCTACAAGTACTTTCATGGCTTCTGCTCCGATGAGCTTAGATCACTGGTGCCGCCTAAGCACGAATTTACACGAGATACTAGATTAGCAACTAGGTCCCACCTTTTTACAGTTAAACAAATAAGATGTAACCGTAAGTTCTACTCCAACAGCTTCTTTTCTCGCACTTCCCGCCTGTGGAACTCCCTTCCACAACTCTGCTTTCCGGACAGTTACAATCTCCAGGTGTTTAAATGTAGGGTCAATAGACACCTCCTATCACACTAACACCCAACTATTCTCAGAACACTCTCATCTACCCAACCCTCATTCTCGGTATCCTTACCAGCCTATCAGCCACCCTCAGTATCCTTACCCGCCTATCACCCACCCTCTGATATTTCCTATATTTAATCATCCTTTCTCCACTCTACATAGCCCCCTGCGCAGTAGTGGCAGTGACATGCCTTGCTAGGGGTGAAACGCTTATAAAAAAAAACAAAAAAACAAAACTTTGAAGTTGATATGAATCTGCTATGTTAAAGAGACAAACTCTTTTTACTTATCAACCTCTATCTACACCCCAATATTGAGCAATTTATAATAAAAATCCTGCTTGCCAAAATACATTTTATCAGTAAAACCCCTGAAAAACAACAACCTTGGCACTAAAAGTTATCACAATTAAACTATATATATATATATATATATATATATATATATATATACACAATGGTTTTTATTAAAATGGAGAGGATATATATATATATATATATTTATCATTTTAAATATTATTTTTAGTCTATGCTCATATTTGATTATATGCTCCATTTAGTCATTAAACTGTATATTTATCTATTTTACTTTCCCAAATATTAAAGCTGATAGGCAAAAACAAATAAATATACTGGCACATCTACTCAAATGAGTATCCATGTTAACATTTAAAGTGGCAAAATTCTGTTGGATTAATAAATATGAACCCATTACTTTGGAAAATTACTTTGTTTAGATTTGGGTGTAAAACTAAGCAAATATAAAAAATTTCAGGGAATTTAATATGAGAAGAATTTTACTTAAAATCACATTTCAGACTTTGCTTGATTGGCAAGCATGCTTCATGGTCAAGTTAGTTAAAGCATGTTGATTCTATTGGTTTCTCTCTGCACAGAAGGAAGTAGGTTCGAATCCTGCCAAAGAGTTTATATTTTACTTTAATATTTAGGCTGGTAGACAAAGATAAATAAATATACTGCTTAATAAATAAATGGAGTGTCTACTGAAGTATCAAGATCTACTAAAAATAACATTTAAAGTGATGAAAATTTGTCAGATTGATAAATAAAAATCTATTACCTTAAAAAAGGAAAATATATATATATGCATGGTGTGATGGATGAATTGTTATCTTAATTACACAATAATAAAAATAACACGAAAATTTCATTTTAACAGATATAATTACCAAAATTACACAAAAATATCATGAAGTACTAAAGTGTAAATTTATCCAGTAAAATAGCTATTGGCTTCAAAGACAACCTTCAGATTCAAAATCCCATGCCACTATTCTGGACAGTTGCTTTATAAGTTAGTGAATGCTGCCAGAATCATTGCCTTCAGTTCATCTTTGGTATTATAAGAACTTTTGTTTGTCTCTCACTCAACTCTGCACCTCATCCATAATAATCAAGGAGGTTGCAGTCTGGGAAGTTAGATGGCTAGATGTAAGAGGTGACGTAGTCACAAAAATTGTCTGACAGCCATAACTGAGTTCTCCTGCATATGTGGCATGATGCAGAGTCTTGTTGCCAAACATAGGGTCTTCCAGCAGCCATTCTCTTGACCCAGGGCAGCGCTACCTCCTCAAGGCCTTGATATAGACCCCTGTGTTGAGTCTGAGGCTCTGTGGGAAGATGATTTGATGCATAATGTCGCTATCACTTCAAACACTTTCATAAACACTCATCCAAATCCTCTGCACTGTCCTTAGATTGACACCCAAACACTTTAAAATGTTCATATTAGAACTTCTCTCAAGAATGCCAAGCAGTACAGAATTCTGTTTCCAAATTTCTGGTGGAGTAAATTGCATCATGGTGCTCTTTTTCTTACAGACGGTGCCTAACTGACCCTACTATACAGTGCAATCAACAAAATCAAAAACAAACAAACAATGCGCATGTACAGAATTAGAAATATAAAATGGCGACAATTTACACACTCTGTATGAGCATTATTCATATTTTTCTGCTTTAATTTAAAAAAATTTTTAACAAATAAGTTACAATAAAATAATATTAATTAGAAAAATTCACAAATTCACAGTGAGAAGAAACCTCTTCTCCAGAAAGTAATTGTGGAAAATTGTGACAGAAAGTTGCTAATGAACTGATAAAACACAAATGTATGAATTTTATTCTAAAAGCTGAAAAATTCTTCTTTTGGGAAGTGTGTTCTTTTTATCTTTTCAACTATTTTTACTTTTTCTCATATATTTCCTGCAACTTATAAAAAATAGTTTATACACTCAAAGAAACATTTTTTTAATAAAAATCCTGCATTCTAAATTGCTTTCCTTTGTTATACTCTATATTCAAAATTATTTTGGAATATTGAGATTGCATCAGACAAAGGCATGTATTCTGACCTATTTTGATCTTGGACTGTTGTACTCTTATTTGGCATGTCTATAATGATCAGATTATTTAGTCAATTATCTGCACAGAATTACCTTACACTGAAAAGGCCTTTATTGGCCAAGTGGCTTCCTTGTTCTTATGCTTGGTCAAAACACTGACCCCTGGCAAGTTTACAAAGAAAACAATTCCTTTCACAAAAGCTTCCTGATCTGTTTGTTCACTTGGAGAAACCTTGGAAATTTCCAAAGTAATTTCAAGATGAGAAGTTTTTAATCATTGTTGGAAGCTGATTTCTTTGGGCTATTACACTCATCATTTCTGTTTTGTCAATGCACACATTAAATATCCATGTTCGAACCCGATGATTAGAAACACACTAATCAAGAAAGTAGGAAACTGTAAACACAAAATGCATAGATGGCTGCTTTGATGAGTTTCTAGACAAAAGTCTCCAAAGAAATTCTTCAATTAGTTACAATTGCAATTATTCTGTTCTCTAATTGTTTCCATAAAAGGAAATTCAAGATATCTTTTTAATAATACTAACATTGATAGATTTTAGATATACGTAGGTATATCAATAAATCCAGAGCTTAATAATGATTAAGCATTTTATACAGTAAATATATATTTTTCAAAATAATATTCTTCACTCTCAATGTACCTAACCATTTTTTGACTACATTGCTTGAACATTATACAGTGAAGATTTCAGATCAAAATTCAGTTAACAACTATGTCAAGTAAAGATTTTCTTACCAGCTCTTGTAATTAATGCCAATGATCTAATTTTGTATGATGAATTTTTTTCCTTGTAACAAAGATGACATTGATGAGAAAAAATCTAACATTTAACTGTAGAAGGAAATGATTTTTTAGATAATTTTAACAATAACGAGGGTGCATCAATAAGTTTGTAGCATGACATGCTGTTATTGAGGTTTGATCTAAAATTTTCATTGTTTAATATGTAATCTATGTGATCATCACAGTAAAGAGATGTTGAAAAATAAATATTTGTTTGATAAAATAAATTCTTTTCCATCTTTAGGTTACTGACTGATTGATTTACCTAAATAATGATATCATATATTTTCAATACAGAAACTTTAGCCAACAATCTGAAATTCATTTGATTATTGTTTGGGTGGCTTATTTTCTGATATATCAACTCTTGTGGGATTGTTTAATATCAACCACAAAAGATCGAACTCACTACTCAGTCATGATCAACCAAACTAGACTCATTAACCATTACCTCACACTAAGACACCCAATTGCTTTTAAGTGATGCTTGATTTTTAAAAAAATTTTAAACTTGTCTTATTTTTTTATTTCTGATTTATTTTTAATAATTTTTTTCAAGTTTTGTAAGCAAAAAATAAATAAATAATAAATTATTTCTGGCTATGCAATGATGAATAACTTCTTTTATGTGAAATGTTTCTTTCAGATCATGGCTCTCCTCAACTTTCTGTCTTAATTCTGCTTTAATTAACTACACTTTTTTTTACCATTTCTCTTTATTAGTTGTTCTGCTATCTATTCACACAAAATTGTTAAATAGGCTATTTACTGTGTTTCCCCTGACTTTTTTGTCTTCAATATATTCTGTCAATGTTAAATTTTCTAAGTCTTCTTTCTTCATTTGTAATTTTGTGAAAAGTTATTATTATTCTAAGAGTTGTTTACACTATTGAATGCATTTATCTTGCATTTGATAGTGTTGATCATGAAAAGAACTGGATAAAATAAAAAATATGGAATAATCTAAATTATGCAGATTAATGTGTGGCACCTTTTGCTAGGAATGTGCTGAACTGGCCAGTATATTTGTTACCATTTCTTTTCTGTTTGATTTTATTTTATGTAAAAAAAAAAAAAAAAAATAAAACAAAGCTCTTCTTCTTTTTCCTTATGGATTGTAAATCTAAAAATGGTCAGAGAGTGGATCGACTGAAATATTGGGGTCATATCAAAATCAACATTAACTGTTTAACAGTCTGAAAAACATTTGGAATGATAATGTTTGATGCTTATTTATTTAAATTAGCATTTTACATTATTACTGTCTTCCTCTTCCTGATTATTCAACATTCAGTCACAACTTTTTATTCACTGTAAATATTAAAGTTAGGCAGAAAAAATATTTTCATTGGGAAATAGCAATGGGATAAACAGTATAATAACTGAACTTTGTCACCTTTGCATGTCACGTCATGTTGGTTGGCTTAGTATTAAACAAAAAACACTAACTTTAAAGCTGTAAGTTTCTGTTCATCTGAGAAAAAAATGCAAAATTGTTGATAACAATTACAGTTATAAAAAGGATTATTATACTGCCATCATGTAATCATAATATTTCAGTAGTTTATGCAGTTAGCTATAAATATTCTAGTTTTAAAATTTCACAAATAATTTTTTTATCATTATTCATCCTTGATAATGGCTAAAGTATAACTGAAAGCACTTGGAAAAATAAAACATTTGACAATTTTTATATAATTTATGTTCTGAAAAGAAAAAAAATATAAGATCACATGAAAAATTATATAAAAAAAATTAACCATAGAAATTTGTCTGTCATTTTTAATGAAATGTGCATAAAAGAGGGACTGCTGCCCAAATACACACTATATAATAAAATGTAGTTTTTATAATATACACTCCTGATCAAAATTTTAAGACCACTTAAAGATCTTTAAAAAGAAATATTTTTTTAAGGATAGATTTTAAACTCCTACCACTTAAGGTTACCAATACTACAATCTAAAAGGTTATGGAAACAAAAAGTTATATTACAAACATTTTATTTAGAAATTTACATTTTTATAAAATGAGGCGATTTACACATGATCAAAATTATATGACCAGAGACAAAAATTCTACGAAATTGTACAAAAAGTGTATGAAAACATTCAACAACCAAATTTAATAATGAGTTCTACCTCCACTGCTTTTGATGACTTCAAAAATTCTGTCGGGCATGCTAGAAATAAGCATTTCCATTAAGGTGTGGGAGATGTTGCTCCAGCTTCTGAAGATGGTTTCATGAAGTTCATTTTTTGTTGAATATTGTTTGCCATTTCGATAAACATCTCTTGTCATCCATCCTCAATCATTTTCAATTGGGTTCAAGTCTGGTGAGCATGCAGGATGTCCCAAGAGATGGACCCCATTTTCTTGTAGAAAGGTCAAAGTCCGTCTTGCAGTGTGGATTGCAGCATTATTCTGTTGGAATAACCATCCATCCACACACAAATGATGGCCCTTCATCATCAGTAATGCTTTTTGTAGCATGCTAACATAACCAGCCGCTGTTTGACAACCCTGCACCACCTGGAGCTCCATCGTCCCTCTGTAAGAAAAGGCACCCCATACCATTAGGGACCCTCCACCACTATGATGTGTGGAGAAAATTTCAGGAGGCATGTTTTTGTTATGCCAATATTGTTAGAAGCCATCAGGACCATCTAGATAAAATTTTTTCTTATCAGAAAACAGGACTTTCTTCCACTTCTCAACGTCCCATGTTTGGTATTCACAACCAAACTTTAAGTGGTCCACCTTGTGACATGGAAGCAGCCAAGGAATTTGTTTACGCTTTTTATTTACCATGCCTTTTTGTCATAAGTGTCGTCTGATGGTTACGGGCTGCAATCAGCATCTGTGACTGCTTTAATTTGACTAGAAGAAAGTCCCCCCTCTTTCATAACAACCGATCTGATTCTCTTACTCAATGCAGGAGAAATTTTTGGGGGCCTACCAGAGGATTTTGCTTTTCCATAATTCTCACTGTTCTTTAAAAAGTTGCAAATCACAGTTTTACTGCGATTTACCTTAACTGCGATCGCCTGCTGTAACAAACCTTGTTTATGGAATTCTAGAATTCGAGAACTCTCAACTTTGGTAAATTTGCTTGCTTTAGGCATGGTAACACCTTTACGCAGTGATTGCTAATCTCTAACTGAACTAAAAACATAGGAATTACCATAGATCTAACAATTTATACCCCTGGTCTTATAATTTTGATCATGTGTAAATCGCCTCATTTTATAAAAATGTAAATTTCTAAATAAAATGTTTGGAATGTAGCTTTTTGTTTCTATAACCTTTTAGATTGTAGTATTGGTAACCTTAAGTGGTAGGAGTTTAAAATCTATCTGTAAAAAAAAATTTCTTTTTAAAGATTTTTAAGTGGTCTTAAATTTTTGATCAGGAGTGTACTATATTTATGGGTAAAAGTGCTCAATATCAGGGATAGAGTGTATGTAAATATAAACGTGGACATTGAAGTTAACACCAAGAAGCAACAGTCCGTTTCATGCTCAGCATAATCACCAGGTGTCATACAGACTGTCATCTCTGGGTGTACACTTCAATGTCCACTTTTATATATATATATATATATGATTTATTTGTTCGAACATTAATTTTTTAATCGATACTCATATTTAAGTAGATATTCTGTTTTTAATCAAACAGTATATATATAGATTTATTTGTACCAGCCTGATTATTTACAATAAATTTTGTTATATAACTTTATAAATACAATATAAATATAAATATTGATTAAAAATAATGTTCAAGCAAATAAATTAAATATGTTGGTTGTTAATTCCATTTTCTTAATATTTAGAACTTTCTGTAACATTTTCTGTTTAGATTTGTTTATGTTACAATACATTTCAATGTAGAGATGTTTGTTTACAAGAAATCAAAAGTTGTGTATATAAGATTTGACAACTTCAATTAGACTGTGGAGTCATTTATGGTCAGGCGGTCTAAGATGCACCAGATCAGTTGGTGGCTTCCCCTATGTTGTCGGGTGTTGCAGGTTCAAACCCTACCAAATGACATATATTATCATAACAAAATTTCTCGTAAATAAGCAAACTGTTAGAAATAAATATATAAATATACTATTTGATTAAAAACACAATACATACTCAAATATGAGTATCACTTAAAAATAATGTTTAAACAAATAAATTAAGTATGTTGGTTGTTAATTCCATTCTGCTAATCTCTGGAATTTTCTGTAAGATATATATATATATATATATATATATATATATATATATATAAATTGGTTTTTTAATTACTTAGTTTTTGGTCATAATAAAAATTAGACCAGTATACATTTGTATTAAAAAGTGTTCAATACAATTATATTGTAGAACTTTTGAATATTTTCCATTTGTAAATGAGTTATTACGCAACTTAGGTTTCTCCCATGTGGTGTCTTCAGAAGACACCACAAGATAGAAACCTAGGTTGGATAATAACTCGTTTACAAATGTAAAACATATATATATATTTGTTTTTTGTATGTAACTACATAGAAATGGACAATTAAACATAGTTAATTGTGAATAAAATGTTTTTTACTTATTAGTTTAATATTTTTTCAAGTAATTTTGCAAGTTTTTACTGCTCTGCAATGTTTTGCTTATATTCAGTACATTCTGAATATTAAACTAATATGTAAATCCATGTTTCTTTTTCAACTTCCAGGTATTGTCAAAATGTTAGAGTTAATTTAATAGAGAACATATTTATTTGTTTGCATACTGTTTTCTATCAAGATATTAAATTTGCATATAAGTGGGTGCTGAAAAGTTTGTGGCCCAAACAAGACAGCATTAAAAAACTCATTTTTGGTTATTTGCTAAAATTTTGGGAAGTGTATCACACTGAGAACTTTTCAGCACTAAGAAATTATTTACAACTGCTAAGAATATGAGCCATTTATTTACTTGTCTTCAGAATATTTTAATCTGTCCATGTTCAGGGTCAAAAATTGTTAAAATACACCTTGAAATTTCTCTATCTTCTCTGTGCCTCTTCTATAAATATTTTCATGGCAATATTTCTGTTGAGCTTTCCTCTTTGGTACTTCAATTTCATGAATTTAATTATAGTTCTAGATTGGCAACTAGGTCTCATCATTTGTTATATTCTGTCTCCTTGAATCATATTCTTTTTATTGTTCTTTCTCCTCAGTAATGTTTTTTCTGTTTCTTTTATTCTATTGTCCTTTCTCATTTGTAACTTTGTGTGTCTAAGTGGTTTTATCACCTTGCTCAGTGTGAAATGATTAAAAAAATGAATTTTAGAACAATCTATTTTATTGTTTTTTAATTCTTAATGTTAAGCAAGTTTAAATTTTATAACATCCTGTTGATAGTCACATAAACATCAAAGTTATTATTGCTTTTCTTCATCAGTAATGAAATAATTTGAAATAATTAATCTTTATAAAAAAAGAGAAAACTCAATTGAAATAGTCACAGCTTTTATTTTTTCAACATCTGTAAACTAAACTTATTGCTTTGTATTTTTTTTCCCTTTGCAACAAAGATATAAATTTAAGTTTTCATCAGTTGATTTTTTTCTCTCTATTAACTGTATTCATTTCTCCAAATAAAAATCTTTACTCTTGTTCATTCTCTCTGCCTCTTAAATCAAATGATTCTATCTGAATGGATAACATTATTAAAAGTATTGCTGTGATAAATCATCAAATTTTAAAAATATTTTTATTCATTAATATTTTAGTCTTTCAAAGTTTTCTTTCTTGTTTTTTATTTGTGCTTTTGTGTCTTAATTTTAATCATTGCATTTCTTCAAACTTAAACGAATAGACTTTAATGAATTATTTTCATTAACTTTTTAAATTTATGACATAAGGTATGAGTGCTTCACATTAATTTTTCTATACTGACACCAGTTGGCCTTTCCTCCTAAAATTTTGACTTATGGGTTTTTCAGGTCATTTTTAGGTCCAATAATGCATACATGTACATTAGATGAATCTCAAACTGAAGAATGATATGAAACCTTAATTATTTGTCAAGAAGGTTTAATGTTCTTGCCAAGAAATTCATAAGTCAACTCTTAATGCTTTTAATATTTTCATCTCTAATCTTGGTATTGAAACTATTTTTAAACAATTATTTGTAAGTAGACAGGGTATAAAAAATAATTGTTAAAAGATCAATATTTTAAGTTGATTTTGTACTACTTGATTATCGGACATTTTACAAGTTTTAGTGCTGAATTGAAAAATCTCCTTGATTACAAATCTGAAATCACTTGACTTAAGTAATATAAATAGTTTCTAAATTAAAGAATAATCAATCATCTGAGCTACCATTTAAGTTAACTTTTCAGGTCAGTTTTATTTACTTTGAACAAAACAAAAACAACAACAGTTATTTGATAAAATAAATAAAATAGAAGTAGTTCAACATTAAATTTCTATTTGTCTATATTTCTAAGATGAGCTAGTATTTATAATATTTACATTATTCAGACTATTGTCCTCATATTTGTTGCCATTGTAATAAAAGGTTCAATTCAAAATTCCTAGTACCTGAAGAAAGCTGGAGCATACAATGGCCGAAACAATGTACAAATGCCAACAAAGATGAAGAAAATAGTCTGAATAATGTAAATATTAAATTTCTAGGACACATTATGAGGAAAGAAGGCTTGGAAAATCTGATACTTTGATATTGAAAATCAAGAGGGACAGAAAGAAACAATGGGTAACCTACCTAATGAGCTTGTGTAAACAGATGGTAGAACAGAAAAGAAGATTGAGAGTAAAAAGACAAACACTACTAAGACCTACAAAAGATAGGAAATGGTATGAAACCATAATTGCCCATGTCTTGAATCAACATGACATATAGAAAAAATTTAACATTAAAGATATAACTGTTAGTGTAGCTGTTAAAGATATTTAAGTAGTGTTTGTGGTATAGTGGATATCGGTTCGGAATGAGAAACCAGGGAGCTGAATTTGAATTCCAGTTGAATCCATTGTATTCACTTACACGCAAATACTCTTGGGAAAGGTATTAATCCGTCTCTTCCTTCTAGTTATGGGTTAAATAGCAGGACAGATTGGGTTCTATAGCCTTGGTTGGCAACCAGTCTACCACAGAAAGCAATGGCAACCTACTGTGGGATAATCTTGTGCCCAGTCAGTCATGTCTCTTTCGAGACATGATTGCCCAAGCATGTATCACGTATGGCACTTAACTGACTGATTGAAAGGTTTAATCAGCAAGTCTAATTTAAATTCTAGCCTAATCAATTACATTGAATTTTACACTAATGGCCTTTGGAAAGGCATGAATACATTTTTTATCTCTCCAGCTACAGATTAAATAAATAACAAGGTAGATTGAGCTTGGTGGTAAACAGTCAAAGAGAAGGAAAACTGTGGAGGAGACAATAGAAAATCATTTCACTATCTTTTCAAAGAAGTGATGGTAATTTGCAGATAATAAAGTGGAGAGCCAAGATTTCCTATGCCCTAAAGGAAAATGGCATTAAAAATAAGTCCAACATATAAAAATATATTTTAAAATTTCTATCAGAATTTTTTAACTGAACTGTTGCTATTATTATACACTGACCCTTTCAAATCATTGGATTTGCCAGAGTGGCTGAAATATTGTGATATATCAATAAAAAAAATCAATGCATATTTTACCACTGTTTCAAAAGAATTATAATTTAATTGATAAAACACATATTGAAATTTTTATTTAATACATTTAATTTCAATATTAGGAATTTAAAAAAGAAATGTTGCCTTCACTCAGCATGGCTGATGCTCACTTCAAAGAGGGTGATCTCATTGCACTTTCTCAGGTTAACATTTTCTGCCAACATGAAGTGAAAAGATTATATTGAATCAATTGCAAAGTCTGCTTGTTAGAATCCATCTTACATATTTATGAGTTTACCATTCATCTATGCATTCAATATTGGTGCCACAGCTGGTCTGGTGCATCTGCTGTGCTTTTAAAGACACTTGATAAAAGCCAAAGAAGAATCTGCAATGTTATCTGTCCTGATCTGGCATCTCAGCCTTAATCACTTTCTCATCACTGTAACATAGCCTCCCTGTACCTTTCCTGTGAATATTTTCATGGTAATTTGTTCTGATGAATTTTCCTCTTTGGTACCTTGATTTTACAAATTTAAACATAGTACTAGATTTGTTTCATCATTTTGTAATTGAAATAGATGCAACCATAATTTCTATGTTAACAGTTTCTTCTCTAACAATTCTCACTTGCATTCCAATCAACTTTGATCTCCAAAAATTTAAATGCAGTGAAAATTCTTATTTTGTCTTCTTATTTGCAGGTAATTTTTTTCTTTATCTCCTCAATAATGTTTTTCTTTTTCTCATAGTTTTTAACAACCAGTAGTCCCTTGTGTTTTAGTGAATTTATTGCCTTACTTGGGGTGACATGGTAAAAAACTTAACATGATGGTTACAAGATGTCCTTTGTCTACTTGACCCATTAAAGAAATCATTACAACTACTGCCACAATAAAAACAAAACATTGCTACTGGTAAAAAAGTATTGAGATTCTGTTGAATTTTTATATTCAAGGTGAGTTGACAAAAAAAAAGGAATAGAATTAAAAAATATTAAGACATTTCTGAAATCTGGATAGAGCATGTGACTGTTTCAAAGACAAAAATGTATTGGCTGAATTATTGCAATGAAAAAAAAAAACAACAAAGAAGAAGATAAAAGTCAAAAAGATATATGGAATAATAAATGCATTTTGAAACTTTCAGAAAACAATGTATAAACAATCCTATTTCAGAAAAGAAAAAGTACAAATAACAATATTAGAGACTTTATTTATGAATTTTTAATTATCATAAAGCCAAACACAAATGCTCTGCCCATATCTATACTACCTTTGAAACATCTGTGTGTGTGTCTGTGCGTGTGCGATTCAGTAACACACAAATGAAGGAGAGAAAACTGGAGTGGATCAATAGAAGGAGATGGGGAAGGGAAGGGAAAGAAAACTGGGAATGTAGGTCAGCAGCTGAAAAGGATGCATATTCCAGTTGTAGGAGGGGAAGGGAAGAGAGTGGACAAGAACCAATCCTTATGCTACTGGGGGAATGCTTTGCACTGCAGGATGCAGAGCAGTGAGGGAAGGAAATTCAGCACAATTAGGAGAGGAAACATTGAGAACAGCAGTAGCATCCCACTAACTTTCATTGTTTATTTTGTCAAATGTATTTTCTATTTTGTAATTAATTTAATTCAAGCTGTAACATATGTTATCACAGGTAGGATTTACTAAACAAATTCATAAAAACTTTCAGTTTTTCTAAAAATTCCATATATACTGACACTAAATTCTGTCCATAGACAATAAAATGAAAGAATGATCATTGTTTTTGTGCTGATTGCATTTGAAGATAGTGTAAAGAAACAATGATTTTTACCTTTCTTATTACTGTCCACTGACTTTACCATGACTCCACTTCAATCATTTCTGGGGTCGGAGAAAAAAAAATGATGAGTGAACTAATTTTTTTAATTTTATGAAAAATGTATCTGAGGAACTTTAACCAATCTGTATACTGTACATTTAAAATGAGGAAGAAAGAGATTATCAGTGGGCAGAAAGGGATACAAGCACTACAGACAGAATAAAGCTTTCATACATATAAATTCATTTTACAATAGAAGTGCACTGAAAACCAAGAGGAAAAGCATTGATAGTGGTCAGGTATTACTGACAACTTATGTATAATTTTATAATTCTACTTTTTAATGAAACTATTCTGAAATGTATCTGATTATCATAGTATAGAAAGTTATATACATCTGCACATCTCATTTCATGATTACAATAATCATTTATATATATATATATATTTATATATATATATATATATGTATAGTGATGATCATCCACGTATACTGTCTTAATATGTATAGGAAAGAATATTAATAAAAAGTTTTGAATTTAAAAACGTACTTTTTTAAACAGTATTTGTTTATTTTTATAGTGTTTTATATTTCAGACCGCCCTCGGTCCTTCATCAGAAACAAGTGATTTTTAAATTAGAATTGGAAACGTATTTTTACGATGGCGTCCTAATACTTTTTTGTTTACATCACGTGGTGTCGATAAACCAATCAGCATGCGGCACGTCCGTTTGTTTATTTTCGGTAAACCAATCAACACGCGGCACGTCCGTGGAGAGAGTCTGTTTGTTTTAGACAAAAAATCTCTTGGAATATCTATTTTTTTGTTTATATCGCGTGGTGTCGATAAACCAATCAGCATGCGGCACGTCCGTTTGTTTATTTTCGGTCAACCAATCAACACGCGACACCTCCGTGGAGAAAGTCTGTTTGTTTTAGATAAAAAATTCCTTGGAATATCTGAAAGAACATTCTTTTTACCTATTGAAATATTTGTAGAGATTCAACACACCTAAGTCCCTGTTTAACCCTAGCTTGTGTGTGTTTAATTTTAAAATCCAGTATTTTTCTTTCTTTCTGCGTGTGTATGTAGAACTAAAATTGGAGTCTATTAGTAAACATTTGCAATTTTCTAAAGTGTGATCGGGTTGATTAAAATGTGCTGCAATTGGGGAGTATACATTTTTTTGTCGTATATTTAGTTTGTGATTATTGAAGCGAAATCTAAAGCTATTACCGGATTCGCCGATATATCCACTGTTGGGGCAAATTGAGCAGAAGAGATAGTAGATGATGTCTTTGCTATCACAAGTAAGGTTTGGTGGGTGTAATTTTATTTTTGTGTTGGGTACAGAGAATGTTTTGTCTGTTATTAGATGTTTACAGATTAAACAACGGGGCTTTCCACATATTAAATTCCCTGATAGGTTTGTATTATTTAAATATTTGTTAGAAGTGAGGATAGTTGATAGGTTGGGTGTTTGTTTCTTTGCATTTATGGGTGGCCTATCGAAAATGTCTTTGATGTTTTTGTTTGATTGGAGGTTCCTGTAATCATTTTTTAAATTTTTGATGAGTGTGTGGGAATATTGATTATGGTTAAAAACCATGGGAATTCGGTTATTGTCTTTTCGTTTTTTGTATGTGAGAAGTGTGCTGCGGTCTATGTGGATGGTTTTATGTAGTGCTTCCTTTATTATTTTTATTGGGTATTTGCATTTTAGAAACTGTTTTGTTAGGTTGTTAATGTTGTTTAGAAAATCTGCTCAGACCATCCAGATTTTCTAAACAACATTAACAACCTAACAAAACAGTTTCTAAAATGCAAATACCCAATAAAAATAATAAAGGAAGCACTACATAAAACCATCCACATAGACCGCAGCACACTTCTCACATACAAAAAACGAAAAGACAATAACCGAATTCCCATGGTTTTTAACCATAATCAATATTCCCACACACTCATCAAAAATTTAAAAAATGATTACAGGAACCTCCAATCAAACAAAAACATCAAAGACATTTTCGATAGGCCACCCATAAATGCAAAGAAACAAACACCCAACCTATCAACTATCCTCACTTCTAACAAATATTTAAATAATACAAACCTATCAGGGAATTTAATATGTGGAAAGCCCCGTTGTTTAATCTGTAAACATCTAATAACAGACAAAACATTCTCTGTACCCAACACAAAAATAAAATTACACCCACCAAACCTTACTTGTGATAGCAAAGACATCATCTACTATCTCTTCTGCTCAATTTGCCCCAACAGTGGATATATCGGCGAATCCGGTAATAGCTTTAGATTTCGCCTCAATAATCACAAACTAAATATACGACAAAAAAATGTATACTCCCCAATTGCAGCACATTTTAATCAACCCGATCACACTTTAGAAAATTGCAAATGTTTACTAATAGACTCCAATTTTAGTTCTACATACACACGCAGAAAGAAAGAAAAATACTGGATTTTAAAATTAAACACACACAAGCTAGGGTTAAACAGGGACTTAGGTGTGTTGAATCTCTACAAATATTTCAATAGGTAAAAAGAATGTTCTTTCAGATATTCCAAGGAATTTTTTATCTAAAACAAACAGACTTTCTCCACGGAGGTGTCGCGTGTTGATTGGTTGACCGAAAATAAACAAACGGACGTGCCGCATGCTGATTGGTTTATCGACACCACGCGATATAAACAAAAAAATAGATATTCCAAGAGATTTTTTGTCTAAAACAAACAGACTCTCTCCACGGACGTGCCGCGTGTTGATTGGTTTACCGAAAATAAACAAACGGACGTGCCGCATGCTGATTGGTTTATCGACACCACGTGATGTAAACAAAAAAGTATTAGGACGCCATCGTAAAAATACGTTTCCAATTCTAATTTAAAAATCACTTGTTTCTGATGAAGGACCGAGGGCGGTCTGAAATATAAAACACTATAAAAATAAACAAATACTGTTTAAAAAAGTACGTTTTTAAATTCAAAACTTTTTATTAATATTCTTTCCTATATATATGTATATATATATATATATCTAATTATCATAGTATAGAAAGTTATATACATCTGCACATCTCATTTCATGATTACAATAATCATATATATATATATATATATATATATATATATATATATGTGTGTATCTGATTATCATAGTATAGAAAGTTATATACATCTGCACATCTCATTTCATGATTACAATAATCATATATATATATATATATATATATATATATATATATATATATAAATGATTATTGTAATCATGAAATGAGATGTGCAGATGTATATAACTTTCTATACTATGATAATCAGATACATTACTATTATGATTATTATTAATATTATTATATTATATATAATTATGTTATATAATCAAGAGATTATTTTACTTTTTACTTCATGACCAAATGAATCAAACTATCAAATCAAACTCTAGGGTACACAAAAAAACTACGTACCTACTTTATTTTGAAACCTTGAACAGCACAGTTAAACATGTAAAATTTTTATACCTAATCTTTCTGCTAACATTTTTATCACAATTCATAAAGATATTAAAAAAATGTTAAACAGAATTAATGTTGACAAATATAAAAAATTTGTGGAAACCATACAAAGACACAATGAAATACAAGATCAAACCAAGGAAGTTAAAGAAGTCCACTGCCAACTGATTGTCCACTAAGCATTTTCAAACTTCAAAGAAGCCCAACATCAGAAAAATACTATTCAAAGAGAACAGTACCACTGTGCAACTTTGGTATTGGTCACAACCAGCAACTTCCAGTGTCCCCACTGCTTTGAACTCTGCATGTCCAGACTTGGTTTGTGGAGCCACTTCCAGATCCACTAATGAGGATACTTACTTCACTATCATATTTATTTCCCTAAATTGTTAGATTTTATTATTAAGGTCAAATTTATTGGTTATTATGTTTGTTTGTTTTTTTGACAAAAATTTCAACTGAGAAAGAAAATATTTTTCATTGTTATAGACTAATAAATTGCATATACACATTATTTGAATAGTTGGTCTTGAGAATTATTGTAATATAATTCATTGGAAATCATGACTCTCCACAGATTCTTTTTCATTAAATAAAGAAAAAGGAATCTATGTGGTATCATGATTGTCTGGGATTGAAAAAAAGTAGATATGTGTAGACAATTTATGAAGGACTTTAGTTAAAATTTCATCAATCACAGTTAAGGCAATGTAATTTGTATTTTTCACATTGAATAGAATTATTTCTGAAAAGTTCTTGGTCCAACCAAAAAGGAATTTAAAAAAATTCTGATGTCTGGTTATTTGATTAGATCTAAGAAGTATATTCAACTGAGAAATACAGTTTTCTGAAATTTTGATATGTTATATTTTTATGTTTCATTATAGTTCCTGTTTATTTACAAATAGAAATTAAAAAAGAAACTATTGTTAATTATTATTAAATAGTCATAGTGTTAAGACAAAAGAATATAATTTTACCAGAGGAAGGATGTCTTCATTGCCTGAGAGAACTAAATGTGCTGACCAAAAATTTTATATCTTAATGCAGACTTGATTTCAGACAAGAGTTAACAGTTATTTCTGTCTGAATTTCTTGGATGAGGAGCCATCATTATTTACATGTGGATTATTGTCCTCATCTAAGCTGTTATTATCATAATATGTTGGCCACTGTAACCCCCAATCTTCATCAGGTGCTTGTCAATCCAGGTAGTCTCCAAATATGTAAATACTGCTTAACAATCATTATTTAACTGAGGTCATTCATTTATTTATTTAGTCTTGACAAATACTTTGCATAATTTCCTTCTGAGGAGCTGAAAAATTTCCAAATAACAGAAATAATGTTTGACCCAGATTTTTCGTTGTAGGAGTTCCTCAACAGTTTAACTGAGCATTATTTTGTTTTTGCTTATATGCTGTTGGAAGTTTAACAGATCATCAATATTCATTTTCAGTATTCTACTCGTTATGATCTGAAAATGTAAGAATATTTTTTAGTGTTTAGGAATTCTCTGTAGATGCAGGAAATCATTTACTGCAGAGTGAGATGCATAAACAGCAGAAAAGTATGAACAAATGTGTTGTGCCGGAAAGGAAAGATGTTAAAGTATAATTTCTGTCCTCTAATATCAAATGTGGAAGCAGCATTTTAATGGAGCACCTGCTCTATTTTATTAATATCAATAAAAAAGTCACTTGCATTAGCAGTTTGTTTTTCCTTCCTTCTCCATTTCTTGTATATTCTCTTTATTCATTCCCTTTATCACTTTATCATCTTTATGACTTTTAAATCAAGGCTGATTTAAAAGTAATAAAGATATAGGTACAGTCACGGTTATCAGTGCAAAAAGAGGAATAAGTGATCTGAATTCAAATTCCAACCTAATCTATTGAGCTCACTTTCACACAAAAACACTTGGGAATGATTTCAATCATTCTTTTCTCCCATTAGATATAGGTTAAAGACCAGTTTAGTCTTAAATGGCAATCAGTCTAATCAAGAAAAACTCTGACTTCAAAATTTTTGAGATGGCAACAGAAAACCACTACATTTCTTTTCTCAAGAATGCATGGCAACTCATAAGCAAACATGAATCGCCACAGATTCTGCATTATTTATAATTGAATAAAGAAAAATTAATCTATGGTATGTAATAACAGTCTGTATCCTAAAGCAGTGCTTGCAAAATGATGTGGCATATCTCATAGGTGTGGTGGAAGAGGATAGTAAGTGAAGCAAAATGACTGAAAGACAATCAAAGATATTCCAAAAATAAATATGATTTCAAAATTTAAAATATTATTATGGATTACTTGTAACATATCACTCAAAAAGTCCCAAGCCTGTCATATAAATAGCACCACTAATAAAAAATCCTTCTGATTTTTATGAAGTACTAACCTACAAATGCCACATGACAAAATTTGGGCCTAATTGGATTATTAGTTTACAAATTACAGTTATTTAAATGAAGCAAATGTTGCAAATTTTCAAAACAATGGAAAAATCTGAATTTCGTGTGTTGATAAAACATTTTTTTATGGGAAAAATACTGTTCAAGCAAAGCAATGGCTTGATAAGTGTTTTTTTTAACTCTGCTCCATTGGAAACAATGGTTAAGAGGTGGTATGTTGACTTTACACTCCACCCACATCTATTGAACAGGTGAAGAGGCTCATCCCTTGTTACCTGTTTAGGATGAGGTTTCCGGTTTTCTCTTTTCCAATCTCTTCACTCTTATGTAGCCCCCTGCACATCAGTGGCATTACTGCCTTGCTCAGAGTGATATGATTAAAAAAAAAAAGTTCTACAGACACAAATGATGCTGGATGCTCAGGTTGTCCAATATTGGCAGTTGTCCTGGAAAACAGCAAAAAATCCACTAACTCGTTTTGGCCAATTGTAAATGGGAGTTGTGTGAGATAACAGAGGAGTTGAATATATCAGAAAGCAGTGTATTCACTGTTTTGCAGGAACATTTGTCAAATGGAAAGCTATGTTCAAAGTGGGTGCCACATTTACTCACAGTCAATCAAAAACAACAACGCATTGTTGATTCAGAACCCTGATTGTAACTATTTCAACGCAACAAGAGGGAGATTTTGCATTAATATGTGACAATGGATGAAACATGGATTCACCACTTCACTTCAGAGTCAAATTGGCAGTCAGCTGCATGGACAACAGTAGGTGAAAGCCATCCAAAGCAACCAAAGGTGCAAACATCAGCAAGAAACATTTTGACCTCTGTATTTTTGGATGCACAAGAAATTTTGTCCATCAATTACCTTGAGAAAGGAAGAACCCTCAATAGCAAATGCCATATTGCATTACTGATACATTTGAAGGAACAAATCACCAAACAATGGCCACAAATGAAGAAGAAAAACTGACCTTTCACCAAGACAATGCACAGTGTTGCAAGTCAATCAAAACGATGACAAAACTACATGAATTGCACTTCAAATTGCTTCGGCATTTACCCTCTTCTCCAGATCTGGCACCCAGCAACTACTGGCTGTTTGAAGACCTCAAAAGTATGTCCTAAGAAAAGAGATTATGCATTAATGAAGAATTGATATTGATAATTTAGGTATATTTTGAGGCCAAAGACAAATACTTCTACAAAAAAGGCATCAAATTGTTTCAGAAGCATTGGAATACGTGTATCACTCTAGAAGGAGACTATGTTGATGAATAAAGTTGAATTTTGCCTAAAAGTTGTTGTTTTATTAGTTAGGCCTTGGATTTATTGAGTGATGTGTTAATTGCATGCATGAGACCTAGTATAAATAGTTATAAATAATTATTGACTGATTGTATAATTGTGATCTCTTTACATTATATCAAGTATTAAAAATATAGTAACTAGCATTTACAAATTGAAGAAGAGAGTTTTCAATGATAAAGTTCTGACTTTAAATCTGTGGTTATCTTCCTTCAACCTACTCTCTGTTTTTTATTTTTAAATGTACCTTTTATGACATAAAATTTGGTGCAAATTCCAAAAATGCAGCCCAGAGAAAAAAAGTTTTTGAACCACTGATATAGTATTTAAAAACTATTTATAATATAAATAGGGGTAGATAATTTATAGATGACTTTGCAATAGTTAAAATTTCATCAGTAACATTTTAGGCATTACAGTTGGTATATTTTACCTCGAATAGAATTGTTTATGGAAAAGAAAGGACTATATATAAACTACAAGAAAACTGAATGCATGGTGATTAGCAAAAAGTAGAGCCCAAAATGCTAATTGGAGGCTGGGGATACTAAAATCAAAAAGGTAGAGAAATTTAAATATCTAGGAATGTTCTAACAGAGGATGACACTGAGGTGTATTGGCATGGCCAAAGATACATTCCAAAAGCTGAGAGACAGAAAAATTAATTAAAAGAGAATAATTTTATTAGAAACAAACAAGGGAGTACTGGATTGTTATGCAATGTCTGTCCTTCAATATGGCAGCAGATGCTGGACAATCTCATCAAATATGAAGGAAAGACTAGAAGCAACCGAAATGTGGTTCTACAGAAGGATGGTGAGGATATTATGGATCAAACATGTAAGCAACAACAAAGTTTTGGAGAGGATTGAAATGAAAAGGAAATTCACATGTGAAGATAAGTGAAGTTTCTTGAAAATGTAATGAGGAAGAAGGGCTTGAAGAATCTGATACTCACAAGACAGATAGATGATAAGATAGACAGGGGAAAGCAACACATGATATACTTGATGGGCTTGAGCAGGGTTTGAGAGGGATAACAAGGAAAAGGGTGTTAAGAGTTACAAGGAATAGGGAGATGTAGAAGACCATGATTGCCTACGTCTTGAAAGAACATGGTACACAGAAGATGGAAAAGGTTGCTGTAAAGTTCTTGGAATATCAAAGAAGGAATTTCAAAAATTAGATCTGGGAAGTTTATTGGGCTGATAACTTTTCAGCACTGTTTTGTATACTGTTTTCAGAAATTTTGATATGATGTATTATTATGTTGTTTCATTATTCTATATATTCTCTGGATGATTGATAGCTATTTAAAGAGAAAGGAGGAGAACATATTATAGTATGAAAAGAAAAATCTTCAGTTCTTTCATTTTTTTTTTGTATAATTAATGTAAAAAACACCTTCTTTTCTAATCCTAATTAATTTCTGATTACTTAGTTTATTTTCTGTTTTTATTCTTTCCCCATAAGAAGTGAGAATCTAATCTTTAGGGTGATTATCTACAAAATAGAATTTTGATTTTTATTCCATTTTCTCTTTACAATTTATCTTCACATATGATAATTTATTTCTAGTTCTCATGCTTTAAAACTTTCAAAAGTATTAAATACATTTTTAGAAACAAACACACATAACACTGAAAAAAAGTTTCCAATATAAAGAATCTGAAAATCCTCAAGAGAATTTAATTTTTATTTTTTATTTTCATTTCAGTTAAACAGCAAGGAAGTCACACAACTCAACCAATTTTTCCAAATACAATTAACTCTGAAATTCTAATATATTGCACTTTGTTCTTGGCACATTCATCCCATAGAAAAAATAAAATAAAATAGAAGCAATAATATTCTAAATTTGGTCACATTCTGGAGAGAAATAATAGGTTACATATATTTTAGTTTGATTTGTTTAATGGCATAGCAAATCCTTATGGGTCATTTAATGCTGAAATTTAATTTTGTTGGGATCTTTGGTAATTTTTCTCTTCATTTTCAAATAATGCATTGCTAGTATTTATTTATTTAATATGAACATGTATTGCTGGTATTCTTAATACAAAAATGTTTTGACACCTATATGGGGGTTCATTATTTGCCCATAGCTAGGACCCTAAAAGGTGCTACCAGTCAAGGTCAGGGTGGACCTGGAACAACAGCAATTAAGAGGTGATTCCACATTTTTCAAAACCTTCAAATCAGAGGCCTTGCTGCCAGATGTAGTTTATCATCAAACCCAGGATACATATGCTTTGATACAATAACCTTAAAAATCTATAAAAAGGTAAATTAAGAGATTAATTATATTATTTGTGATTAGCCTAATGTCCTCATCTTTGTTGTTATTATTCCAATGTTATGGCCATTGTGTCCTCTGGCCTTCTTTAGGTGACTGTTGAACCAGGTAACCTTCAGGAAATTTCAAACTGAACCTTTTATTAAACAAAGGGTCCAGTCTGGAATTCCCTGAAGTTAATGCAGAGTTTCAAACTGAACACTTTATTTACTAAAGGGTTCAGTTTGAAATTCTTTGAAGGTTACTCAGACTAACAGACACTAGTAGGCTACAAAGCACTACCACCAACATGTTGTGATGATAACAATCAAGGTAGGGGACAGTAATCTGACTGTAAATAATGATAACTCATCATCCCAAAAATTCAATGTTCAAGATGGATCTACATTTGTATTTGGTTGTAGAATTCTTTAATTAATTTTTATTGCTGCTCAGTTTTTGTAACAGAAAATTTGCCTTATTTCATATTGTCTGACACTAATCTCTAAACCCTTTTATTTTAGCTCTTTTTATAGTATCATCCTTCTAAGAAGAAATTTTGGGTACATTTTTTCAGTACAACAAAAATTTATTAATGTTTTTGGAATACATTATTTGAAATAAACCCAAAGGCAGGTCTTTAACCATAAAATAAATTATGCTTATAGTATTTAGATCTTTAAAAACTACATATACAGAATTAAGGTAAAAATAATTTACCTTTTCATTTTTAAATTTTTGAAACTATTGATTAAAAGTACAAAGTTTCCAATTTACCTTGCTTCTTAAAGTATTATCGTTTCATACTTATGATATAAATCATTGATATTTCTGGTTTGCTTCTGTGCTTAGAGAAACCATTGTGAAAATAATTGTTTAACAGTTGGAAGGATGTAAATAAATAAATATAAAACTGAAGACTGGCTGGAGTCAAACTGCATCAGTTGTCTAAACAATAAAGACGACTTTATGATGGTAAGAATAAGTATTAGTTCTAAGTTGTATCCAAATGACCAATGAAGAGTTTATTCTTTTCAGCTAGTGAATTCAAAGTTTCAAGCTCAGAAAAATTAGTCTCTTGGAAGAAAATATGTTTATATTAATTTAGGTTACTTGAAAATATTGTTTTCATGTGATACCCAAGATTAAATAGTAACTGTGTTTAATGCACGTATGTGTGTGTGTGCGTGTGTATTTTATGCTTGAATTTCTTTGATACAATGTGATAAGTCTTTAGGTTTTCCATCAGAAAGTCCTGTCAAACTCTACTGCATCAGTGACAGTGAATGATAGGTTGATTGTTTGTGAAAACATTCATATGTGCATCTATTCATTTCAACTGTACAAAGTTGGACATGCTAATTGCACAGTAATATCAATTTCAATGTTGTCTATTGTAATCAGAAACAGAATTGTACAATCAGAAGTCATGATGTATGAATCACAGTGTTAATATGTTATTTGGAGATTTAATTTTCAGATTGGACAATCCTACAAAAGGAAGACCATATACAGCCTATGTAATGCAGTGTGATTTTGACCTTTGAGGAAAGTATCTATCTTTCTGAAGGGAGATATCTTGTTGGAGAGTGGCCATGTTCTGATAGAGAATGCAGTTTTATTTAGTGAAGAATTTTACTGTGATCAATATCTACCTCATAGCATCAAACATTTAAAGTCAAAACACCATTGTTTTCAACATAAATTTTGAAATTTTAAAACTTTGTAAAAATGAATTTTTTTAATGGAACTTTTTGAAAGCTATTGAAAGTTGATGAATTGATAACACTTAGATTTTCAAAAAATTTTAGTGTTTTTGAACTTTTACAAACTTTGTAATATATCATTGCTTAGGCTTTCAAAACTAGCTTGTATTCACAAAAACTGTGTTAGTAAATTTTGAAATTTTACAACTTTCTAAAAATAATTTTTTTAAATTAAACATTCTGGTAGTTATTAAAACTTGATGAAATCACTAGTGTCAATTGATAACACTTTGATTTTCAAAAACTTTTAGGTTTTTCGAACTTTTACAAACTTTGTAATATATTTGTATTTGCCAAAATGCTATGGTTTATAATGTATTAAAACAACACTTATCAATAATATTAAGAATAGGAATACAAAAATTTTGAGGCAAAAAAAAAAAATGAAAAAAATTGTCAGAATATTTCTATAATGCAGATATTTCTTGATTATAGCATTTTAAGTACATACCAAGTTTTAGATATTTATTCAATAATGAATAAAATTCATATGAAATAAATGTAGTTTTTCAAAAGTTTCATCTATATCATATATAGATAAAAAATGAATACAGTAAATATACAAAAATAGAAAGAGGTATAAGACAAGTATGAGAAAAGAGGGCTTGGAAAATTTTATACACATCAGATAGAATGAAGGCAAGAGAGATAAAGGGAAACAAAGCATGACCTATTTAACTCATAAACAGATGCCAAAACAGAGTTTAGGAGAGATAACAAAAAGACAAAATTTATTAAGAGCTTAAATGGAGAGGAAATTGTGGAGAGCCTTGATTGCTAACATCCTGAAAGATTATGGCACACAGAAGCAGAACATAAAATTTCTTATGACTACATCTAAAGCTAAAAAGACTTAATAGAAAATAAAATAAGCTAAAACCTGAAGAAGGAATTTACTCTATTACCTGTAATAAATTCTACAAGCAATGAAGAAGAAATTTCAAGGAATCTAAATAAAAGATGATATGAACACAAAAGGTATCTTTTACAAAACAACACGTTCAGCATATTAGTTGCTCATCACAATGAACTCGACCATAATTTTGATTTAAGAGATGCTACTCTAATTCAAAAAGAAAAAATTGTCAGTCATTTAAGTGCCATATGCGATACACACTTGGGCGATCATGTCTTAAAGAGACATGGCTGACTGGGTAGAAGATTTTCCCGCAGCAGGTTGCCATTACTTCCTGCAGAAGACAAGTTGCCAACCAAAGCTATTGAACTCAATCCATCTTGCTATTTAACACATAGCTGGAGGGAGAAATGATGAATTCATACCTTTCCCAAGAGTATTTGCACGTATGTGAATGCAACAAATTCAAATGGTTGAATTCTCAGCTCTTTGATTGCTTATTCCAAGCCAATATTCACTGCACCACAAAACAAATCCTCAGTTTACTAAGATAAAAATGTATAGAAAGTGCTTTAATCACTAGGTCATCAATAGTAAATTTATGTCCAGGTTTTTACAGAATTTCACCCTTCTTGGCAGACTTTCTATTATCACAATCTGGGGTCTTTAATAAAAAAATGATAGAAACAAAACAAAAAATATATAGAAAGAGAGTTGCTGTTGGCACCTAAATGACTCCAAAAACTTGCTTTACTTCTGCATATATGACAGATAAAAGACTTGCATATTGCATGAGTTTAACTTGTCTTTATGCACTCTCATGTAACTCTTCAGGCCTGCTACTAACCTGCATACTTTTTCACAGAAGTGACATACATTTATTTTAAATCATTGTGAATGTCTTTCAATGTAGTCTTTTTCATGTTGTTTACCATCATAATTTTGAAAATCCTTCTATAATGTATGTTCAGGTGGAAAATGCTCTGGGATTAAGGCAATTTCTAAGTATCTGTTTCAAGACTGCACAATCAACTTGCTTTTTATTGAAAGCCTTATAACCATTGTTTCCCATTTTCTTCCACACATATTGATTTTCTGTTTATATTTCTTAGATCTCAGCATCAATGCTAAGAGTTTTAAGATCATTTTGAACAACATCATTAAAACAGTTTTTACTTTGTGTTTTGGACATTTACCGCATGGTATCTCTTAGTAAAATAACTGCTTACGTAATTTGTCATCTTCCATTCTAGTAAAGTACCCCATTCATCTCATTTGTTTATTAAACTACATGTATTGGTCTACTGAAGAACAACAGTGTTAGGTGTGCTGTCACATGGTACTCAATATTCTTCTCAAATTCTTTTGATGGAATTTCTCCAAAGACAGTATGCAGTCCAAGTCTCTGAGAAGAAGAAAAAGATGGATAGCACATTTTATAAACATGAATTTAGGGCAGATGGTTATGCCACTGACTAGAATTGCTGTCATATGTTTTTTGGTCATTAAAGTTTATTTTAGAATTGAGAGAATCATTCTTGGAAACTGTGTTGCCAAGGCAGACAAATATATCTAATTTTGTGTTCTGAACAAAGACATACAGTTTTGATTTTTGTGAGATTGATGGTAAGCCTGAAAGTAGAGCATGCTTCATATTTCTTTTTTATTGATTAGTTTTTACAGGTTATCAACTCTTTGAAAATTATTTAAAGCCAGGAAATATTTTTAGATCGTGAAAAATTTTTTTTAAAGATAATTATGGTTTAGTGATAAAGTTTTACTAATTAACACGCAGCTGATGGGAGAAGAGGTAGATTAATACTTTTTTCAAGGTTATTTGTATGCATGTAAATACAATGAACCCAAGGGCAATAAGATCTTGGCTTTCTAATTAATAATTCAAAGCTATTATCTATTACACCATCTGCATATACAAGCTTACATCATCTAGTATTCCCAAGTGGTCACCAATCTAGGTACTGACCAGACTAAACATTACTTAGCTTTAGTGATTGTATGGGAACCAATGTTTCAACACGATGGGGCCATCAGCCAATGTGCCCCATAATTGCTTGCATGTCTTCCTGAGTAAAAGGAACAAGGTTTTCATTGTCAGCATAGAGAAGCTCTCAAATATTTTATTACTAGCAATATAGCCCGGCGTTGCTTGGGTGTAATGAAAGCTTTAAAACTAATCCATGGTCCTGGAGCTCAGACTCTTTGGACGTTGGCACAAAAGACTAAAAAGCAATAGTTGTTTCCAGTTAAAGTGAAACTGTAGACTGAAAGAAAAATGAATGGATGTAAGTTAAATTTTGATTTCCTGGTATTGATATCAAATAAGTCTTTTTCGTTGTAAACTGAATTTTGAAGGCTAAATAAGTCCTCTGAGTAAATGGTATCATGGCTGAGGCTAAAAACTACAATTATACCTACTTAGAGCCAAACCTGAAGCAAAAACTAAAATAAAAGGGTTGAAAAAATACAGACATACAGGCAGATAAACAGACACACACACAAACATCTTCTCTTTTATATATATATTATCAATTTTCAGAACTATTGTAAGAACTGCAACCTTGAAACTTCTGAATATCGTTTCTTATGTCTTTGTCTATGAGTGTAGAAAATTTGATTAAAATCAGACCACTCCTTCTATAACCCGATGATTTTATCGATTTTTGACATTTATCGAAGGTACCTTGACACAAAACCTAGCTAAGAACACTTGCAGATGCTTATAGTACAACTGTGTAAAATTTCAAGAAAATTGGTTCAGTCATTTCAGAGTCTATCGATAATGGACACACACAGACACGCAGACATGCACACACGCACACAGACAAAGTTCCATTTATAAATAAGTTTAGACTTAGATTTAGATTTAGATAAGTAGCTATGTTTATATCCAAAAATGATAAATAATTAAGAGATGCTGAAAAGTTCTCTACATGACCAAGTAAACTTGATGCCTTGTCATTTAGTCAGATTTTCAAAAGTGGGTCAGGTCGCAAACATTACAGCACCACCTTGTAAATCTTACTGTATACAAACCCATGTCACATTCTTATTTATTTGTTCATTTTTCATTAGTAGCCATGCTGAAGTAAACAGACATAAAAATAAGTGATTTCTGTCTGAATTTCTTGGATGATGAGTTATGATTATTTACATAATTTACATTGCATTGTCATCACAGTGTTTCAGCTGTTGTGTCCCCCAGCTATCATCAGATACTTGTCCATCTAGATAATCTTCAGAAAATTTTAAACTGAATATTTGATTTAATCTAGTGGGAGGGAGTTAGATTGTTCTCATTCCACTGACCATCTCTAGGGATATCTTGTTTAGTACTTTATTTAGAACTGGTCAGTTATTGATTGTTCTATTTCCACTGAGTACAACTACACACTGATCAGGGACTGAACTCACAATTACTATGTCATTAAATTACTATTTATTATAAGAACTGGATGAAATATCTCTAGACATGGGCAACAGAACGGTAACAATTTACAATTTTGGAATACCTCCTTAAAAGTGTGTGTGTGTGTGTGAGAGATAAAAATATACAGAGGGTGATGGAGGAATTGTCATCTAAATTACATAATAATGAAAATAACACTGACATCTCATTTTAGCAGAAATATTTACCAAAATTATACAAAAAATATGCTGACATAATTCTTGTCTTCAGTCTATCTTTGGTATTACAAGGAGTTTTGTTGGTCTCTCTACTCAACTATGCCCTACACATAATGATCAAGGTTTTTTTTTTATTTATATTAGATAAGTATATCTACCGAGTAAATACACAAAAACACAACCAAAAATCATAAAACACAGTTTAAAATTGTCAAAAATATAACTGCATTAGTAATGAATAGCGCAGAAGGAACCTTTTGACATAAACATGGAAAGCTATGATGGAGCAGAAACCAATAGTGTATATATATATATATATATATATATATATGTGTGTGTGTGTGTGTGTGTGTGTGTGTGTGTAATAAGATTTTCCCATATCTGGAGGTGTTATATTTACGCTTTCAAACTTTGATTAAATGCAATGAAAAGTTGTTAAGATGTGTATCCTTCTCAATAATAATTATATTTTCACTGAAACATTTTTTTGTAATTATTTTGCTTTAAGCAAGATGTTAAAAAATAAAAGTGTTCAGGAAAACAAAAGATGGAGGTTGACACTGCATTTCAATAAATAAAGATTGTAGTTGGCAGGGTAGCAAAAAACAGAAGAGTTCCATGGGTGAGAAGTGCAAGGAAAAACTATTAGAATAAATTTATATTACATTTAGCTATTTCAACAGTAAAACAATGAGACTTAGTAGCCATTCTAGTAGTACACTTAAATTCATGTGGTTGAGTTATGATATAAGAGAGCTCATTAGAACAATTTCCATGAAAATATTTATAGAAAAGACAGAAGCCACATCATGGTAGAGGAAAAATGACTGAAGTCAAGATGCCAGATCATGACTGATAACATTACAAACCACGCTTTGTATTTTGTTGAGGATCTCAGACCAGATATAGCAGCAATGTTCAATGCAAGGACAAATGTGAATGATTGATTTTAATCTGAACCAACTTTCTTAGCAGCAGTCCTAGCCATTAAGTCAATAGAACCACTCCACTTCATGTCAGTGAAAAACCTGAGACCAAGAAGAGGCAATGAGTTGCTCTTATGGAGGTAAGCATCAGCCATCTTAATGGAAGTTAAAAATGATTCTCTATGATGATTAAAACATAGTAGTTTCATTCTGGATGTGTTAGAATTTAAAAGCCATTTCTTGCTCTGAGTTGTTGATACGATACGGAACAATGTAGTTCTAAGGATGCAGTCCTGCAGAACCTTACATTAATTTGAAAGAATCCAGAAAGATGGTTGTTCAACATGATTTTCAATACTTGATTTGTTCAGAATGATTGGATAAAATCAAATACCTGGCTATAGATATCATAGCCCTTGAGTTTGTAGTGAAGGCCAGTATGCCAAACACTGTTAATTGATTCTGAAATATCTTAAATCACATCAGCTTCGCAACCTCACTGTTCTTATGAAAGGCCTAATAAACAAATTCAGTAATAACAGTTAACATATCAGTGGTTTACCTAAATAAACAAAAACAATGTTGTTAATCTGAAAGTTCATGTGAAGTGAGAGGCTTAACCAATTCAGAGTTGATTAGGGCATCCAGTACTTTGCTAAAAAGAAGTAAAAGATTAATAGAATGATAATTCGAGGGATCAGAAGGTTCACCAGAGTTCTTTAAGACAGGAACTACAGAAAAAGATTTCCAACAAACTAGAAAGCAAGAAGTAGCAAGGCTACTGAAAAGTTCTCTGCCTGACAAAGAAAAAAAATTTGATGTTTGGTCATTAGGTTAGATTTTGGAAAGGGGATCATGCACATTTCGGCAATGCAAGAATTTTAGCAAAAAATTCCACAGGTATCATGTTTCAAGCTTTCAGATGGTTTACTTTGAGTTGCATTCTTGTGAAAGTTTTTGTTTCATATTAAACATCTTATAAATTTTAAAAAAAGAAGAGATAATTTAAACTTCAGTATCTATTTGTTAAATATCTTTATGTAGTTCTTAGAATACAGACTCCATTATCAGAATGATGCATTAAGGACAAGGCAGTATTTATATTATTTGGACTTATTAGACTAATATGGCCTAGTGGATATAGACGTTGGTTAGTTCCTGTGACTTGACCCAAAGAGTTGTGAGTTCAATACCAGGTTACAGCAGTGGTGAACAAGTAACCTGCAGGGTTAGAGGGAGATAACTAATGAGTTCCAATCATGGCATTACTACTACGTAAGGAATGAGAATGATATACCATAGTGATTGTAATAAAAGGTTTGGTTAGAAATTTCTAGCACCTGAAAAAAAACCAAAGCATACATCAGCTGAAATGTTGTACAAATGGCAACAAAGATGAGGACAATAGTCTGAATAATGTAAATACTGTAAATATTACCTCATCTCATAAATATAGACAAATAGTAAGGACAGGACAGTTTAATTTGTTTATACTTTTCATTATAACTCCAAGACAATTCAGGCTCATTATTGATTGCATGGTCATGTACATAATTTTTATTTTTAGTATTACTGTTATTTTCTATAATCGGCCAACACTTGTATGATCCAATGATCAAAACATCTCTAATTCATTTTACAACACACCTATTAGTTTTAAAGGCTGTGGATTTAATACTGCCAAAATATAAAATATATTGAGCAGATCATAAGCTGTTATTGGTTATGCCTTTAAGAGTAAACATTTTAATTTCACAAACTGTAAATTGTATGTAACTTTTATTTTATCCTTGTGCAAGTCATAAGTTGGAATATAAGAATATCCCAAATAGTAACTTTATAGATATTCCTGATTATTTTTTATTAATATACACAGTGCACTGGATAACGTTTCATTTAACTTACACAAAAATGAAAATAAAATTGACATCTGATTTTAACAGATATACATTACACAAAAATGTCTTGAAATACTAAAGAGTAAATTTATCTAATAAAACCATCATTGGCTTCAACCAAGGCCTCCAGATGACTTTGGAATCTTCTGCAACTCTTCTGGATTGTCTCCTCATTTAAGTTGGTGAATGCTGAATATAATCCTTGCCTTCAGTTAATCTTTCATTTTACAATGGGTTTTGTTGATCTCTCACTCAGCTGCACCCCACACATAATCAAGGAGGCTGCAGTCTGAGGAGATAAGTGGCCAAATGTAATAGGTGATGCAGTCACAAAATTGTCTGAGCCATGACTAGGTTCTTATGTCTGTGTGATATGGTGCAGAGTCCTGTTACCAGATATAGAGTCTCCCAGCAGTCATTCTCTTGTTTCAGGGCAGCACTAACTCCTCAAGGCACTTGATGTAGAATCCTTTGTTGAGTCTAAAGCTCTGTAGGAAGATGAATAACGTCACCATCATTTCAAACACCTTCATAATCACTCTTTCCAAATTCTTTGCACTCTTTGATTCTCAAACACTCTGAAATCTTTGTATTGGAGCTTCCAGCATGAATGCCAAGCAGTAAAGCATGCTGTTTTTAAATTTCTTGCAAAGTGACAAAATCAGAAAGAAACAAATTTCTGTGCAGTCAATAAAATCAGAAACAAACAACATGCATGTGTGAAATTAAAAATATAAAATGGCAACAATTTACCCACTGTACTCTATATAAAGGTGATGCAACTTTCCAAAATTTTGGCTAAAATCTTTTGTTAGATAAATTCATAGCATCTTAAGTCATAAAATATTTTTCCTGGCTTTCTATGACCATACACCACCTTTCACATCAAAGAACAAATCCAGTTTTTATTAAAATTATTTTTTTAAAAAATTTTTTTAATATTTTTAATTTTCCGGAAGTGCTGCCTCTCCCCTTGCAAAAGAGCATTATACAGAATGAAATAAATAATCATCTCAAGATTGTATCTTTCAAGAATATCTTACATTCAGAAGAACTTTCCACCATTATTCTATAATTCTTTGCTGTGTTGTATCTGTAATATGATAATGGATATTGTAATACAATAAAATCAACAGTAATCTTCCTTGCTTAGAAAAAAAATCTTTGTCTCTTTGAATGCATCATTTAGATGAACCAACTTTTTAAGATAGTGTTATAAATGTATGATGATTTGTCAGGAAGGTAACTTATTGATGTTAACAGCATGAGGAAGCAATCTCAGTATTCGACACATTAGAAATGTGACTAAAAATCATACCACTAGCTGACCCAAGCCTTGTGAGTGAAAATAGATAAGCAGAATTATTTGGGAGCTGTTGATGATTGTGCTAGTTTAAAGCCACAAATCATTGGCTTGAGTGTATTGGCCTTGTTCAGACAATCATGCTAGATAATGTGCAGTCTCCGAGAAATGGTAACTAAGGGCTGCTCAGCATATTTGCAGTATAAACCTTAAATGGGCTCTGTGGATGCTGAACAAAAACAAATGTGCTTGAGCAGACATCTGCAACAAAGATTTTCTAGCTGCCCTGTACTGACAGGTGTACTTGAATATGAGGGCTGGCCATTATAACAACAGAAAACAACTGAAACAGCAATTACTGCTGGTAAGAAGAAAAGAAAAAAGAAAATTTTTCATGATAAAATTCTTTGTATTTCTGATACAGAAGATCAAAATGGAAAGTCTCTTTGTGGGCAATGGAAGCAACTTGTAAAAAGTTGAAAATTGGTAGGGCCTAGAGTTGATGCCTGTGTTGAATCAGTTGACAAAGGTTACTGGTAGTGATGTTGACACATTGTCCATTTTCCATGACTGCCTTACATTGTTGTGAGTGGCATTCTTAAAAGCAGATAGGGTTGATCATGACTCATTTTTTGTCATGTCTTTGCTTTAGTGACAACATTCATGATGAGCTTCTTTTATCTGGTATTTAAAATATTTCTTGAGATGATTC
Source organism: Ascarosepion bandense (assembly GCA_037127315.1). Taxonomy (NCBI): domain Eukaryota; kingdom Metazoa; phylum Mollusca; class Cephalopoda; order Sepiida; family Sepiidae; genus Ascarosepion; species Ascarosepion bandense. The sequence goes on from JBBBDQ010000627.1 coordinate 3,437,542, forward strand.
GTTTTTTTAACCTGATGTGATGTTCAAAACCCTTGCACAGATGGCAAATTTTTTCTTAATTTTGGTTTTGCTTTCTTAGCATTCACAGGTTTTTATTGAGAAGGAATCAAAGAAATCTAGTTTGAAGCAGTGTGCACCAAAAGCATTCTAACACTAACATTTTCTCCATATTCCAGCAATTTGTAATAAAGTAAAGAAAATTTCCCCTTTATAGATTTCTGTTTAGATTGTAATATTGAAGGCCATTTTGGATTTAGCCATGATTTGTTTTGTTTTTAATTCTCATAATAAATGCACTTTATATTCACAGTGAATATCTCATGAAAAATGATTTTTCCTCTTGCGTAGAAAGAGAAAAACAAGTCTTTAAATTCTAATTGATGTTTGTTTCTCTAAGTATATATCTTCTGAATTTTTTTAAGTGTGGTAAATAACATACAACTAATAAAAAGAGCTAATATCAAAGATGCTTCTAACATTTCCCAAATATTTTGTTAAAAGAATGGTATTAATCTTCCACTGAACAGCTTAATCATTTACTGTCTTTACTGGGTTCTGTAACTTTGAAAAATAGAACTATAAATAGAAGTGAATGATGGGGACTTTTTATCCAGCCCTCTTCTTCTTCTTCTATGTGCCCTGTCCCTTCAGGACGTAGGCGATCATGGATCTCCACGTCTCCCTATCCCTTGTGGCTCTTAGTATGTTTGCTCCTGTTGCTCCTGGCAACCCCCGTTCCGTCATCCACCTGATCAGACTCTGCAGATATGTTATCCGCTGCCTTCCTCTGTCTCTCCTTCCTTCTATCTGACCAGTCAGTATCAGGTTCTCCAGGCTCTCCTTCCTCATTGCATGTCCCAGGAACTTCAGTTGTCTCTTCCTGATGCTCAGCATCAATTTCCTTTTTGTTGCCATTCTTTCTAACACTTCGTCGTTGCTTGTATGCTCAGTCCACGATATCCGTAGCATCCTTCTGTAGAACCACATTTCGGCCGCTTCCAGTTTTTTCCTCATTTTCGATGATATTGTCCAGCATTCACAGCCGTACTGAAGAACTGACATCACGTAGCAGTCTAACACTCTTTTCTTCGTTTCTATTGAGATCTTCCTGTGTGTTAGTATTTTGTTCATCTTCTGGAACGCGTCCTTTGCCATGCCAATTCGCCTTCGGATCTCCGTGTCGCACTTTCCATCTCCTGTTAGAACACTTCCTAGGTACTTAAATTCTTGGACTTGTTTAATTCTGTTATCCCCCACCTGTATTTGGCATTTTGGGTTGTATCTTTTGCTGATGACCATGCACTCAGTTTTCTTAAAGTTTATTTGTAGTCCCTTCTTGTCACTCTCCACTGCTACTTTCTGTATGAGATCTTGCAGTTTCCTTTCCGTGTCTAGCCCTCTAGTGAATTCAATAGTCAGAGTTTAAAGGATGATCACTCTGATAGACACCAGCAAATTTTGCAATAATTTAATAACTGGGCTAGCATTTTGTGTTTCAAGCAAATAAATATATGTCATATATACATGCTGGAATTGATACATCAACATGAATACAGAAAAAGTTTCTTAACAAGCTAAAGAGACTATTATTCATTGTGTAGGGTTGCTTGAATATTATCTAAACAAATACAAAGGAAATTTTAATGTTTTGTCATCTGTTCTGATCTGGGGAAAAGGTCAAGCTGAGAACTTTTTAGTAGCCCCACCTTTTACAGAGTTCCCCACAAAAAAAAAAAAAAAACCCAGCAAATTTGCTACCTTTTATTTGTTTGAATTTTTGTTACAGATATTTGAAACAAAAGCAAAGGATAGAAATTTAATAGCTTAAAACAAAACAAAAACACAAATTTAAGCTAATTTAGGAAAAAAACAAATGTGGTATGGTAAAAAGTTCACAAACTAAGAACTGGGGTTGACATATAAAAGCAAATGAATGAATGCAGCATTCTGACTTCAAGGCAAGACAGACAGGACTGGGATGACACTGACAAGTGACTTATCTTATTGGCTAGGAAGAAATATCAGTATGCATTTGTGTGCCTATGAACTGAAGAAAGAAAAGTATTTTTGTAATCATTCTCATTGAAATTTTTAGTTTGAGTTTTGTTTTATGGCATATCAACCACTGTGGATTATTTAATGCCAAAAAGGTGGGGTTTTAAGGTATTTTTTTAATGTTCAGTTATTGTGAGAAGGTTGATTTAATTAGATTTTGATAATTTTTTTTTTTGTATTTTAGAAAACTGAAGATATCTTCTAGCTTTGTATTAAAAAATGTATTACTGGCAATAATTTTTTTTCCTTCAAAAATGTGTTATGGTAATAATTTTTCTTTCAAAAATGTATTGTTGGTAATATTTTTCCTTAAAAAATGTATATTTTTCTATAAAGTCTCTTTTCATGTATATATTTCTATAAAAGTCTATTTTTATACTTTCATAGTGTTTTGACCCCACTTTGGGAGTTATTTACCTATAGCTGGAACCCTAACAGGTGCTACCACTCTGGGTCAGGGTGAACCTGGGAACAACAGTAATTAAGAAGTGGTTTCATACTCCTCACAACCTCCCAATCAGAGACCTTGCTGTTGGACACAGTTTACCATCATGCCCAGAACCAAGTTTAAATGTTTTGTTAAATTTTAGTTTGTTTTATGAGTTCATTGCCCCCTCTTTTATTTGCATATTATATTTTTAGATATATTTTTGTAAAAAAATTACATATCAAACATAATTTTTATATCATGAGTTTTTCTCTTCTTTTAGGTCCTGCTGTGAATATGTGGTATATTGGTATATGTAGGACTGGGAGGTGAGAGACAAATTCTTGTAGTGAATGAGCTAATTTTAATGAGTGATTGGGGCATGAATCTGATTAACTTGGTATAAGACAGAAAGTGTTAACCAGCCTCACTCCACTCCACTTTCAGCTGTGTGCCAAAATTATTATACTATTCAATAATAAATATTAATTCCCACTGGAATTGGAACTAAGACACTAAATGTTATTAAATATTTTCTTTAGAGCTGTGGTTAGCATTAAGCTTACATTACTCATGAATTTACATTTTACTGAGAACTCCATAAATCAGACTTCGTTTAATAAATATCTGCTTTCCTCCTAATATCCTCCCGCTTGGCTGATATTAATAATCAAAATTAATAAATGATCTTCCATGCCACCTACATGGCATCTTCTCTTTGTATTCTTTTGGTAAGGAGGAGGCTCCACTCAGACAGCTTTTCTACTAGCCACTAAAATCTAAAGTCTAAGGTCAACTGATATATATATAGCACATACCCTAGTCTTATGAAGACATCACACTGAAACACTGGCTCCCATATGATCACAGAAGTTAAACAATGTCAAATCTGGTCAGCACTTAGATAGATGACGGTTTAGGAATACCAGGTGCTGTAAGCTTGAATGTGCAGGTGATGTGGCAATGTAGTAGTGATGCAGATAATGGCTTGGAATTGTTAATTGGAAAACTGAGTCCTAATTACTGTTGTGTTCATTATATTCACTTACATGCAAATATCCTTGGGAAAAGTATCAATCTACCTCTTCCCCCACCTGAGTTATGAGTTAATTAGTTCTGGATTTAAATAACTTACAAAAGGTTGATAAGCCATAGAAAATGAATCATACAACTAACCTACATATCCACAAAATATACACCCCTTCCTTTTTGCTTCTTTCTCCATACCCTTAAAATGATCTCATTAAGTAGCCCCCTACCTTGAATGACTCTTAGGCTTTGTACTGAGTGAACATAAGTTTTAAAAAAATGAATGTCTCATGATTTTTAATATTTTCAGATTTATTATAATCCTGAAGAGTCAAGATGTGCGTTGTGGTGCATTGGATATCAGCTCGGAACGAGAAACCGCGGAGCCGAGTTCGAATTCCAGTTGAATCCCTTGCATTCACTTACGCACAAATACCCTTGGGAAAGGTATTAATCTGTCTCTTCCTTCCAGTTATGGGTTAAATAACAGGACAGATTGGGTTCTATAGCCTTGGCTGGCAACCAATCTACCGCAGAAAGCAATGGCAACCTACTGCGGGATAATCTTCTGCCCAGTCAGTCATGTCACTTTCGAGACATGATCGCCCAAGCGTGTCTCACGTATGGCACTTAACTAACTGACTGAAGAGTCAAGCTATCCAAATGACACAACACAAATTGTTGCAAGTTTTCAGGTTTATAAATTAAGTAAATGGGTTTCTAACTGACTAAGAAAATGGTAAAAATGATCTCTGCATATTGCTGATCTCTTGATTCATACTGGTCTTTCTCTTGAATTATGTCTCATGAAAAACGGATTCTCTGTAGCAAGTCTAACTGTTCTTATCATTGCTTGCCACCTTCAAACAAGTAGTAAATACAACAAAAAGAAAAAGAGGAAATTTTTCTGTAATTAGTCAAGTGGAATATTCAAAGGAGTATCCATTTTCTGCTTTCATAATCAAGTCTAACAAGTTCCTGGTGATTGGTATTCATAGCAACATCAAGCAGTTTGCAATGTGCTGATCCAAAAACCTGTACTTCTAAACGAATTGTGTTTCCACAAGAATCTATATTTCTTATACTGCTTTGATATTTGATGGCATACTTTATTTCTCAACCGAGTAGAAATCAATTACCAAACACTTAAGACAATAATACAAGTTACTTCTGTATACCAACACTACTACTACTGTATCAGTCAAGAGCTTGAATATATATTGCTATTCCAAGGGAATAGTCGATTATATGATTGTATTATAGGGTAGTATGATTACATTGATAGTATGATTATATGCATTATTCCAAGGGAATAATACAATCATCTAGATTTTGGACACAAGGAAACAAATAATGAGAAATTGGATTTCAGACTTAACAATGGATAAAAGATATTCTTTCTTATATCTGCACTGTATATTAGAACTGATGCAGGTAGACTAGTGGTTAAAAATGCAAAAAACAGAATTGGGAACTGGAGTTCAAATTTTTGGTGAGTTAGCTTGTGTTTACAATAATAACCCATCTATGAATTAAATAGCAAGATTGACTAGATTCTCTAGGCTTGACTGGTAATCAGGTTAGTAAAAGGAAGGCTTGAAGTGTAGAGAGCTGGTTAATGTCTCTTTTGTTCGGTCTTGTGTTTTACTTAACCGAACTCCCCACAGCTTACAAGTTTTATGTTGAATAATATTCATCAGAATTATTATCAGAAGATTTTTGTCAGCAGGTTGGAATATGTAGAATTAGTGAAATAATAAAATATACATTTTGCATTTTAGAATAGAAATTTATTTAAAGAAGGAATAACAAGAGTTGTAAAAATTAATGTTCATTGAGAAAGTTATGAGTAGAGTTCGTGTTCAATGATAAAGTTGTTTGTAGCAGTAACTGTTGAGATAGATAAGGAGAAAGAGAGAGAGAGGACAATGTTCGGGTCACTTGAAGTTGAGAGTTACATCTTAGTTGTGTGTCATCAACGTGCTTCCTCTGAATTCACCGTGACCGGTTAGAGACCATCCTTAAATATTCGATCCAGTCACATGGGGTGGATCAAAGAACAATTTTTTTCTTTAGCCATGGAAAAACCGTTTTTCTGACGTATTTTGAATTTTGCCATTTGATGACCAATCAGGATCTAGAGTTCCACTACAGGTCCATAAAAGGAATTTGATATTTATTTATTTTTGGTTTACTTCCAGAATGTGGAGTCCAGATGTACAAAGACCAGTTTTGGTCATTTGCTTTCTGGATCTCTGAGGGCAAACATCCAGTTCTTCGCTTGCTCGTTATCACCACAGGCTAAATTCAAAATCATAGAGAAGGTAATGAGAAACAATTACACTGTCTTTCTTAAGAAAAATCATGACAGTAAATAGTTTGCAGATATTATAAAGAGATCTGGAAAGGGGCATAATTATATGTTCTGAATATTAAAAATTGAATTTTATTGATTGCAGTAAGAAATAAGAAAAAGGTACAAAGTCACGGGCTTTAAACATTCCAGAACTATGAAAAGGGAGGTAATTATATATCTACAATAAGAAATATAACCAGAATATCAAATTAACAGCTTCCATGTATAGTTCTTAGATATGTTCATTTAAAAGGCAACTTTCTTGCATTTATCACACCACTGAACATCAATAAATTACTTATTCTTCAGTTGAAATGTTCCAAGTACTTCTAACAATATAAAAAAGAAAGTCCCTCTTTTTATTAATGGATCTGGTTACTGGAGTTGACCATCTACTCAAAACATTTTGACCTTCTCTTTTAACATCCTTTCTTGTAATATCCAACCTCAATTTTGTGTTAGTAACAATTTTGGGTTTTTTAACTTACTAGTTAATGGTGCATTTTATGTGGAGCGTTCAATTGATGTTATAACTTCTCTTCTGTGACATTTCCTTTCAAGAGATGGATAACCATGACTCTCCACAATTTCCTGTTCTTTGTAGCACTTAATAAATTTTGTCTTATTTCTATCTCTTCTAAAACTCTGTTCTGTTATCAATTTACAAGCTAGGTAGGTTATATATTGTTATCCTCTGACCCTCTTGTCTTCAATATATCCTATGAATATAGCATTTTCCAAGCCCCCTTTCCTTGTTATGGACCCTAGAAATTTTAACACTTTCTGATTCAAATTGTAAGTGTCCCTTTTGTTTCTGCTTTTCTCTAAAACAACATAATTGCTCACATTTTCAGTTTATGTTATTCTCAACATTTTTCTGTAGAACCACATTTCTGTTGCTTCTAGACTCTTCTTCACAAGTGTAGTGATAAGACTGTCCAACTTCTCCTGCCATATAGGAGGACTAATATAACAGTCCAGCACTCTTGTCTTTGTTTTTTAATGACATTTTTCTATTTCTTAATATTTTATTTAACATTTATAAGGCATCTTTCATTATCTCACTATCCCTTTGGAATTCAGGGTCACAATTTCAGTCCTTTGTTAAAATGTTTCCCCAATATTTAAATTGTTTTATGTGTTTATTTTTTGTATTTCTAAATTGTAATTTGTATGTTAGGCTGGCAGCCATGCATTGTCTTCTTAGAATCAATCCCAAATTTTCTTATACCAAAGAAGACTAAGAACCAAGTATCCACTAGCTCACATATTTCAAATATCAATGGGCTTTTTGTCCAACTTTTTTAAGACTGCAAGCTAATTGGTGCCACCTTCTTGTTTTTACCTTGAATAAAAATAATAATACTTATTTGGGATAACCTATCATCTTGGCTTGAATGTAACATTGGAATGTGTCAGTACTCTGATACTTCTAGGATTACCAAAATATGACATTTTAGTGCAGCTTTCCATAATTCCAGTTTAGATAGGGCTTTGTTTGCTTCATGTAACATTTTTACACTTGGATGTGTTCTTGTATTGCTCAAAGCAGACATTTCAGAGCATAGAATAATTCCATTTAAGGAAATGGCTAATATTGCTATTACTATTAATATATATGGCCTTGTTTGTGAAGCAACCCACATCATTTGTCTCTGCTGCAGTCAAATAATTGGTTTTCCTTTACATATAACTTACAACAAGATTAATTTGGATTATTGCTAGAATATAAAAATTTTGATTAATTTACACTACCTTGGTAGTTTATAAAACTTCTAATCCAGTATATTTGAATGGTCTATTTTTCTGTGTTCAACGTTAATGTTTTCTTCAGTTATCTTATAATCTATTTCTGGAAAAATTTCATACCACAGGAAGCAAAAATCTCCATCTGACTAACCAGAATTCATCAAAGTAATTCACACTTATCATGCCGCAAGTCATTGTCATCTGAACATCCACTAGTAATTGTACTTCTTTGATATTTTAAACCAAGCTCATGGTGTATCATTCAGTCCATTAAAAATATTTTTAAAATATCAGACTTGAAAAGAAATGAATACAGGAATACATCTTTTCTTAAGGGATTTCTTTACAGAATTTCTGCTGTTATATCAATAAACTTTAGCTTTCAGGACATCAAAATTGTTGTAGACACATTCTAAGGTGGATTAGGATATCAGTAGATTTGGAAAACAGGCTATCAGCATCATTTTTATTTTCTTTTGGGAATCTTTATGTTTCTCAGATTATAATCCAACAAGATGATACTGTAATTTTCAAAGAGAACTGATTCACGTACATTGTTGTGAATCCCACTAACTAAATTAAATATATAAATGATAAAAAGAATTCAAATTAAAATAAGGCATTTGCACATTCTTTTAAAGCCCTTATCTCTTTCTTCCTCCCCCTCTAAACTTTTTCAACTAATTAGTATGCAACTCTCAAATACAAAAAGCGGAAGAAGAAAAAAAGCCTGAAGATGGCTGAAAAATGGCAGAAGTTTGCTGAACTAAAGACTAGCTATTTGTAACTAAAAACTAGTAAAAATCAGAGACGTTCCACATATGACTTCCACTATATAAAAAAATGAAAAAGAAAGGAATACCTGAAAGTAAAATAATTTTGGTCAATCAAAAAATTAACAATTTACCAGACTTTTGATGTTGCCAGTAGTTTAGGATCCTTGTCAAAAAATATAAACTGGTAGCCCTGAGGCAGATGTGGAGAAAGAACTGCCAGGGAAACATGCATCATGTGAAGGAGTTAAGTGGTCATCTGCATAATGATATTTTCAGCCTTTCTTAGTGATGAAAAAAACACAGCAGATTGACACTGCCACCTATTTCTAAGAAGACTACTTTACCAAGTTCTGACTTGAAACTACCCACTTCCTCTTCTTCTTCTTCTTTTCAGGATGTAGGTGATCATGGACTTCCACTTAGCTCTGTCTCTTGTTGCTCTCAACATTCTTCTTATTTGTATATCTCCCAAAACCCCTCTCTGCCATCCATTTGCCCAGGCCTATCAAGTAGGTATAATGCTGCTTTCCCTGTATCTCTTTCCCTCTATCCATCCTGTGAGTATTAAATTTTCCAGTACCTCCTTTCTCATGACATGTCCCGGAAACCTAATCTGTTTTATTCTTATTTTTTTTTATAATTATATTGCCTCAAGCAAGGCATTTTATTGCCACTGTTTTGCAAAGGGTTACATAGAAGTTATGGGAAAGAGTGACTGGTTATTGGGGGTGTCAGGAAGTGAGTAAGAGAAGGATGAGAATACTAATGACAGTGGAGTGGACAGAGAAAGGAGCATGAAAGAGAGGATGAAGGTTAGTGAGATAGGAGATGACTATTGACTTTACATTTAAATTCTTGGAGATTATAGCTTATATTAAGTATCAGTTTTCTCTTCATTTCCATCCTCTCCAACACCTCATTGTTAGTCACATGCTCAGTCCATGGTATCCTCAGCATCCTTCTGTAAAACCACATTTCTACTGCCTCAAGCCTCTCCTTCATCTTTGATGACATCATCCAGCATTCACTTCCATACAGAAGGACAGATATCACATAGCAATCCAGTACTCTTTTCTTTGTTTCTAATGAGAGTTTCATCACATAGAAATCCAGCACTTTTTTCTTTGTTTCTAATGAGATTTTCCTGTCTTTCAGTATTCTGGTTAGCTTCTGGAATGTGTCTTTGGCCATGCCAATGCGTCTTTGGATCTCCATGTTGTATTTTTCATCCTCTGTCAAAACACTTCCCAGGTATTTGAATTTTTTTACTTGCTTCATTTTAGATTCTCCAACTTGCAGTTGGCATATTGGTCTCCTCTTTTTAAATGTATCCTTGGCTATGCTAATGCATTTTTGGATCTCAGCATCACACTTTTCATCCTCTGTCAGAACGCTTCCCAGGTATTTAAATTTCTTTACTTGTTTAATTTTAGTTTCTCCAACCTGTAGTTAGCATTTTGATGTCTTCTTTTTGCTGATGACCATATATTCAGTTTTCTTGAAGTTTATGCTTAGGCCTTTCTTCTCACTTTCTGTTGCTATCTACTGTAGGAGGTCCAGCATTCTTCTTTCTGTGTCTGCAATCAGCACTGTTATCTGCGTATCTTACATTGTTGAGACTGTGGCTGCCAATGATAAATTCTAGTAAGGGTTTTATTTCTCTCAGAATTGTTTTGCAGTATAAGTTGAATGAATCCAGTGATAAAATACATCCTTGTCTTATGCCCCTTTCTATTTTCATATACATGCTGAATACACTTCCTATCTTTATGCAAGTGGTTTGCTGCCAATATATATCCTTGATTATCCTAATATCTTTTCTGAAAATGTCGAGGTTGTCAAGCATCTCTATCAAATTTTTGTGCCTTACTTTGTCAAACTATGCTAAAATGGACTTTCTCCAGACTGCTACCAAGATCTGACTTTTGCTATAAAAATATAAAATATAAAAGGACTCTAATTCAAATAAATAAATATATATTATTTGTTTATACCCTTGAGTCAGTTCATTTTATTCCAATTTTTTTGATAAAAGTCTCTCTGGCAAATCTCCACAACATCATTACAAATCAAACTCTACAATTCTGTCACTTAAGCATTCATAATATGTAGAGGCATTTCTTGATCAGCTGTTAAGCGTACAGTATTTTTTGAATAAGGTGGTACATCCAATTCTTGAATATAATCCCAAATGCCACATATTTGTTCTTCATCACCTAAAATATGAACATTTATCCAATCTTTATAGTTTCCATTTTGTTTGAGTTACACACTTATTACTTTAACTTTCTTCCATGCATTTATATTCTTTATCTTCAAGCTGATAAAAGATTTCTTGTTTGTTTAGTAGTGCAATTATTTACATTATGAACAGAATCTTGATATCTACCAGCAGCCATCTCCTCATTTATTGATCAGTTTCTTCTGGAACAGAATTTTGATAATCATCATCTTCATAGATGTATTCATCTAAGCTAACATTTTGTGTTTTTATTAAATATATATATATATGACTCTTTTCAGTGTTTTCATATATAACAATCTTTCACCTTCATCAGTTGGCATAGATGAGGACAATAGTAAGATCTTCCATGGTGCACCAACAAAAATTGCTCACCTTTTTCAAGTACAACTGTAAGCATTTCCAGTCTTTAATACTTTTACTCTGTTAACAGACTTGATCACTGTCCTAGATTTGCACATGTGTAAATGTGCACATTATACCTGAAATCTCTTCTAATGTTTTCACTTGAATCTGAAACAATAGACTTTTGCCAGGTCCTGTCAATCATTCATATTCTGGTATTTTTTCACTAATGCCCTGACTACATGAATTTAAGCATGCTACTAGATTGGCATCTAGGTCCCACCCTTTTACTGTTAAAATAGCTAAATGCAATCACTACTTCTCTCCAATAGTATATTTTCATGCACTACTCATGTGTAGCACTCCTTTCCATTTACTTGCTTCCCCGACAACTACAATCTTCAAAAATTTAAGTACATCAACCACCATCTTCTGTCTTCTTGAATCCTGTTCATTTTTGTCCTTTCTTTGATCCTTCCTATTCTCAGTCTTCTCATTCTCTTTTACTCTCTGTCCCCCTGTGTACATGTGGCATTTCCACCCTGCTTAGGAGTGAAATGATTGAAATTATATATATATATATATGTAATGAGATAAAACCTTCATAACTGGAAGATAATAATATAAAACTGAAGGAAGACAGAGGTTAAAACCAAATACTTATTGTTTTTTACTAAATCTATTTATTTTGTAATAAGATCATAGCACTTACTGTCTAAGTTCATTGGCTTCAATTTCCTATTCAATAGAACATTGTAGAATACCTTCATAATTATCTGATTATGTCATTCCACAATAACATTGCTGAATTCACCTGCTGTTGCTTCAGTTTTGCATTTAGTTTTTCACACATTTTCTTCTATTTAACATTTGAAATTTCTCTTCCATTATCACTGAAGAATTTCCAAAGTGCACCAGAATATGCTATCCACAATAGGTAAATTTTTACACAATTTAATCTTGACATTTAGTAAAAATCTAACAAGCTGCATATCTTACAGTTCAGTCATTTACGTATATAACCCTTTAAGCCTATACATGCAACTTGATTAAATTTATCACCAAGGGCATACCAACAACTGGAAATAAAAGTGACCATTTATACTGCATGCATACACTGCAGTAGTCTAATTATTTTCAGGAATTCATTATCATAAAAATGTTTACTCTCTTTAAAAAGCTTGAATATATATAAGTAAATTAACCAAGTGAGTCAACAAACCTACCAAGGTTTCACCTAAATGAATCTTGAGGGAAGGTTGGCTTGCCTGAAGATTCGTTTAGGTGAAACCTTGGTAGGTTTGTTGGCTCACTAGGTTAATTTACTTATTCTATTCTGCTTACATATTGAGCGCTTTTTTGTTATTGATGACTCGTCTTGGGTTTTTTCTTTGGGCTATGTACTGGCTTGGTCCAAACTGCTTTGACTGATGTTCATGTGCTTAGCTCTTTCTTTTTTTACAACCATTTTTTCCTTCCACGTATATATGCGGAGGGTTTTTCAAAATGAGTACAGTGATATGTTTGCATTTATATATATATATATATATATAAAGACAAAAGGATAACTTTTATATATTTATGTTTCGTCCCCTGATGGACTTTATGAAGGCAAATGCAAGGATTTTATTTTGCAACAACTATTTATAAACAGAAGTAAATATTATTAGGTTTTAGAAATTTTTCAATTTAAGAATACTCATAAATATTCTTAAGGCAAGCTGTGAAAATCAAAGTAAACTATGGACAATGCTAATTGATATAATTTAATGTTTAATAAATGAAAGCATGTATTTATTATTGTTTTTGAAAAAATTTTTTATACAATTATTATTTATTCATTTAATTAGATAAATTATTTATACATTTATTTTAAATAATCAGTTTTGTATTAACCATATCTATTATATGCCCCACTCTACTAAATCTCAATTTTCATAAGATAGTACTTATTTAAAATACAAATTTTATTGTAATTTAATTATGAACAATAATGAATCATATGTGAAATAAACAATTCAACTAGAATGATGGCAAATAAATATGCTTCTAAATTAGAGACATTTGGTAAGAGATCATTTCTTCTTAAATAAATCAACAATGTTTTGTGGAAATTTTCAACATTAACTTGAAAATTTTCTTGTTAAAAGTTGAATAATTTTAAGACATTCAACATTAAGTTAATTTTATATAGTATTTTTTTTAGAATTAGCATGAGTTAAATTCACAGATTTAAACTAAAAAAACTGACCCCAACTGATATCAACATTCACAAAAATTGTCATCCTTTAATAGCCAGTTGTATGTAGTTTCATTTGTAATGTATATAAATGTAGGGAGAAAAAAATAAAATGTGGACAAGATAGCAAATGGCTCAAAGCATGCCTGGGGCTCTCAGTCAGGCTTGGACCCTCACCAGTTGATAGATTCAGGTGTAGTACAGACCATTCTTGGTCATTTATGTTGGCTTGAGAAAAAGGTATATCTTTTAAAAAAAAGAAATAAAAAATCCAGGTCACAGATTTACATTTTGGCAAAATTCAACAGTGGCACTTTCCATCTGAGTAAATTAATTTCTCTTTTAATAAATGTGGCATTATTTAGATCAATGTTGTGCCTGAACAAATGCATGACTAATGCATTTGATAAATTGTTATGAATAAGATGTTTTTGTGTACATATATTTACACTTTCACACCCTTATTGAGCACTCTGGAAGAATGGTAGACTTTGGAAAAACAGTAGCTACTCTAGCATTGTTCATTCAGTAATGAATTAGAACACTTTAATGACTGGTGTGTGTGTATACATAATATATCACACACAAAAAGTTTGCCTCCTACCGAGTGCCCATAGCTCAGAGGTAGAATCACCAACTGATGCCAATTCAGTCGGGTTTCAATCCTGGGTAAAAGCAATCAGATGTCTAACCATACTTATGAGCTATGATACAGCTAAACTGATCTGTCTGCGGATGACTATTTACGCTCTCACACCTTGATTGAGCACTCTGGAAGAATAGTAAACTTTGGAAAAATAGTAGCTACTCTAGCATCTATGCATCATTCACTCAGTAATAAATTAGAACACTCTAACTAATGGCATGTGTATACATGATATATCACATGCTAAAAGTTTGCCTCCTTCTACCAAGCGGCATAGCTCAGAAGTAGAATCGCCGACTAAAGCAAATTCGATTGGGTTTCAATCCTGAGTAAAAGGAAATTGGATGTCTAACCGTACTGATGAGTTGTGATACAGCAAAACAGATCTGTCTGCGGATGACTTTATATATATATATATATATATATATATAATTTATAAGATAAATATGTTATAATACCACTACAAAATTATAACATATTTATGTTATAAATTCTAAATAAATATTATTCACTCCACTTTGTATTGAGTAATTTTTCCATCCATACCTACCCTACACTAACTTAACATAGTGATGATCCACGTATACTGTCTTAATATGTATAGGAAAGAATATTAATAAAAAGTTTTGAATTTAAAAATGTACTTTTTTTGGACAGTATTTGTTTATTTTTATTATTGTGTTTTATATTTGTGTTTGTGTTCACAACATGCGGCACGTCTGTAGAGAAAGTCTGTTTGTTTTAGATAAAAACCCACGTGATGTAAACACAAAAAAATATTCGGACGCTATCGTGAAATACGTTTCTAATTCAAATTTAAAAATCACTCGTTTCTGATGAAGGACCGAGGGCGGTCTGAAATATAAAACACAATAATAAAAATAAACAAATAGTGTCCAAAAAAAGTACATTTTTAAATTCAAAACTTTTTATTAATATTCTTTCCTATATATAATTAATTCCACCCTTTTTTTGACTGAGTATGTAGTGGACGAAGGGTCCACTTACTAATTTATGTTTACGAGTCGACTCGACGTAACATGAGGTCAGGATTTAAAGCAGGATTTAAGAAAGAACAAAAAGGCGAAGGTAACCAGAAAAACAATGTATTGACAAAGGTTACATGGGGTTGAGAGAGCATGCATGAGAAAGTGAAAAGGAAAGAGTCATTCCCCTTTGTCTGTTCGTAGAAACAAAATAAGATGTATGAAGTTTTTTCTCTAGCTGAAAGAAAGGTTTGTAACAATTGTTAAGATTATCGTAAAGAGTTCAAAGTTCAAATCCTTGATGAAGAAAGTCAGACAGAAGACAAAGTTCTGTGTCTGTGTGTGCGTTGAGTAGAGAGAGAAAGACTTACATGCGAATGTAGCAGTCGGTGGATTTCTACTGACGAAGGTTGGAAAAATTGTGGATTTATGTGTAGGAAGTTATTTTATGTAAAGTCCTGTTTGAATGAAAGTTAATGTGCATAGTGTTAATGTAGGAGAAGAAAAATAAAAGAAATTTTTGCACCACTAATTGCTACACGCAATTAGTGCGCGTGTGTTTGTGTGAGTTAGGAAGACATGTTTGCTCTTGTCCCGGGACGAAATCCTAACTAGTGTACCACGTGATGTTTTCCGTTTTTATTAGCATCGTTTTTGGCGGGAACCAGTCATCACGTGGACACCGAGTGACCATGCGTGTGTGTGTGTGTGTGTGTGTGTGTGAGTGTCAATGTATGAAACCCCACAAGTAGACATCCATATTTTTAAACTGTGTCATTGAGACCTATTGGCCTGGGTATTCAAAAATTTTTATAAAGTAAGGGTGCATTTCAACAGGGTATTTTCCTCTGTGTTGGATTGAAAAAAAAAACACCTTTGAGTCAGGTGTGCTTCAGACCACACTGCTGTTATAGACATGAGAGCAATGTAAGGTTCAATTATGCTTGAATGTCTATGCTAGTAGATATGAATTATAATGTTTAAAAACTAGGAATGTCCATTCAACTATATATATCCACTAAATATAATGCTTATATATATATATATTTTGTATATTTCTAAAACCAATCAAAGAGAACTGAAAACAATCATTTTTATTTTACTTTTTGTTTTCATCATGATTAAAAAGTCTGTGCTCACTAGAACCAAACATGGCTATGTTTTGACCTTGCTCTAAACATTCAAGTATTATAACTGAAAATAAATTTGATTTTTTGTTCTCAAGTGTCCTTATAGTTTGTGGCATGTATGTCAAGATGACTACCAAAATAAAATTTTCGTTCAGAGTTAACATTAATTCTTGTTTGCTTATCTGAAGTTTGTATTTGCAATCACACAAAGAATAGAAATCTTATAAAAATGATAAAGCCTTTCGTAATACAATAAAATTTGAACATTGACTCAGGAGATTTGTGACTGATTCGTAGCTATAGTCTTGTCCTTGAGTTTCTCACAAAATAAATAATGAAAAAAGAAAAATACATTTTCATTGTTGAATCCAGGAAACAAACGATTTTCCTTTATTATTTATTGTTGCGTTTGTTTCTTTCTGTTATTTAGAAAAAATCCTTTTACTTTTTATTTGTACAAAAATATGTATTGGTATTGAAGCATTTAAAAGAATCAAACAGACAAAAGATTTGAATCAAATCATGTTTTCTTTTTTCTTCACAAATATTTTTTAGATATGTTTGTATTTTTCATTATAACATAACAGACATGTTCTGATTTGTATACATAATATTTTATGAATAGATATAAAATCGGTTATTTCTCTCTTTTTCTTGTTTTCAGGTTTATCATTCAAAATTTGTATGAATATTCATAGAACATATTCTGATTGTATCTTTTAAATGTGTTTTCCTCTCTTTTTGAAACCATACATGCACAAATCATGATTTACGTTTATTGCAGACTGAAATAGTTCTAAAAATATGATTGCGAATTATTTTTGTGTTTTTCAGTTTAAAATTTAGCAGTGAGAAGCTAACTAAAATAAGAAGCTAGACTACTTTTTACTGGCTTAAAATATTTTGTTATTATTTGACATGGAACCAGCAAATTAGAAGTGTTCTTTTTTCATAAAAATGAAAAAAATAAATGATTTTCTTCACTTAAAAAAAATAAAGTAAAAAACATTTTCTTTTCAACTAATATATTAAATTCATTTTCTGTGTTTGCATGTTTATGTAACATAAAAAGCAACCAGATCATTTTCTACCAATTTTACATGTCGATATTTTATGAACAGAACAAATTCTCTTTTGTTATGGGATAAGTTTGCCATTTTGAAAGTTGACTGTTAAGACTTGCATTTTGGAGAAAAGAAGTATTTCATGTTACTTCATATCATGAGTGTGTTTTGTGTTTTTTCTATCAAATATTTGGTGACCATTTTCTGTCAAATTATTGAAATATTTCATAAAAAATGAGCTTGCCACTTTAAATTTTTTTATCTTCAATTCCAAGAAGGATAATTGTATTTGTGATTTAAAAAAATAAATAAATCACACACTAGTGTTCTTTGATTCACTGACAATAAAAAATAGATAGGAATAAAACTGATTCAATGTAGTTTCCTGTAAAATGCCTGGAAAGCATGAATTGATCATGCCTTTATAAAACAAACAACTGACTTATTTTAATATTTATCAGTTCATTTTTGTGCAGTCATTAATCAATTTCTATGTCAAAAAAGTCAAAATTATTACAAAAAGACTTTGTCTTATAAACTTTAAATTTGCTCATTGTTAAAAGGTTGTTATATTGTAAATCTCGGTTAGTCTGGCACAAAGTCAAATACAAGATTCTGTTATGGTAATCTTCCATTCAAAATGCTGACCTGAAATCTAATTCTCTAGTAAGCTGACCTCTGAACTTTCAGTTCAAGTTATATGCAATATCCATTTTAGTTGTTGCTGAAGTTGAAACACTTCAAATGATGTAGTTTCTGCTATTTGGTATAACTCTTTGTTTGGAATTCTGTTGCACTAGTCCACAATATTCAAAGAGGTGTGGTCTTTGCCAAGACACACAGGCTTCACTTGCTTAAAGCTATTTTTAATCATTGATCATAGAAAGGGGTTTTATACAGTTATGACAGTTTAGATATTTCTGAGCAAGTCTGGCACCATGAAAGACATCCATATAAAAGTTTTGATCTGATGAGTCAATTTAAGAACATGATTTTTTGGGTTAATATTTTGTAGAAATTAGCAGTGTTGGGTAAAAACTTCCTCTGACACATTCTATTCTATGTTCAATTTTCTTATCTCCTATAGTAAATGCAGGGTATATAAATAAATTTGGAACATTTCCACTTAGTGTAAATTATCCAAACCCCAACAGAGATCTATAGACACCAATCATAATACTAGTGTATTGTAGAATTAATACATTTTTTTAAACTTCAATGAAATTATATGCTGGAAAAACTTGTGTATATATATATATATATATATATATATATATATATAAATGAACTTAATTTTGCATTTTTTTCTTTAGTTTTTAATCATTTCATTTCAAGCAAGGCAATAATGCTACTAAGACACAAGAAGTTACTGGAAGTGAGTGAAAAGACTTCAGTGAAGAGAAAGGTCAATAAAAAAAACAGGTTTCAAAAAGACAGAAAATGGTAATTGATGCTGCATTTAAATTTTTGAAAATCGCAAGTGGCAGGCAAACAAGAAATAGAAGAGATAGCTTCATCTAATTTTTCCACAGTAAAACAATGAGACCTAGTAGCCATTTTAGTAGGACACTTAAATTCAATGTAAGAACCAAGAAGGAGAGCACATTAGAACAATTACCATAAAAATATTTATAGAAAAGACAGTAGAATGCAATATCATGGCAGTGGAAAAGTGACCGAATTTAAGATACTTGACCAGGATCGTTGTGGCGCAGTTGATATTGGCTCAAAATGAGAAGTCAGGGAGCTGAGTTCGAATTCCAGTTGAATTCTTTGTATTCACTTACACGTAAATACCCTTGGGAAAGTTATTAATTCATCTTTTCCCTCCAGTTATGGGTTAAATAATAGGACAGATTGGGTTCTATAGCCTTGGCTGGCAACCAATCTACCGCAGAAAGCAATGGCAACCTACTGCGGGATAATCTTCTGCCCAGGCAATCATGTCTCTTTCGAGGCATAATCACCTAAGCTCAGGATCAATTACATTACAGAGCCTTCTTTGGATTTTATTGAAAATCTTGAGATAGCTGGAACAGTCTCAAAAGCTTTTCTGGTACTACTAGCAGGATTGATGCTGGTTGTTACTTTAACTACATTACTAGCTTTACACTAATGACTCAGCTATGCATCCAGGATTATAATACAGAAAATAAGATAAAATAAATTAAAAAAAAGAAGTTAAAACGAGGCTAATGCTATTTCCAGATTGATTTATAAAGATTTGATGATTGTCATAGGAAAATTAGGATTATTTAGTGCAAAATATCATTTTCAACTTACTGCTTCACTGATTCTCACAGCCTGCAAAATCATAAACATCACCAGCTGGGTAGGGAGGCATTTCTGTACCATTTAATCATTAACAAACTTGTTTTGCTCCATCAATTATGATTGAATAGTGAGTTTAATCCTCATTGGATGCTCTGTGTTTATAGTCTTGTGCCATATCTAAGTTATGCTTAATAAATCTCTATCCACCAGCTTGGATTTCTTTATTCATGTTGGAAACCAGCTAATTTTGATATAGTTGATGGTTGCTTCTAACTAAAATCATCATATCTGATAGAATATAATGCCCTTCACCCTACACTGAAAAATAAACTATTGAAAATATAATTCTTTTATCATATATATGAAAATCTGATCAACTAATATTTACCCAGATACCACTGACTATCAGTATTTTTACCTAGCTTGAGTTCATGGAACTATAATATTAAATGTAATTAGTAAGAGGAGTTAGAAGTCTTTAAATATAAAAACTAACAGAAAATAAAAATGTCCAATTTATGATTTTACCGAAAAATCTTTCATGAAATAAATTTTATTTCAGGTAAAAGCTTGATGGGCAGAATATTGTTGTTGAACTAATGAATCTTTTCGGTAAATTATAATTATTTAATAAGAAAAAAAGGTCATATATATAAACAAAATCAATGAAGTGTAGTTTTGACATAAAAAAATGGAGAAGTTTAGTAATCTTGCCCAACATTTAATCTCTATATATTTGAAAACAATATAAATTTGGTATAAAAAAATAACTACTCAAAATTTTAAATTGAAAACTCAAGAAATATAAGAAAAAATATTAATGGTCATAGTAATATTCTTTGTTAGCATAGAACACTTTAATAATCAGCAATGTAGCTAAATTATTAGGGTGTTTAAAAAATAATGGCCAATTTCAGAAACAATTTCATTCTTGAAAAATTATCTATAGAAGAGTTGAAATTTCAAAATACAAGCCTTGAGCATCTGTGTACCAAGCCATCAATTGGCAAAATTATTAATTCCTCATTAATAAAAATTATTAACTGTGATGCAGCAAAATCTTTGAAAGTTGATTCCACCTCTGGTTTAGACCTAAGAATTTTACCATTTAAAAATGTGCTTAGGTGCTTAAAAATTGACAGTCTGTGAGTTTTTACAACATCCTTCTTGCAATATGTGGCCAAACATTATCATGGAGCAGAATTGGACCACATTGATTCACCAATGCAGGTCTTATTTTTTGCAGGTGTGCATGCATTTCAGCAAGATGATTGCATTAAAGTCCTGCATTAATGCTCTGATCAGTTTTCAGAAAGCTGTAGTGGATAATGCCAATTGCATACCACTAGATAGTCACCATAATCTTTTACTGATGCAACTTTGACTTTGGAAAATGTCTGAAGGGACTCATCATGATCAAGTCACTGACCTGATCATTTACAGTTTTCCTGACAAGTAACTGTTTAGTTAAAAAAGGGGTCATTGGTGTTACACAGAAAGAGTATCAAGCACACTTCAAAATGCCAAAGTTTTTGATTTTCATTGAGATGATGAACCCATTTATCAATCTCTTTCACCTTGTCAGTACTCTGCAAATGGCATGAGACTGTTACAGTGCTAACACCAAGTGTCTGAGACATTTCACTGACACTTTGATGATTTTGCTCAATAACTGCTCAAAGAAATTATGTTGATTTGACTCTGTGGATATAGCTGCAAAGGTTTTAACCGAAGACACTAGAGAGTAGAGCCCATCTGAACATTTGCCTTGGAAATAGCAATAGAGTAGCTAGAAGCTTGTTACATTCTGCCTAGGAAAAAGCTGTAAAGTGAAAAATAAGTTAACTTCTACAAGACTGCAAAAAAGATTTTGAATACTATAAAGTCTAGAAAGCATGATCACCTACATCCTGAAGGGACCCACTGTATAAAAGATAAATTGAATAAAAAAATACATTGTAATATTTTGCCCTAAGAACACACTTTGTACATGGAAGGTTTTAAAGTTATTTCTACAAGTTATTGATTCTCTTTAAGTACTCAAGAAATGCAATACTATGCCAGATTTAGCTTGCTCTCAAAAATACTAATTTAAAAAACGTATTGTAATTAATGATGTATCAGGATTTTCTAAAAAATATTCCAAAATGTTCATTTGAAATAAATAAATTAAACCTCTAAGTCTTAATTAGAAAGATCTGAAAGAGGATTGGGTATTTTTAAGGCTTTCGTATTACAAATAGATAAACAAATACTGATTTGAATAGGATTAAAACTTAATTTTCAATCTAGCATAATAAAATAACTTTTTTTCATATCTTTACTAAGTCTTACTCTTCTCTTTTTCTGAGGACATATTGTTGCCATCTTATATTTTTAATTTTGCGCATGTGTGTCATTTGTTTTTGATTTTGTAAATTGTATAGTATAGTAGGGTCTGTTGAGCACCATTTGTGAGAAAAAGAGCACCAGGGCACAATGCACTCTGGTAGAAATTTGTAAGTGGTGTACTGCTTAGCATTTATTCTGGAAGCTCTATTATGAACATTTCAGAGCATTTTCATGTCAATCTGAGGATAGTGCAGACGATTTGGAAAGAGTTGAATGAATCTAATTATGATTACTAATGTATTTGGAGTGATGTCTAGTGATAGCAATGTTATGACTCCATTCATCTTTCCACAAGGCCTCAGACTCAATAAGAAGGTCTTCATCAAGTGCCTTGAGAAGGTAGTGCTTCCCTGGGTCATGAGGGTGATTGCTGGGAAAATGTATGTCTAGCAACACCATGCCACACAAGCAGGAGAACCCAGTCATAGATGCCAGACATTTTTTGTGACTGCATCAACTTTTATATCTGGCCATTTAACTCTCCAGACTGCAACCTGCTTGATTATTATATGTGGGGTGCAGTTGAATGAGAGACAACCAAAACTGCCTGTAATACCAAAGATAAACTTAAGACAATGATTATGTCAGCATCCACCAACTTAAACAAGGAGACCATCCAGAAGAGATGCAGGAGATTCTGAAGTTGTATAGAGGCCATAGTTGAAGCCAATGAATGATTTTATTAAATAAATTTACTCTTTAGTATTTCAAGACATTTTTGCATAATTTTAACATATATATCTGTTAAAATGAGATGTCAGTGTTGTTTTCATTTTGCATAATTTAGACAACACTCTATTCATTTCACCATCTACAAAGAACCTCATTACCAAATATTTTAAATGTGAATGAACATGCAAACTAAAGATAGTAAAGATACTCTTAAATTTCAATTTTTCATAACATTAATAGATTAACTTGCGAAAGTTTATATCAAACAAATCAGTCAGATAAAATAGCTGTACCTTCAAATGCATTAAATCAAGCAAAAATAAACATGTGGTGTTGTGGTGAAATGGATATCAAGTTGGAACGAGAAATCGAAGAACCGAGTTTAAATTCCAGTTGAATTCCTTGCATTCACTTATGCACATATATCCTTGAGAAAGGTATTAATCCATCTCTTTCCTCTAGCTATGGGTCAAATAACAGGACATATTGGGTTATATAGCTTTGGTTAGCAACCAGTCTACCACAGAAAGTAATGGCAACCTACTACAGTCATGTCTCTTTTGACACATGATTGTCCAAACGTGTATCACGTATGACACTTAACTGAATGACTGAATCTTTAGAAACAATACAGAACATTTTTAGAATTATATGTAAGATTGTTTCTTAAAAATAAAAAAAAACATTCTTCTTCTTCATGTGCGATGTCTCTTTAGGACGTAGGTGATCATGGACTTCCACTTGGCTCTGTCTCTTGTTGCTCTCAATAGCTTTCATCTTAGTATCTTTCCCAAACACCACTCTCCCATCCATTCGCTCAGGCCTATCAAGAAGGTCTCACACTGCTTTCCCCTGTCTCTCTTTCCTTCTACCCATTCTGTGAGTATTAAATTCTCTAGGCCTTCTTCCTCATTAAGGGTTCCAGGAACCTCATTTGTCTCTTCTTGATGTTAAGTATGAGTTTTTTCTTGTTTGCATCCTCTCCAACATGTCATCATTGTTCATGTGCTCAGTCCATGGTATCCTCAGCATCCTCTTTTTGTAAAACCACATTTCTTCTGCCTTAAGCCTCTCCTTCATCCTTGATGAGATTGTCTAACATTCACTTACATACAGAAAAACAGATATCACATAGCAATCCAGCATTCTTTTCTTTGTTTCCAATATCACCTTGAAAATAATTTTAAAGAAAAAATACAAATATATGTATATATATATATATATATATAAAGTTGTTAACTCAAATTCCAGACACATTCCATTCATCATTAGGGGTAGGGGTGTGCTTTGAATAAAGGCTACTACTGTACAAGTATCACACAGCAACATATTCAAAAGACAATCATGGAAAAAACAACACTTAACTTGAAAATAGCTGAAGAAGTGGACAAAAGTGTTTGAAAAAATAGATGCTACAGACAATTTTTACATGCCCTTACTCCCACCAGATGGAAATTATTTGAGAACATTCAACAAATATACACACACTGGTGTGTGTATATATATATATATATATATATATATATATATATATATATATATAAACTTATATATAAATGGAATTTTGTCTGTGTGTGTGTGTGTGTGTCCATTATCTATAGACTCTGAAATGGCTGAACCGATTTTCTTGAAAATGTACACAGTTGCACTATAAGCGTCTGCGAGTGTTCTTAGCTAGGTTTTGTGTCAAGGTACCCCAATAAATATCAAAAATCGATAATCAACAAAATCGGGTTATAGAACAAGTGGTCCGATTTTAATAAAATTTGATACACTCATAGACAAAGACATAAGAAACGATATTCAGAAGTTTTAAGGTTTCAGTTCTTACAATAGTGCAGAAAATCGGTAATATATATATATATATATATAAATTGATACCAGGAAATCAAAATTTGACTTACATCCATTCATTTTTCTTTCAGTCTACGGTTTCGTTTTAGCTGGAAACAACTATTGCTTCTCAGTCTTTCGTGCCAACGTCCAAAGAGTCTGAGTTTCAGGACCATGGATTAGTTTTAAAGTTTTCATTACACCCAAGCAACGCCAGGCTATACTGCTAGTATATATATATATATATATATATATATGTGTAATTGGAATCAGCCTATGCAAGGTAATAAAGTCATTAAAACACAATGGCTTACAGGATATGAAAGAATTAAGAACAGAAACATTAATAATGATGAGCAGAAAGAGAAAGTTAGGAAGACATGATGAACCAATTCAGCAATGATTAGAGCTTCTAAGAGTTTCTCCAAAAAACAGGAGAAGGTTAATAGGCAGATAGTTGGATGAGTCAGTCAGTTCAACAGATTTCTTAAAAACTGTAACAACAGATCATGATTTCCAGCAGGCAGAAAAGTAACAAGCCTGTATTATACAGTTTAGAAAGAACAGGAGCCAGTTTGAGATCGCACTTCTCAATGACTACTGCAGGTCCACATGCTTTGAGGAGATCTGGGTTAGAGATGGTAGCAAAAACTATGGAAGGGGTTACATGCATATCATGTAACAGATGCTCAGTTCTAGGAGGGAGGTTAGGCTAGAATATACAAGATATATGTAAACTTTCTCTCTCTCTTTCTCTCTCTCTCTCTCTCTATATATATATATATATATATATTAATTCTTTAATAATTTAGTTTCTGGTCAAAATAAGATTAGACTAGTGCATATTTGTATTAAAAAGTGTTCAATACAATTATATTGTCGGACTTTTGAATATTTTCTACTTGTAAATGAGTTATTACGCAACCTAAGTTTGCCACTAATAAAGAATGCAAATGCAGGGACAAAAATAAATGTCCACTTCAAGGACTTTGCAACATAAAAGAAGTCATTTACAAGGCAAAGGTACATGATTTAAATGGCCAAAATAAAATATATTTGGGTTCAACCAAAGACATCTTTAAGACCAGGTGGTTCAATCACAAGTCTACATTCAAAATAGAAAACTTAAAAAACTGTACAAAATTGGCTAGCCATGTGTGGAAATTAAAATCAAAATATGGAAAAGACCCAGACATAATGTGGAGTATGGTAAAAACAGCCAAGCCTTACAAGGATGGCAAAATATGTAGACTGTGTCAAGAAGAAAATTTTGTGATTATGCTATTCCCAAACAAAAATGAACTATTGAATGAAAGAACAAAAATTATGACTAAGTGTAACCATGCTAAAAAATACCACTTAGGTTCATACAACCATGGATGAAAATGCCATAATTCCTTGTAATTTTAAAAATTGCTTGTTCAGAAATTTCCTGCCATGTGAGCATTAAAAAAGAACACCATTATGTGAGTTTTCTTAAAAGAAATGGTAAACGGTAAAATCAGTTATTGCAAATTGTCTGAAGACACCACTCATGGTAGGGTAGAAACCTAGGTTGCATAATAACTTGTTTACAAATGGAATATATATATATATATATATATATATATATATATATGGGCATGTGACTGAGTGATTTGACTGTTCACTTTCCAACCATGCGCCCTAGGTCTGAATCTCCCCATGGTCAGTTTGTCAGGAAGGTGACTTCTTGATGTTATTGGTCTTGGAGGGCAATCTCAACATGCAGCACCTTTGAAAAGTGCTTGAAAACCAAACCACCAGTTTGACCCAATATTTGTGAGTGACAATGGATAGGTGGAACTGTTTGAAGGTTATCATTAGTTGTGCTAGCATGAAATGACAAGTCATTGTGATCAAGGCTTTTAGCATGCTACCTTATTCAAATTTCTGTAACTAATATCCACTTAGCATAGTTGCAGTATAAACCACAGGTGGGCTTTGTGGGTGTTGAACAAACATGAATGTGCCTAAGCAGGCATTTAAAACATAGATTGGTTAGACATGAGAAACTATATATATATATATATATATATATATATATATATATTTAATTCAGATACTTTAATCCAAGGGAAAAAAGCAGGAAGGTAAATTCCAAAAACCTGATCCTAATTAATATTAAAAATTTTTATTTTAATATTAAAAAATGATACAGGAAGAGAGCTCCATGTAATAAAATATTACAGAGCGAATATAAATTAAAAAAGGATTAATTCAATGATGTTGAATGACCATTTCGATATGAAGATCACCACGGGGGATAACACATCACCTCAGCAACAGAAAAATCCTTTTCGAAACTGGAGAAAAATCAGTCTCTTCCTGTATCATTTTTTAATATTAAAATAAATTTTTAATATTAATTAGGATCGGGTTTTTTGGAATTTACCTTCCTGCTTTTTTCCCTTGGATTGAAGTATCTGAATTAAAATATATATATATATATATATATATATTATTATTATTATTATTATTATTATTATTATACAATTGAGAAAATATGTGAAGATTAGGAGAAATCTTTTTTTAGGGTAGCATATCTGCCAAAAATTGATAACTTTAGCTATATTTAATAAATAAAAAAGAGTTCAAGTTACTTATAAGTCCCTTGAACATTTCTGAATTTATTCAACATGTGGATATATATATATATATATATATATATATATATATATAGTCAGTGTCAAAATAATTTTTAGGACATAATCATTTTTAAATGGTAATTAAATAATGTGAATTTCAGCTTATAATTTTTGTTTTTATCAGAAACGTTTACAATAATATTTGGTTGTGTGAGATTTTGTTATACAACTTCAGGGTTGTTCATCATATTTTAAATAATTATATATAATAATTATCAAAATTTATCTTTTAATTTTTGTTATAAAATGTTTATCATAGATCATAAGAAAGTTATAACATCAAAAGAGATACACACTTTTGTAAAGTTATTGAGTGATTGGAAAACTCAGATCACAAACAATCAAAGAATGTCAGAGGGCACATTGACCAAAACATTGTGAGAATAACAACAAAAATGAGGACAATATTTCATAAGTAAATAATCAGAATATGATAAAAAAATATGGCTTTTAGAATATTACAAATAGATTTCAGAAAAGATAAAAGGGTAACTGTTGTGGTGAAATCTTCATTGCCAAGTTGTTGTGACCTGTTAGGGCTCAGAATAAGACATGGAAACAAGAAGGTAGGTTCAAAACAGTGTATTAGAATAACAGAACATATATACAAGTAAAAGTGTTAGTAATCAGCAACATCAGAAGTATAAGTCCAAACAGCATAGTTAAGCAGCATCTCGACTGTCTCTAAACTGTCTCCTGACTGTCTCATAGCTGCTTCCCTAGAAGTCACTCAGGTTATTATTTACTGATGGAGGAAGAGTCCATTCCTATAAATAGGGCACCATAACAGTAACCAACAAGAAAAATTTGAAGAAGTTAATGTTATGAATGTGAATAGAGAAAAGATCCAGATAATTAAGAACATTAGCTAAAGACATGAGAGAATACTAAACTATACCACCTCATAGCATAAAAGATATAATGCAGGGGAATGAATACATGAAAATCTATTTCCCACTGGTAATTTTTTCATAATTGCCAATTTTGGGCAACCTGAGTGTTCAGCATCATTTTGTCTGTACAACTGTGTTTAAAGTCAGCATACCACCTCTTAAGCATTTTTTCTGATGGAGCAAAGTCCAAATAACATTTATCAAGCCGTTGCTTTGTTTGAACAGTATTTTTTCTCATCAGAAAGCAGTATTTCTTCAACTTAAGAAATTCAGGTTTTTTTCAATTGTCAAAGCTGGGTGATGCATAATTAGTTGGCTGATATTTCAGTATCACATTACATTAGTAATATTCTTAGGAGTGGTAGCTTGCTCAGTCAGCTCTAGCATCATGCTGATTTCAAATCACTGGCCCAATTCTGCTAATTTTGTTTTCTACCTTGGTCTTATTGAAAAGGCACAAAACCGGAGTGATGAAGGTAACTACAGAAATTCAATTTTTCCTCTCTGTATAATTCTTACCAGCTCAAAATCAAAATAATATCAGTTATCTTTTTCAACTGAGTTTTCAACACTTTACTGCCAAAAAGAGAGAACTTACTCTCCCTTATTGCATGCCTGTCCATACCAAAAGCTCAGGTAGCCCAAGACAGGAAATGTTCACAGTCCAATTTGACCTGGGGCCATACAATTTGTCAAAACAGGACAACATATTATGTCTTTGCTCCAGCTCTACAGATTCAATCAATTTGTTTACTTTTCCTGATAGAAGTAAATGCACGTTTCAATTTTAGAGAAATCTTTTCATATCTTTTAAATAAAAAAAATGAATACTAGCCATCTGGAAATAGGGTTACAGATATAAAGTATGCGATGGATAAATTGTCATCTAAATTATGCAAAAATGAAAGGGTAACATTGACATCTTATGCCCTGCAAATCTTCTAGACTGTCTCCTCGTTTGAATTGGTGAATACTGCCATAAACCTTGCCTTCAGTTTATCTTTAGTGTTATAAAAAGTTCTGTTGGTTCCTTACTCAACTGTGCTCCACTCATAATAATCAAGGGGGTTACAATCTGGGAAGTTAGATGGCCAGATATATGTGGTGATGTAGTTGCAGAAATTCTCTGACATCCAAGACTGGGTTCTCCTGCATTTGTGGCATGGTGCAGAATCCTGTTGCCAGACATAGGGTCTTTCAGCAGCCACTCTCTTGATCCAAACCAGCAGTACCATCTCAAGGCACTTGATGTAGGCTTTCATGTTGAGTCTGAGGCCCTGTAGGAAAATGAATGGAGACATAATATTGCCATAGATAGTGATCACTTCAAATACTATGATGTTGACTGGATATATCATCAAAACTTTTATGAATCCTCTGCATTGCCCCCAGAGAGACATCAAAACACTCTGAAATATTCATATTGGAGCTTCCATCAAGGATATCAAGCAGTACAGCATTCCATTTCCAAATTTCTGGTGGACTTAATTGCATCAAGGTGCTCTTTTTCTCACAGATGGTGCCCAACTGACCTTACTCTCCTCTGCAGTTGACAATCTCAAAAACAAACTAAAAATATAAAATGGTGATTATTTACCCATTGCCCCCCTGCATATATGTGTGTGTGCATACACATACATGCATTATATATGTATATTTATGTGTATATGGCCTTGTCTGTATTGTCATAAATGCTGTCTAGCATGGAAAAGTCTGGAGAGAAAGGGAGAGGTAGAGAAAGAAAAGATAGTTAACTGAGTTCATTAGAGAGAGTTGCAGACACATGTAAGAATGATCTGGAGATTCTACAAAAATCACCCGAGCTAGAGGGAGATATTTGCTGACATAAATGCCAAGGCCATGCATATGAACATTCAAGTCCTTCTTAAAGAGGGGAAGGTAACCAGGAATAGAGAAATCAGAAAAAGGGATTGAAGGGTTAAGGTTAATTTCACAGAGAGCAAGGATGCCTGGAAAATCTTCATGGAGGAAAGATTCCATGCTGCAAAAGTTAATGCATTTGCCAGAGATGTTTGAGTAAGTAATGTTTGGGTGTTTAGGTGATTTTCTTTGGCTGGTTTAGCTTTGTTTCTTTGGTTGTGAATTTTCCTTTTTTTGGGTTATTTTTGGTAAGGAGAGGCCTTGAGTAATGGTAGCAGATGGTTGTCAGCTGCGACATGTATAGGGAGGGAACTGGCACAGACTACAGCATAGTGAGGTCTCAGAGTTGCCTACCAAAGGCACTTGCAGGGACACCCATCCATTCATGTCATGGTGCTACAAGAACCTTGATATTATGCAACTGTTGATCAGAGCAGCCGCTCAAGATGCTACTCAAGAGTTAGGGCTCCTAGCTACCAGTCAGAAACAGCAACCAGAAAACTGTCGATTCAGTACTGTCAGTATGAAGAGATATTGTCACCATTCACTCACATCACAGAAAACTCGTGAGAGCACCACTATTAAGGCCTGAGGAGAGGAAAAGAACTGGGAATCCCTTTCTAAACAAGAAAAAAAGAATGAGCTTCTACTCCTGTTCAAAAAAGTGGAAGGAGTATGAACGAGGCAATAGTAAGGTCTATCTACACCAATTAAAAGAAAAAAAAAATGAATAAATAAATAAATAAAGTAAAAATTAAATAAAATAAATAAATATATTAAAGAATATATAATACTGAAAAAAAATAAAATTAAAGAAAACAAATTTACTAAGTTTTAACTTATTTAAAGTCAGGAGATCACTTATTGGTTCAGTAAATGATTTAGACCAGTGGAGGAGTTGCTAACAAAACAAAAAAAACACAGTTCAGCATTAGTAATTACCAGTAAAGCAAAAATTCACTTTTTTTTTTGGCAAAAACCAAATTGAACAAAATGATTAAATTTAGTTCAAAACTACCTTATATGTGACACACTGGCTAGAGTGGCAGGTCATTTAACATTGGGTGGGAATGGAAGATACATATCAAAAGAGAAAAGATATATATAAATTAGTCACTACTACAATATATATATATATATATAGGAGAAGATGAGGTATACATTTTTATATGCCACTGTTAGTAAAATTAAAGACAAAGCTGACAAATCTTTTTTTAAGTTTAACACTCCAGCATCATCTTCTCTTTGTGTGCATGTCTATTTCAGTCAATAGAACTATCATGCTTTTTCAATTAAGTCCTAACTATGAAGAAGCATCATATTTGCTTCATGTTGTAAGCAGTGGATGATCCCTTTCTTTACATTGTATGGATGGTAAAAATTGAAGTTGAAATAATGTACAGTGAAGGTTGGTGTGTGATATATGGACATTTTTATCCCATTCTCTGTACAGGTTATTAGTACATTTAGTAAGGCTAGTTGATTATTATTTATAGCAAAGGATAAAACCATAAAAAAAAACTGAGAGGAAGTTGACAGATCCTAAATAAGAACAAGGAATACTTTGCACTGAATAAGTATAAACTGATATCTCAACATTACACCAAGCTACTGCACATGTATGGCCTCTTCAATATTTACAAAATTTGTATCCATTGAGACCTATAGTCAGCCACAGGATCTCAGTATGCCAACCACCATGAGAGGTGTGGGAGAAATACAACAAATGTCAGTTCCAGTTTACATTGAAATGTTTATGATGTGGAGACTATTGACATTTAAATTTAAATTTTGATATTTGGTATATTTTATTGTTTAACTTAGTCAGTCTTGGGTAGCTTTTATTGCTTTTGTTTTTATACAAGGAGGTGCTGAAAAATCTTTTTATTTTGACAATGACACTGTTCCACACCAAAATTTTGATATTTGCTTATTTGATCAGATTTTGTGAAGAGATTCAAGCTGAAAACTCTTTAGCACCTCTACACAGATATGAGTGCACACACATAGAATCAGGGGTAAGTGAATGACAAAATAGAAAAAAACAACTTCTTACTGACATGTTTCATTCTGAGAAGGAAGTTCTTCAAACTAATAATTATTTTATTGACATAATAGGTTTTATATATGAGAGGTAGGAAGAGAAATACAACAAATGCCAGTTCCAATTTACATTCTAGTAGTTTTATGAGGAAAACAGATATGTTGTATGATACTAAACATATAGAATGACTACAGAGGATTATTAAATTTGTGTAATTTCAGTGTATATATATATATATATTAAAAGGAAAATATAACAAATACCAGTGCCAGTTTACACTGAAATGTTTAAGACACAGAAACTTTAAACATTTAAAATTTTGATATTTGGTATATTTAAATGTTTGGCTTAGTCAATCTTGGGCAGCTTTTATTGCTTTTTTTTATACAAGGAGGTGCTGAAAAACTTTCAATTTATCCATGATACTAATCCATACTAAAATTTTGATGTTTGATCATTTGACCAGATTTTGGGAGGAGATTCAGGCTAAGAACTTTGCAGCACCTCCTCATGAACACATATACAGTTTTGAACACTATCATTATCATATGATTTGGTTATCATTTTCTTTTTTCACAAAAACTATATCTGAAAAATCTTCTCAGTTATCAAGCAAGGAAATCTGCCATTATGAACCTGTACATTCCTGTTCACTTGCTGACGCATGACTTTCCCAAGTCAAGTTCACATACAAAGCATCACATGCGTGTTTGTTTGCCTTAGTCTCATTCTAAATGAGTATCTCCTTTAGAATTAGTTTTAAAACAATTTTGTTTTAAATCGTGTTTTTATTTTTATTATATAGTCTTACTGTTAAATAAGCTCTGAGTTTGTTATTGGGAAAGTGAGTGGGCAGAATGTGGATTAGTTGATGAAGGACCAAAATGAAGATCTGACCACTGAAGAACTCCAAGACCTTCAGCTGAAACAGCTACAAACAGCAACTGAGAAAATAGCTTCAAAGAAAAGAGAGCGGGTAGAATGTACCTTCTTCAGTGATGAAGAACAACTGTTCAAAATGGAGTGAGGTGCAAAGTTTTGTTGAAAAATATCACCCTAACAAAACTGCCACATGCCATATCATAAAAATGTCTAATGACAATAGCTTGTCACATTTCATGGAAATTTTAAAGTGGAGTAAAAAACAAACAGGTTTTTAGTGATAGAGTAATCTAATCAGTCACTAGTAGATTTTAATGGCACAAATATACAGAGAAATAAGAAAAAGACTTTCCTGTAATCTTTATGGAGGAGAATTCTTCCTCCAAATGATAACACTTCTCTTCCCTTTCCCCTCCTCACCGTCATACATACCCCAACAAGAGTCTTCAATAAAGTTAAACGTTTGTTTATTTTATTCATCTGTTATTTATATTTACTTCATATTGTTCTCTGAATGTAAAACTATAGTTATTCTGTATAAAATGTATTTTTGTGTGTGGAACAAATTAATTTATATTATTCCTTATGGGAATCTTACCTTGGTTTTTGTCCATTTCCGTTTTGGCCAGCTTTCTGGAATTAATTATTGTCAATAGCTGAGGCTCAACTGTACATAAAAATATGTGTAATCAAATGACAAATTAAAAAAGAAAATTCCTGGGGACACATTTCATTCTAAGAAGGAACTTCTTCAGACTAATAACAAGTTTTATTGATGGAATCAGTCTTATATATAAAAGGTGGAGAGAGAAAAACAAAAAATACCAGTTTCAGTTTACATTGAAATGTTTTGGATACAGAGACAATCAACATTTAAATTTAAATTTTGACATCCAATGTGTATATGTATATATGTGTGTGTGTGTGTGTATATATATATATATATATATATATATATATATATAAGATGTTTATTATATAAGATACTGTTTATGGAATGTGTGTTGTGGAACAGTGGATATCGGCTCGGAACGAGAAATCGGGGAGCCGAGTTCAAATTCCAGTTGAATTCATTGCATTACACGTAAATACCCTTGGGAAAGGTATTAATCCATCTCTTCCTTCCAGTTATGGGTTAAATAACAGGACAGATTGGGTTCTATAGCCTTGGCTGGCAACCAATCTACCGCAGAAAGCAATGGCAACCTACTGCAGGATAATCTTCTGCCCAGTCAGTCATGTCTCTTTCGAGACATGATCGCCCAAGCATTTACCACGTATGGCTCTTAACTACCTGACTGACTGTTTATCAAAGTAGAAACAAAATCTGTATATAATATGCATATGATTTAATATTAAGTACAGTTATTCTTCTGCTTACATTAAAACTGATATTTGATGAACTAACATATGACATATTTGTTGCAATGTTTTATACTGAAAAATTAATGCATGTCCCTTTTCTATAGACTAAAGTCTAAACAAATGATCAGCTGTACATTTATTAAAAAAATTGCATCTATAGATTTTTAAACACATTTTTTTTAATTTTTATTATGAACAATTCAGTAATATATTGAATAAACCATGACCAAACATGGTTGTACAACTCTTAACATGACAGCAATCCCTCATTCTAATCTCACTTACCTTAAACTATTTTCTTATATTGGGAAGCAACTGCTACTGTTACATCATAAAATATCTTACAACCCTTTCCTCATTTTACAAAAACTTTTATCTGATTTTTCCATATTCTGTTTTTTGGATGATTTTTAAAGAGAATTATAGAAAATGTATTATATTAAAAAAGAAAATTATAGAAAATGTATTATATCAAAAAAGGTAGGAAATTTCAATGGCTCTGAAAATAAGTCATATATATATATATATATATATAATCAGAATCAATGAAAAAAAAGAAACCAACAAAATTAAAAAAGAAAAAACTGGAACTAAGAAATCAGAGAAAAACAAATAATAAAAAAAAATTTAAGAACATATCTCAATTTAACAAGATAAAAAATGGTAAAAAATGTGAAGACTTTTCAGTTAGAAAAATGAGCAAGAATGGAGATAGAATCCAATCCAGAAAAGAGATGCCAAAACTGTGACCTCAAGTTTCATGCTAATTTATCCCAGAGAAATACTGAAACCATTACACAGTGTATGTTCATATTTGCATATTTTGTCTGATATAATCTTTACAAGAGTAGAGAGCCCAGTAAAGATTATGCACACCATGCATATGAAATTTGGGAAGAACAGCCATTTGAAATGAAAGTGAAAAAGCTTTTATTTGCAGGCTGTTGTTAACCTGAAATTATGTTTCGTGACATGTAATATTTTTTCTGAAAGTTTTGTTCACTTTAAAAGATTCCTGTCCTTTCTAACTAGTAGCTAGAATTGCAGACTTAAATGCTTATTTGGCCAGGAACTAAGTTATTATTGCCAAAAAAAAGATACTTTTTGACCATCCGAGTTGGTGTAAAAAAAAGCATTAAAATTGTTTATTTTTTATAAGAAAATGGTGCAGATATCAGATTAAACAATATCTAACAAAAAAGTTGCTAGGGTCACTATAACCAGCTTAACCTTCTCTTATTGATAAAAACATGATAGAATTTAAGAGTTTAGAGGTTGAGAAATATGTATGACTCATGCAATAACTAGGATTTTCTTATAAATCACAGATATTCAAAAGATGAAACTGTTTCTTTGCATTTTGTTGGCAAACCTGTTATTCTGTAAATTAACTCAAAGATTCAGCTGAATTATGTTGTTTTTTTTTCTGCTTTTACTTAAGATAAATTGATTAGAAATTCTCTTTTTATTTATTTTTTATATATCCAAGTTTGTTTTGAAGTGGGTAGCTGATTTCTTTGATATCTACCTTACAAATGGTATGGAACCACCCATCACTACATTTAAGCACAAAAATATCTGATATTGTTATAAAACTAATAATTCTAGTTGCAGTGAAAATGAAATCTGCTTTTACTAAAATGATTTTATTCCTTGTTAAATATACAAAATCAAACAAAACTTTTATTCTTGTCAACTGATCAGAAATTACAGCTGATGATTCTATGTATGTGTGTTGGTATATGTACATGTATAGACATGCATGTCTGTGTATCATGCTCCCTCTTATATTAATCTACAAAGTACAATTATATATACAAGTGTCTATTTATATATATCTATATATGTATGTGTGTATAAATACATGCCTCTCTTCATATATGCATGTGTGTATATAAAAAAGGGATATCAAGTGTTTAACCTACTTTTCAAAATCTTATCAAATGATTAAATAAAAGAATTATTTCTGGAATCCTTGCTTGTTTTGAGCTGAGAGGTTTTTAGAACATTCACATGATATATATATATATATATAAATCAGCATGCAGTGTGGGTATAGAAGAATCCAAAGGAGTATTCTGTGCATACAGTGGTAGGATAACTCTCTGAGAGAGCTCTAAATATATATGTATATAAATACATATAGAGCAAATATAAGAAAAATTAAGGCAGATATGTTATTTCATGGTAAATCGGATGTATAGGCCTATTTCAGGCGAACCATCCTCAGCTTCCATCTTTATTTTACAAAGGATTTTACACCTTTGTAAAATAAAGACATAAGCTGGTGATTTAGCTTGTGTTTGTGCATATACTCGTCTATTTGTCCATGTGTGAATGTTCGTAGGTTTATTTATGTATGTGTTCTTTCTCTTCCTCGTTTAATATATGGATAACTTTCTAAATCTACTAAATTGTTAAACTAAAAAATATATATATATTTTTTTTAAATTTTGCAACAAAAATAAAGTAGATATAATAGTTAATTAATAATGCTGATCTCAATTTAATCAAATTTTAATACCAATGCTCATCAAGATTACTTTTAAGTCTGCCCACATATTCTTCAAATTAGAAATTGCTTTACTCTGATTGGTCCACATTGTACACACAATAATTTCTCCCTGATTAAAGGGGTCTTGCTTGTTTTTAATCTTTTAAAACCATTCAATTTAAAATGACCACATCACTTGAAACAAAATGGCTACTTTTGTAGTGATATTGTAACATATTCATGTTATAATTTCTGAATAAATATTATTAGCTCTACTTTGTATTGAGCACTTTTTTAAAAATAGTGTTTCTTTGGACAAGGAATATTATTCCACCCAAACATGTATATATATATATATATATATAAGAAACATCTTTGATAATGACTAATAAATTAGACAAAAACACTAGGAATTAAAGATAATTTAGACAATTGTCAAACACTGTAAGTCCAGAAAAGAAATCTCTTTCACGAATGCTAAAAATGTAATAAAAAACTTAATTGCAGTAACTTGTCTGATATCTTCAATGAAATTTGTATAAAACAGGGATTGTGGCACAAATACACAGTTATATGTAGCTGTGGAAATGGTGTATTGAAAGTTTTTAAAATAATAAGGTGCTTCATTTGATTTCCAGTTGTGCATGGCATGTGACAGCTTTGAAAGAACACTCTTTTTTCAAAACAACACAAAATAAGTTACATTATAGTCAAAATATGAAGAAAAAAAATAACAATAGCAGAAACATAAACACCCTTGAGAATGGCCAGAGAAGTGGCTGAAAGCATTTGGAAAAATTAAATTATTACAGAAAATTTTTACATTACTTATCACTAGCAAAAAGAATATTTGAATATTGTAAAAAAGAAATAGAAAAACTAACAAAATCTTCATTGAAACATGTTTAAAGGAAAAATTGCTGTCCAAATATACATATATACATATACAAGAAAAAAGTGCAAGAAGACTTGCATGTTTTGTTTAAAGTGTAGGTTTATTGTTGTTATTATTATTATTATTATTTTTATTACTTGTTTTTTGTATTAGATATTAATTTTCCATAATGGTATTTGTGTTGCTACACGTGTTTGAAGTCTACAGTTGACTTTCTTCAGGCGGATAAACTTGTGACTTTACATATCAAGACGAACGGACTGTTTTATATATTAAAACAATTGGAAAAAGCATAAATCTAATTCTCCCTCTTTCTCCCCACTGCCCCATGTGCATTTGAGACAGAACAGGAGTTCAACTTAGAGAGGGGTACTCTGACATAAAAAAAATCAGGAATCTCAAGGTTAAATGAAGGTTTAGCAATTTCATTCTTTCAAAACTTCTTGTTCTAAAACTGTCGATGCATTCCTTTAACCTGTTGAGAGTTTACAAGAATCTTAATGAAACTACTGTTGATAATGATGAAAATTGTTTGTTGTTAGTTTTTTGTTTCTTTTTACATATGTCTGTTTATCCAATTAAAGGCCCAAGAGCTACTCAAGGTTACCAAATAAAATTGTTGTAAGGGCTTAAAGGGAAAAAGTAAGAAGTACATATTCTGAGGATATATAGAACTGATAACAGTTGCATCTAAACTTGAAGAGTTTAATGTCAAAGTAATCAACGAAGCATCCTCTCAGGAGCCTGTTTCACTAAGTTGTTTTTCTCTGGAAGAATCTATCCAAATGGAAGTTCCTTCTTACTAATAGAATACAATGGGAATGAAAATGAGTCAACCTCATGTACATTATTTGGGGGTCCTGGTTGTGTACAACTGAACTGGTGAAACTAAGGAATGTAGTTTGTCTGAACATTTTTTAATTTTTTTTTATAATCGTTTCACCCCAAGCAAGGCAGTACTGCCACTGGTGCACAGGCGAGGGTTACATAAGAAGAAAGTGAAGAAAAAGAGGAACAGACCATAGCAGGTGTTGGAGAATGGGTAAGAGAAGGATGGGAACACTGGTGTGAAGAGAGCTGTGTGAAAGTAGAGTGAAAAGGGAGAACAACAAGATACAGGAGGTGTAGGGGAAAGGATTGGAGTCGAGGACATAAGAAATGGCAACTGATGTTGCATTTAAACTCTTAGATATTGCATCTATCAGGGGAGCAAGTATATGGAAGGGAGTTCCACAGGTGGGAAGTGCAAGAAAAGAAGCTGCTAGTAGAATTTGTGGTTACATTTGATTGTTTTCACTGTAAAAGGGTGAGACCTAGTTTAGTAGCTCAAGTAAATTCATGTAGAGGGGCACCAGAGAGTTAAGCTCATCAAAGCAGAAGCCATAAAAGTATTTGTAGAAGAGACAAAGGGAAGCCACATCAAGTTGGTGAGAAAGTGACTGGAGTCAAGCTACCAAGTTGGGATCGATTACATTGCAGATTCTCCTTTTGATTTTTTCTATGCCTATCAAAAAACCTGTTTCTCTGCCATCTGTTGTGTTTGCAAAGATAATTTTGTATGTTTTTATATCTGGAAGCAGTATGTTTGCGACAGTTTTATCAATTTTTTAAACGGGGTACAGTATATGCATGGTAGAGCTTAGTAAATATTATGATAATTTTTTAAAAGTTATTAGCAGTCAAACATCTGTGCACTGGCTGTATCTGAGTTTTCAATGTTGAAGCATGATGCAAAAGATTTTATGTGATAAAAAGCTCAAAATCTGTCATGTCGCAAAAATACCTAAATGTTTCTTTTATTCAATGAGATTTGTTTCACAGGTGCTAGATCATGGAGCTACAATCAATTGTATGGTCATTTCAAAGATTTACTGTACATGAGAGACATGATGCATTTGTGATGCACTGATATTGTCAACAGTGTTCAAATGAACACTTGTAAACCAGGTTCTGGACAGCTATGTGCTACAAATACCACTAAGACTGACAAATTGTAAGGGCAATAATGGTAGATCATATGGTGTCCACAGCAGAGATCAGAGTGAATGTGGCTTCAGGGTTGTCAGCACAAACCATTAGAAATTGTTTACTTGCAGTAGGGCCACAGACATGTGTGCCTCTAGCCAGATTTCTATTTTTCTTTTTTATCATTTCACCCCAAGTAAGGTACTACTAGGATGCAGAGGAATACATGGAATGAAAAAGAAAGAGGAGATTTTGATGAGGAGAGGACAATAAATGAACAAGGTTCAGAAGATATAAGATAGCAATTAACATTGCATTGAAATTTTTGAAGATTGTAGGTGGTAGGGAAGCAGGAAATTGAAAGGGATTTCTACAGCTGAAAAATGTGAGAAAAAACTATTAGAAAAAGTGAGTAAATCATTAAGACTTAGCTGCTAATCTAGTAGCACATTCATGCAGTCATGGCAACAAGGAAAAAATCATCAAAACTGTTACCATGAAAATATGTATAGAAAAAAAGAGAGAAGCCATGTCACAGCAGTAGGAAAGTGTTATGTCGCCAAGTATAAATAAATAACTCAACAACAGAATCAGAATATAAGTTGTATTCCGCGGAAAGACGGTTAGTAGGTACAGAAGTGATTAGTAATATTTACAATAGGAAAAGATACAAGAGTCCAATCCGTCGTAAGACGTGTGTATACGTGATTACTTCCGGTACGCCACCGGAAGTGTGACTAACTCTTCACTGACTTTCAAGTGACTCTCTACGACTCTGTACGACTCTCCACAACTCCGTACGACTCTGTACGACTCATTATTTAGTCGTCCCTCCCAGTAAGGGCAACATATGACACATGGTCAGTTTATATCTGGGATTTCCGGGCTATATGGCCCGGCCAAAAAATGTCTGTCTATTTTTGCCCAGTCGTGCTTCTACTCTTCGGCGGAACCACGACTGGGTTATTGCTCTCTGCTCGGAAGCAGAGAGTGCCCTCTACCCGAAGGCAGAGAGCTGACAGTGTCGTAGAGTCGTCAGTTTAGTGACTCTGTCCAACTCTCCCTGTAGAGAATCCACCATTGCTATATATAGCAATGGAAACAGTCCATTATGTAGTCCAATAGGGGCAGCACCCTAACAGAAAGGGACTGATGTCAAGAGACCAGATCAGGATTGATTACATTACAGACCCTTTTTTGAATTTTGTCAAGAATCTTGAGATGTACAGCTAGAGTACCAAATCAAATATAACAGCAGTATTTAATGCAGAGACAAATGGTAAATTTTAAATGTACATGATGAATTCTGACAAGAAAAATTGTCTGGTATGACTTGGTGAACCAACTTTTCTAGCAGTAGACATAGCAATTCATTCAATCTAGCCACTACACTTCAAAAAAGTCCATGCTGATGACAGGGATAAAAGTTTCTCTGTAGTGATTAAATAAAAGCAGTTTTGTTTTATAGGCATTACATTTTCAAGTCATTTCTTGCCCCAGCCACAAACTTAATGGTGTGAAAGAGGGTCACCAAGGAGATATAATTATACTCAAAAGTGTTCAATGATGAGAGCAGGTTCTGCCTTCATGCAAATGATGATCATTTGAGTGCGCAACATAGACTTGAGAAGCATTACTTTTAGTAGTGATTTACCTACTACAGAGAAGCATCCTCCCTGGCATAATGATGAAGAGTATCATGAGTTAGTACTTGCCTTGTTAAGTAAAGGGAGCATTGAACAACACTGTTGGAATGAAAGCTGTGATGGTATATACACTAAATCTATCATAAAAATTGGGATATGGATTTAGTAAATACTAATTTCAAATACCTTGGTGTCTTGATTAGTTATATCAAATAGATGTAGTTCTACCAACACTGTAGATTGCTACAAAACATTAACATGAAAACTTGAGTCATATTTTTAAAGAGCCTCTTCAGCTGAAGTCTTTCACATGAATGTCATGCATAGCCCCAAAACTTTTCATAAATATCTAAACAGCCAGCTGTATAAAACCATTTTCTCAGATCAATGGTTAAAATAGCTTTGAATAATTGCAGCCACACTTCTGTGTACCTTGTGGACTGATGCTACAGAATCACAAACAAAGAACTGTATCAGATAATAGAAATTACATCCCTGAAAGACTTTCAGCAGCAGTAACAATTAAAATGGATATCACATGTAACTCAAAGAGAAAATAATGGTATAATCAAGATTTTGACATTTTATACTATGTCAAATTAAAGGTTAAAAAGAAAACCCCCATCAATACTAGAAAAAGCAATAACAGCTACTGAACTGGAAAAATGTGTTTCCTGAAAAATTGTTTTAAGAAAAGTATTTTATAAATTACAATCAAAAGTAATACAAGCTGCTCGTTTAATGAACCCTAAATGATTCCCTATAAGGAATCAGTTATATACATACAGAACATTGTTCATAGTTCTGCTGACATTCATCTAGCAGTATAATTCCTTCCCCCATGATGCCTATACTACTCAAATACTCTGCAAGATGTTTGATAACTACTATGACTGGTATGACTCTTAAACTTGTCCCTCATTGAATATGGATTGAATATGATGGCAAAATGCTTGACTCATGCAATAGAATAATAGACCACAGGATAGTATTCGCTATCTATATAACCATATGCATGCAAGGACTCAAGTCTGTGTTAATGTCCAAGAAAGATATATGAATAAGAGTCTGAATACTGTTTATATATACCTTGTGCATTTTGCCATTTACTGTAATATAGATATATTACCTGTATGCTTAGTCTTGAATAAATTGAAGTATTCAGGGTGTTGCAATTCTATTTTCTGTCAGTCTATTTACATAATTTATTTAATATATAATAATATACAAACATGTTTATTTATTGAATTTAGGTATGAACATACAAATAATTAAATATATCTATACTGATTTTTCTTTGTAAATTAACTTAAATATTGGTTTGAAAATTTGAATGCATTATCTTTTAGTTTTCTCATTTTACTACAAGCAAATTACTAAATAATTTGAAGAGTTGATATTTTAATATCTATTATTTGGTACAAAATTGTTGCTTTTTAATGTAAATTCTCAAAAGATTACCTTGTAACATGCAAATTGAGGAATATTTTATGGCATAAATAATCACCGTATGAATCAGAGAAGCAAACATCGTTTTTTATAACAAGATTTGTTCAATGAATTAATATCAATCAACACATAAAGGGTGTTTCATAATAAAACCAAATTTTATTGGCAAACAAATCATTTCACTATCAATATTTTCTCATTGATTTCCCATCTTTCACAGAATTCAACCTCCTTTTAAAATGTAAAGAAGGTTTCAAAACATTTGTTGTTCAACTGTCATTCCTCCAGAATTTCACTAATCACTGATATTACCAAGAATGCAGTTATTCTTTGGGGTAAGTTCAAGAGAATATTTTCAATAGATTCTTTCAAGTTGGCTCCAAGATTCACAGCAAGATTGCTGTCGGGTGAATTTACTGACCATCTGACAAAGCCATCATTTGGGGAAAAACATCAGAATTTTTCACTTTGTGACAGCAGACATGACATGTTTCTTTACCAATGATTCAGCCATCAAACTCTACAAAACAGTGGAAAAATATTTATGTTTGTGACCAGCTCACATGGTGGGATCAACCCATGTGGAAAATGTCAAAGAAATCTAACAAGACTATATGCCTGATTGTCAATACCATCAGGTTCCATCAAAAATGGTATGCATACTTTTTGACTGTGGAATCTCCAGCTACACATTTTTTTTATCATGAGATGCACAGCCCACTGATGTTTCAGATACAAATTCTTGATGTAGTAAAAAATTACATTTTTTAATTAAATGCACAGAATATTGCTGCCACATCTGGTTTGGTACTTCTGTTATATATTTAGAAATTGTTGAGAAAATACAAACAAAAATCTGCAATGTTATTGATCTTGACCTATCTTGGCTTCAGTCACTTTCTTACTGCTATAATATAGCTTCTCCATGTTTTTTCTATGTATGCTTTCATTGCAATTGTTCTGATGAGCATTCCGTTTTGGTAAATACACTTTATGAATTTAAGAGCAGTACTAGTTTGGCAGCAAAGTCTCATCATTTTACAGTCACAATAACTAACCATAACCATAAATT
The DNA here is from genome assembly GCA_037127315.1 of Ascarosepion bandense. Classification (NCBI taxonomy): domain Eukaryota; kingdom Metazoa; phylum Mollusca; class Cephalopoda; order Sepiida; family Sepiidae; genus Ascarosepion; species Ascarosepion bandense. Next base: position 3,481,008 of record JBBBDQ010000627.1, read on the forward strand.
TTATTATATTAGTTTCTTCTCACACACTTCTCACCTGTGGGACTCTCTTCTGAATTCTTGCTTTTCAGACAACTTTGATCTTCAAAAATTTAAAGGCAATGCCAATTGTTATCATCTAAGTTCTTAATTCCTGTTCTTGTATTGTTCCCTCACCTTAATAATGTTTTTTCTCATATTCTTTTACATTCAGTAACCCCTTGCATCTTGTTTCTTTTACCTTGCTTGGTGGGAAAATGATTAAAAAAAATTATAGATTAATAATGATTTTCAACTGAGAGTGAATAAATGATTTTACTTGCTATTTTTCTTTAGACATCTGTCCTAATTTAAGCCGTTTGGGATTTCAGGTAAAAGATAAGAAAATGATTTCCTTTTCTTTTTTCAACTCTCAATGTATCCACTTGTATTTTTAGTTATGAAATTTCTTAAAGAGGATTTAAAGCCAAATCTCACAAAATTATTTCTCTCTAAATGTCATGATTCACCCAAGCCTCTTCCATTTTGCTATAAAGCTTTGAGTGACAATCATAAAAAGTTTTTGTGAAGCCTTATATTAGGCTTATTTTAATACCATTAATTTTAAGGGTTATTTGTTTCATAATAAGAATAACAATTACAAATATACAAAATATGATAACTTGAAAAAGTAAGGGCACTTCAAGAAGTATTGGATATAGCTTGATGATGAATGGAAAAATGATTGGCTTATTTAAAGTCATAAGAGGTGACCTGAAAAAAACTTCTTATCAGCAACCAACATCATATGCTGCATGAAAGTGAAACAAGAATAGCATCATCATTAGGAAAATAGTCCCAGTCATTTCACTTATTAATCTAAGTCCTTTCACAGACAGTTTTGTTAAACACTGCAAACAGGTGATCCAAGCAAGTTAACATTTGTTATGATACTTGTTTCTACATTTTCTAGGATCTATACAAAACAAGTTTGTCTTTCATCCAGTTCACACTCCGTCCTGTTTAGGATTGAATTTCTAATCTTATACAGAGAGAATATATATATTTTTTCAAAGCTATTACAAATTAGGAAAATTCTTTGATTCAAATTTAGTGATTTATTATAGTGAATTATGGTTAATTAATATTAATGTTTACTAGATTTAACAAAGAATGGCATAAAAGCTAATTTTGGAATATATGAATAAGAATATTGTTCTCTTCATATTATTAAGACAGAATAATATTCTGTGCATATTATTCTGATTATTATATTAAGAATACTATTCTCTTATTATATCTGAATAATATTCTGTGTAGATTATTATGATTATTATGTTAAGAATATTATTATTAATAAATATATATTGTAGTAAGAATATCATTCTCTTAATATTATTATACCAGAATAATATTATGTGCATATTATTCTGATTATTAAGAATATTACTATTAATAAAAATATATTATACTACGAATATACCAGAATAATATTATGTGCATATTATTCTGATTATTAAGAATATTACTATTAATAAAAATATATTATACTACGAATATTATTTGCTTCATAATATTATAGCAGAATAACATTTTGTGTATATTATTCTGATTATTATAAGACGAATATTCTTATTAATAAGAATATATTATATTAAGAATATTGTTCTATTCACTTTATTGTATGAGAAGAATATTCTGGATATATTATACAAGTAGAGTGTGCTTTATTATTTGCCTTAAAAACCAGCATTTGAAGTCCAAGCTTCTCATTTGAACTCAAATCTTGAATATCAAGTACAAACAATTGAAATTGTTAGACTAATACTGTCACCTTGCTACTAATATGAGTGAGTGATTTCTTTAGCATTAAAAAATGCATAAACTTAAATACTGTTGAATACAACTTTTTTAGTTAAAATATTTAAAAAGTAACAAAAAAAACCCCCAGAAAAACTGTCATTTCACATCTTTTTTTGCTGGTAGTCATTACAATTTATAATTCTTTTTTTCAAATTCTTCTGAAATATACTTATTGTGGCAATCAGTATTTATTGTTCCATCTAAGGGGATTGAGAGAATGAATGAATATCCTAAAGTGTGCTTTATATTCCATCAAGGTGAAGTGTCTGCAAAATGTAATGTTATTCTTAAGTGCAACATTGTTGGTTTTTTAGTTTTAAACAAATGTAAAACAGAGCTGTCAACCAGACAAAATAAGATATCATTACCGTGTTTCTTGTTATATAGACTGATGATAAGTAATAGAAAAGAAAAGAAAAAGCACTCAAATGGGGAATTTGTGAAGTCATTTCCATGAGTCAAAGATAAATACTGTGTTAGAAATTTTCTTATCAGTCTGTGTAAATGTTTCTGGGAACCTAGAAGGAATGGACTCTTAAAGGAAGAAAAGCCCTATAACTGTGAGTGCAGTAGGAAAGAACTGCATGAGAAAAATATAATTTCATATAAAAACTAAAAAATGTAGGAATACATTATAAATGTCATGATATTATATAAGCAAACACCCTCAAAACATTTGAAATTACATTCAGAATTAAATGAGAAATCTTATTCAAATGTTTGTTCATACATAGCTCAGCAGAATAAAGAAAATATTAGTAAACTGCAACTATCTAATAAGAAAAATACATTTTGTAAGATTTGGATTTTTAACTAATATATTTCTAGTCAATATTAGAGTCAAGATAATATTTTTCTTGAAATTAGTTAATATATTTGGTCTGGTGCTTGTACTATATATTTAGAGATTTTTTATAAAATCCAAAAAAGAATATGCAATATTCTGGCATCTTTTGGTCCTGGCATCTTTGCTTAAGTCACTTTCTCACAACAGGAACATAGCTTCCCTGTGTCTTTTCTATAAATAATCTCATGGGAACTGTTCTGATGAACTTTCTCCTATGGTCCCTATATTTTATGAGTTTAAGTGCAATCATTTTATAGTTGAAATAGCTATATGTAACTGTAAGTTCTATGCTAGTAGTTTCTTCTATAGCACATCTCGCTTAAAGAACTTTCTTCTGACTTTTGGCTTCATAGTCAGTTTTGATTTTCTAAAATTGAAAAACAATATCAACCATTATATTTTATCTTATTAATACCTGTTCTTTTATTGTTCTCTCTCTCTCTGTAATAGACTTTTTTATCATATTCTCTAACACACTTGCATCTTAATGACTTTATTGCCTTGCTTGTGGGTAAAATAATAAAAAGAAGTAATGAAAATTTACCTTGCATCCTCCAAAGTAAAGGTTGCTTTTTTCCATCACCTATTCTCACTAATGTAATGCTTATTCGTTTTTTCTTGAGGTGCATTCTTGAATTTAGAAAATCTTTGATCTTAGAAAATATGGTAATTTTTCCCTATTAATATTGTCATTGAAACCAAAAGTAAATAATTTAGCTAAAAGTTTCTTTCAAATCCTAGTTAAGAATCAAGTATATCTTTGTTGTCCTAACTTTCATGAAAATCTCACCAAAATTCTTTCCCTAACTTGCATAAAAACAGACAAGTACAACAATAAAACATATAGTGATTCATAACAAGAAATGGAAATGACTAGGCTAGATATGCTAAAGAAAATTATTATTATTTACATGAATGTTTCTGATTTTGTGTATCAAATTTGTTATTAACATTTTTTCAGATTTAGTTAATCAAGTGAAACAGTCAATGTTAAATCATACTGTATAAAATATCAATCACCTGTCTATTCTCTAAAAAATATTTTTGAAATGAGCATGTCATGCATATCTATAAATTTGGTCTCTCTCTCTCTCTCTCTCTATATATATATATGTAACAAATATACATTATTGTATATTATATAACTGTGAGTCTCATACACAACACAATCACCAGATGCTGATTGAAAATGCATACTTTTTAATAACATAAATTATCGCTCTGTTATTATATAATGAGCACTATTTTATTAACACCACCACTGAATGTCTGATATTATATATATACAAATGGAAAGAAAGATAGGAATAAATATGTTTTTTCTATATGATTGAATAAGGGGCTAAAATAGATATCTTGAATAAACTCTAATTTGACATGTTCCCTTTACAAAATACAATCAATTCCCAGAAACATATTCTTATGACAAACGTTTTTTGCTTCTTACATCAACAGGAATAAGTTATTCTTCTTAGTTATTTTATCATTTCTTGTTTTATTTCTAAAAACAAAATGACATAAATAAGAATTTCAGTTTGATACACTACATTTGAAACAATATGATGATATTATTTCATCATTATACTGTTATAATTGGTGCATTGTTCAGTCAATAGTGTACTTTATATGACGAGTAATTAGTTAGGAAATGTTAATTAAGGTAGATATGAAACAGATCAGAAGAAAATTATTAATACACAGGTTTCATAGTAATTGTTATAAAAATATTTTTATAATTATCTTTGATTAATAAATGAAAATTTTAGTAATATTATTGAAAAATAGGCATTTTTTATTGCTTTTATGAAATTATGAATAAAGAATTGAAGATTAATTCTTACCACTTCCTGGCATTTTTTCTTCCTGTTGTAAAAATTAAGACAATAAATAAAGGAGCTGTTTCTGCTGAGTAGCATTTTAATATTAAAAATTCTGATGTGAATTGCAAAATAAGGTGACCATGAATTAGTCAAGAGTCATATTTTTAATTTCATATTTTTACATTTGTTACAATGTTATTTAGCATACAATAAACATAACACAAAATATACATCATATAACCAGCAATATGACTGGAAATATTTCTTATATTCAGCAAGATGGTGCTATTAAATAGGGACATAGCCCATCACAATGATCAGGGAATACATATATAAAAGTGACTAATAAAAAAAACTAATAACAATGCTTTTTTTAAAGTTCCTAGCAGTTCAGTACAGTGGATGGTTGCAACAGTGGAACACAGAAATCTAAAGACATATTGGAATAGCAAAACATGCTTTCCAAAAACAAATCAAAGTACAAATAAAATTTCATTATAAACAAAGAAAAGGGTGCTGAACTGTTATATAATATCATTCCTCTTATACAGAAGTGAATGCTGGACAATCTCCTACCAGATAAAGAGAAAACGTGAGACAATAGTGATGTGGTGTTACAGAATGATCCTGAGAATAACATGAATTAAACATATGAGTAACAAAGAAATTTTAAGGAGAATGAAAACAATAAGGATGCTGATGCTGATCATCAGAAATAGACACTTGACATTTCTGTGATATATAATGTATAAGGACAGCTTAGAGAATTTGATTCTTGCAGGACAGCAAGAGGAACAGAGGAAAGTGGTAAATAACCTACCGAGCATGCTTGTATAAATGGATAAAAAAACAAGACTAGGAAGAGATGGTGAAAATACAAAACTTACAAAGAGCTGCAATATGTAGAAGGTTATAGAGGGCCATGACCACCAACTTCCTGAAAAAAAAAAAAACAACACATAAAAGAAGGGTGTAAAAAGATTGTTGGATCCAGAAAAAATGTTGCACTCCAAGGTGGCAATTCTTGAGTTTTTCTTTTGCAACAACAGCAAGTCTCCATAACGGGAATATAATCATTTCCAAGACACACCAGCAACATATAAAAACTGTGACTGCTTGTAAATGATGCAAGAATGAGATCAGTGGTGAATGATAAAGAAGGGATGGTAAACACCTCACGAAGGAGAATATTGTATCAAATCACATCCAAATTCAATAATGATGTCACTCAGCCAACACACAGTGAAGCATATCCTACAATGCATAGTTTAATAACCACTGATCAGCAAGATGTGCATTGTAGTGCAATGGATATCAGTTCAGAACGAGAAATCGGGGAGCCGAGTTTGAATTCCAGTTGAATTCCTTGCATTCACTTACACACAAATACCCTTGGGAAAGGTATTAATCTATCTCTTCCTTCCAGTTATGGGTTAAATAATAGGACAGATTGGGTTCTATAGCCTTGGTTGGCAACGAGTCTACTGCAGAAAGCAATGGCAACCTACTGTGGGATAATCCTCTGCCCAGTCAGTCATGTCTCTTTCAAGACATGATCACCCAAGCATGTATCACGTATGGCACTTAACTGACTGACTGATCAGCAAGTGTATCATTACTGACTCCATGGCATCAGTTATCTGTGTCACATTGGTTCATGGAAGAATGGGGCTACATTGCCTGATCAGACTAGTAGCATTTCCATACAAGTTTGTCTTTGAAGGAGACTATAAAACTATAGATCTAGACTATCAATAGGGTGTTGTGCAAGCTGGTGTGAGACTTTATGTCAGGTGTATTCTGTTGGAGTTTGTAAAAGGCATGAGTGAAACAAGAGTTCATGTCCAAACTGCTTAAAACAAAATACAAGCCTTACTAAGATTTACAAAGAATATAAAGTTGTGGAAAGCAACAGCAAGAAGAGTGTGTATTCCAAAGAATTAGTATTGTTTGATATGAACTAAAGGTGACAACAAATTTGAATTTTTTTTCTTCATATGCAGCTCTTATATTTAATTATTTCATGATGAAAAGACAAACCTTACTAAGAGCTACAAAAGAAGATGTGGAGATTGACTATGTCTTAAGGGTGCACGGCACATAAGATAGAGATTTGTAGTCTGTTTTCAGGCTGGCGTAGTTGCATATTGCTTGATCCCAGGTGAAAAAAGAGGATTGTAAATGCTGATTTTTAGGATAGTGTTGTATCCCGGAAGGGGATAAACAGAGAAAGAATAGTGCAAGAAATAACTCTTAACACTGAGTGTATATAAACAGAGATTTATTATACCTCAGTACAAGAAACCAAATACAAGTACACCAATGAAAAGTTAACAAGAATAACATTTAAGAAGGCAATGTCTCTGTATAGGACGTATGCGTCTGTCTTGAGAAGAAGGCTTCTATCTAGTGACGTCTAACTCTTGTCTAAGGCCGATGGCTCTCAATCTCTCGTATAATGATGAAAACTCTTGTATAGTCATGAACACTTTCGATCACACTCGATCAATCTGTAGTTCGTTCCCGTCCCGGTGTTTTATAACCCGGGCCATACCCATTCCTGGGTAGGACAGGATATTCCTTCACAACAGATAGTTAGGTTCTCTTTACTTTGAAAAGTTCTGCAACACACTCATCCTACTAGTTAACTCTGTATGGTATACTAAATTAATATGTTATACTAAATTAATCAAAGAAAACAATGTTAAATTATTACTTTGAACTTTTGCCAGTTGCAGGTTTTGTATGAGAGATTTAAGTCATAATAATTCCCTTTGCAAAAGCTAGAAATTCACTAATCTGATTTTTTATCCCCTAAAATATTTCTTTTGTAACCGTTTATATTATTTTCATTGCCTCTTTTATTAGTGATCATCATTTGCCCTGTGAATTCAAATCAATGCATGTTATTAATCTATATAAGTTTTCAACAACTTCATGACTTTCATTAAATATTACTTGCAAAACAATGTATATATTGTTTTTATTTCTAGATAAACCACGAGCTGCCTGTATCAGAGTTCATCTGCCAAGGGCAATTCTTGTTGATCTTGCTAATAAATAACAACTGTAATCCAGTACTTAAGTCCTTTTCTCTCCAGCTTATTAAAAATTTGACTTCTTCCCTTGTGCTTTCTGTTTTCAAGTCATAACACTAAAATCATTTCTAAAGACAGTTCTGCAAAAATGAATTTGAAATAACTAAATTTATTTACTTCTTTTTTTCTTTTGGTAATCTTTTCACTGTTTTCGTGTGACCTTTTTAAAACTTCTGAAATAAGATTGCCAGTTTCCCTTGGTGATGTAAATTTGTATAGAGTTCTTTAGAAAATTTTGAAAAACCTTTAAAAAAATTGAAAAAAAAAACAAAACAAAACAAAAAAATAAAATAAAATTCTACATAAAAAGATTTTAATCTGGTTTTAAATTCCCACAAGCAGTCTGTATGGCATCTGACAGATAACTTTGTTTTGCTGAATACAGAAACTATTTAGTTCCTTTGCAACTTTTGTTCGATTTTTATTTCTTTATTTTTCCACATTTTACCAACATAAGATCACCATTAAAGATTAGTGTGTAACAAAATGTAACAGAGATGCTCACTGTCAAAACATTATACTTAAGGTACCTTTTCTCTCTTTTTCTTTTAACAAGAAAGAAAACTCATCTTCCATAACTGTGCAACAATGTGATATTCACAATCAGACAAATATTTCACCTAGTCTATGTATCTCCAGTCATTATTGATAAATCTAAAATTAGTGACATCCAGCAGGAATTATATGAAAAAAATAACTTTGAAATTAATGGCAACTGTTTGAAATTATTTTTTACACACCTTATGACATTGCAGTCAAAGGTTCCAATGGTGACTGATAATAATTTTCAAATAATCTTGACCGTTTCATCTTGGACATGATTTTTTTGGTAATGTAGTCAATTGGTTCTACACTTCAATGATTAAGGATGACAGTTACAAAGCTAAAATTTTCTAAAAGACAAAATTAAAAGACAAAATTCCATTTTTTTAGTGTAAAATTTATGAATACATACCTGATATAATGACTAGCGTTAATATCAGATGTCATGAATTTATTTTCAGTTGGTTCTGTTTTTCATTCTCATAATAATTTTGATCATTTACATTTAAACTATTGTCCTTTGTTGTTATTATTTCAATGTTTTGGCCATTAGGCCCTCCGGCCTTCATCAGGTGTATGTTGATCTAGGTAAACTTTATTTAATTTATGTGGGTAGATCGTTTTTATCCCACTGCCCATGTCTGAACATACACCTGATGAAAGCAAGAGGGTACAACAGCAGAAATGTAATATCAATAACAGTAATGAGGCCAATGGTCTATGTGTAAATATTGATAACTCCTCACTCCAGAAATCCAAACAGAAATAATTTTAATTGTTCAACACTGGTTCTAATGATAAGAGGGTGACAAATAAGGAATGATTTTGATCATCATAGAACAAAACTTATTTATTATCTCTGTCCCATAATAGTCATTAGATTCTGATATTTTTTATTATTATTAGCAAATTAATAAAAATTATCTTTATATATCCAAGTTACAATTTTGGATTGTTCTGACTATATTTTTAAAAACACCTGACAGCAATAATTTTTTTTTAACATGAGGTATCTTATAGTGAATTGTTTAAAGGAAAGCAAAAATTCAAATTTCAAAAACTGCACCTTTAAAAAAAAGTAATAATAATTTCATCTCAAGCAAGGTGATAAAGCCACTAATACACAAGGCATTACTGAATGTGGAGTAAACTGAAGAAAATGTTACTAAGAAGAAATGATAAAAAAAACAGTATTCAAAGAGATAGATGTTCGTAATTTATCTTGAATTTAAGTTTTTGAAGATGGTAGTTAACAGGAAATTAAGAAACAGGAAAAGATTTCCACAGGCAAGAAGTGTGAAAGAAGAAATTATTACAATAAAACTTTTGGTTACACTTAGCAATTTCAACTGTAAAATGATGAGACCTAGCTGCTAATCTAGTACTACAATTCATAAAGTTAATATACCAAAAAAAGAGCTTCCTAGAACAATTACCATTAAAATACTTATAGAAAGGGCACAGATAAGCTACATTATGGTGATGAAAAAGTGACTGAAGCTGAGATGCCAGGTTAATAATAAAGAGATTGAATATTGCAGATTCTGCTTTAATTCTTCTTTAAGTACCAACTTTGTTTAGCATTTTTAGCAGATAATATATACCATAAATGAAAATGTAAAAACTGCTAGTTAAATTTGACATATTTGTAGAGGACTTTAAAATAATTCAGAACTTATATTAACAGTAAACCACCTGCATTTGGACGGTAAATGAATTCAGTAAATATACAAAAATAGAAATAGGTGTAAGAAATGTTAAATGTAAATGTAAGGTCAATAGACACGTCCTAACAAACTAACTTCCATTCTTTCAAACACTCTTCCAATCCACCCAACTATCTATCACCCCACCCTTCTGACATTTCCTATATCTAACCACTCTTCCTATTTACCTCCCCCTATGTAGCCCCAAGCGCAATAGTGGCAGTGGAATGCCTTGCTTGGGGTAAAATGATTTAAAAAAAAAAAAAAAAAAAAAGAAAAAGATGAGTTTTCTCACTGGACTTACACACTCTATACAGTAATGTGATTCTAAGAGAATTATTGGAGTTCATTATTGGTGGCCAGAATCTAAACAAAGTGGATATCACACAGTACTGATAACAGACATAGAATAGAAACTACAAGAATTCCTAAGGAGGGAAAGGAAGTGAGAAGAAAGGACTAAACACCAATTGCAAAAAGAGAGAATACATGCTTGCTAGCAAAAGAAACAGCCTAACATGTAAATTGCAAATTGGAGACACCAAATGATTTTTAACATGGAAATAAAGTAACATACCATTAAATTGTGCATTGTGGTACAGTGGATATCAACTTGAGACGAGAAATCAGGGACCCGAGTTCGAATTCCAGTTTTATTCATTACATTCACTTCCGTGCAAATACCCTTGGGAAAGGTATTAATCCGTCTCTTCCTTCCAGTTATGGGTGAAATAACAGGACAGATTGGATTCTATAGCCATGGCTGGCAACCAGTCTACCGCAGAAAGTAATGGCAACCTACTGCGGGATAATCTTCTGCCCAGTCAGTCATGTCTAGAGAGAGATATGATCAACCAAGCATGTTTCACGTATGGCACTTAACTGACTGCTCATTAAATTAATTTATTATGGAAGCAAGGTAACCATTTATGAAGGAAGATATCATAAAGAAGCTGAGAATAAAACACTGTAAGTCACACTGGAGTGTTTAGTCTAAAATATGGTTAGTTTTGGAGAAATGCCATCAAACTTGATAATTCCATTACCTTTGGGCATTCATTTAGAAAATATTAAGGAAATGACTGAAATACAGATGGAAGCCATGAGTTAGGATAACAACCAGAAACATAGTTTATACTATAAGACTCAGAATTAACCAATCATTACATGTCCAAAAAAGGTCTTTTGTCTTGTCTTTCCTGATGTGGCCGATTATAGTTCTCCACAACTTCCTACCCCTTGTAGCTCAAAATATTGTTTGTCTTTTTACTATCCCTCCCACTTTCTTTTCTGTCATCCATTTACACAAGTTTGTTAAGTAGGTTGTCTTTTCTCTCTTCCTCTCTAACCTTCAGTATGACTTGTGAGTGTCAAATTCTCCAAGCACTTTTCCTCATTATATGTCCCATAAATTTTAACTATCTATTTCTAATTCTAAATATTTTTTAGTTTCAATTTTTTCTTAAAACTTCCTTGTTACTCACATGCTTCATCCGTGGTATTCTTCATCTCCTTCTATAGAAACACATCTCTGTTACCTCAAGTCTATTCTTCATTCCTGAGGAAAGGGTACAATCATAAAAAAACTGGTTTATAAATCAATCCTGTACTACATCTTCAACCATTTGGTAGGTAGAAATTAAGTATTATGCTTTCTGTGTAGAATTATCTGTCAGTGCAAGCTGAAAGCAATCTTTTCAGAAATCCCAAATGAATCAGGAATAGAAGATGATATCATCTACTCCAGATTTGCAGAATAAGAGCATAACACATCTTTACTTAAGTAATAAACATGGCAAGGAAAAACAATGATTTAATTCTGATAAAATACAGTTCAAGAAGAACAAGGTCAATTTTTATAGTTACACTGTCACTGAACATAGCATATAAAAAACAGAAAACAATCTACAAGCTATATAGTATATCCAGTTTAAGAATATTACAAAATACTTAACTCCTTTTTAGGTATGATTGCATACATCCACAACTTTGCAGTTAAGCTCTAATAATTAACTGGACCAGTCAAGACAAATGGTAACCACACCATCAAGAAACGTTAGGTTTCATCATTTTAGAATTGAAATTGCAAGATGTAATCATAAATCCTATGCTAACAATTTTTTCTCTTGCACTTCTTGCTTATGGAACTCTCTTCCAGCTTGCTGCTTTCCAGTCAACACTGAATTTCAAAAATTTAAATGCAGTGTCAATCATCATGAAAATATGAATTATATGAGACTGGCCACTGACAAGTTGAGACAACACAAGATATGGTAAACTTAAACGATTTTATTCAAACTCCCACTTGATCTGGTTTTGCTCCCAGTATTTCCTAGGATGTGTGTTGTGGTGCAGTGGATATCGGCTCGAAACAAACAATCGGGGTGCTGAGTTCGAATTCCAGTTGAATTCATTGCATTCACTTATGCACAAATACCCTTGGGAAAGGTATTAATCCGGCTCTTCCTTCCAGTTATGGGTTTAATAACAGGACAGATTGGGTTCTATAGCCTTGGCTGGCAACCAGTCTACCGCAGAAAGCAATGGCAACCTACTGTGGGAAAATCTTCTGCCCAGTCAGTCATGTCACTTTCGAGACATGATCGCCTAAGCGTGTTTCACATATGGCACTTAACTAACTGATTCTCTAGTGGGACCAGAAGTGCTTACAATCATCATAGCCATAATCAACATTATTGATGTTTTTATAAATAGTCATCATTTCTTTCATTAATACCTGTTCTTTTATTGCCTTCTCTCCTTAATACTGTTTTTTCTCAGATTATTTCACACTAAATAATTCCTTGTGTCTTAGTAGCTTTATCACCTTGCTTTGATTGAAACAAAAAAGAAAAAAATAACAAAGTGAAATTAATAAAAAGTTGTGCAAACCCCAAATAATTAGCTAACAGAGATTGCAGAAACATCTTGCTGGTTGCATAGGATCTCTAATTAAACAAATAGAACAATACCAACTATAATTTGAACTGCTGCTAGCTATCCTAAAACATTTATTCTAAAGAATATTAATGCTAAGAGTATTGTGAAAAGTCTAATTTATTTTTGACCGCAAGATGAATTCTAGAAGAAATTCAGTATGAGCAAAAAACTAATTTTACAAGTGACTAAGTGTAAATGATCCTTAAAGAGATAAATATATTCTCAAAGTTTGCCACTGGCTTACCACTTTCAGCCCCAGGAAAGGTTTTATAAGTCTATTTTTTTTAATACTGCATGAAGACTGGTACTGATTGGAATGAAAAATGTATCTTTTATTTGCAGTGAAAGAATCACTGTTTACAAGAATCACTTGTTTATTCTTTTTCATATTATATGAATGATAAATGCAGAGTGTGCTGAAAAGTAATTCTGAAATAAATACATCCCACTATCTTAACAATCTCAAGATTAAACTTTCATGAGTAAGAAAGATAATCTTCAGAAAAGCCAAAATAAACTGAAAACAAGATATGAATTTCTCAGTTCATAAATTTGTTCTCATAGATAAAGTTCTCTTATTTCTCCTTATATCTGAGAACCAGTTAAAAAGAAAATTTACATGTTCCTACATCATTTTCCATAAACTTTCTGATTTAAATCATGTAGTACATACGCAAGATAGATGCAGGGATACTCAGTGCATATCAATAATATAAAATGATACATCAAAAGGGTAAAAGAGGACTTGCATATTTCACTCGTAGTTTGTAACGTTGATGTTGACAGAACTGAAGAGAAAGTTGTAGACAACTCTACTTCAAAGATAAATCCAACTAATTCCAAATGGCTGACAAGCTTTCATATTTAGAATCTCAGCAAATGAAGGACCTTGCCAATTCCCTGAGGTCACTTCAGATATGACAGGAAAGTGTTTCATTATGAAACATGATTCTGAACTTCTTCCTTCAGAACTCTCTCCAATAAGACAAACTGCTTATCAGATTATCCCAAGAAAAAAGGAAGTACAGAGCTAGAAAATGATTATTTACTCCCAAATAATTTGGCAAAGTTTAGTAAATCCCTATGGCTTCACCCTGTATACTAGTTCCAAAGCCTGATAGCTCCCACTGTTTTTATACAGACTACTGTAATTTGCCTTTAATTGAAAATTTAATAGACTCTGTCAGTTAATCAAGGTATGTCACAATGGTGACTTGCAGAAGAATTATTGTCAAATATCCCAGTGAGAAAGAAAATATCAACTTTCAAATCTTCGATCACAAATGTGCTTACCATATTTCATAGAGTGATACAAAAGTAAGTACTTAGAAGGATGATGTCATAAAAATTTCAGATAACTGGGTGGAACAGATATCAGGACTAAAAACTTTCTTTCAATAGCTGAAGGATGTTAGCATTAATATCAAACTCTCCGCATCCAAATAGATACTGTATCAGAACAGAGCTAAATCCAGTTAAAGATTACTAGAATGGGGCTAAACACAGATAAAGTGTATTGGGAAAGAGCTATATTTAGTGAAATTGTATTGAAACAGAGCCAGATCCAGCCAAAGTGTATAAAAACAGAGGTGCAGGTCAAATGAATCCTGCCAAATGAACAATGCCGACTGAGTGTCAAAACAATAAGAAAATCATAATATCATTTATTTTTATATAAAATAATTTAATAATTTGCCATTTACTTTATAAAAAATTAATTAAAAAAAAAAAGCTGGCCTTATATTTTATACAATGCCTTTTTAAATGCCTTATTTGAAGAAAAATATTCACTAATTAAGGTTTAAAACTTAAAAAATTACTTTTATTCAATTATAAAAAAATTATGCTTTTCTAGAGCTGAGTTGTCTTGGTTTTGAGTTGACCCAGTATTCAGTCAGAAGGATTGAGTTGTTCCTTCCAATTGGAACAGTGCTAGATCAAACCAAAGAGTTTTGGAACTGGGCTAGATCCAGCCAAAGTAAATCATTGAGGAAAGAGGACAATGCCTATTTTCTTAAACTTATGCTCTGAAAATTTGTGATCCAAATTCTGGAAATACAAAGTTTTACATATTCTCTCCTAACTTATCTGCTCTGGATGTTCAACCTTAGGGTTCCATTCAGTTCCATTCGCCTAGACAGATAAGTATGACAATGGCCTCGTTATGCTTTAAAAAATCTTTTACCCTCCAAGTTTGTGCTGATAATCTCTGACCCCATAATACCCCTCACTCTCTATATCATAGACTGTATTTATGAGAATAGCAGTTCTCTTGCAATCAGATTACTCTACTAGTGGGACAATTATATGAAATTTATTCAATTGCATTCCATGTTGTTTGCACATAAAGGTTCTATTCTTTAAACCTCTGAGTCTATCTTCATTTAAAGATAAACACCATAACCTTCATGCTTCTTCCTTATCCCTTAAGAATTTACATTATAAATCCTCTATGTGCATGATACATGTAACATGCTAACATTTCCTATGATCACCAAAACTGCTACTAACACTCTCACTGAAAATACAAATTTCAGGGTTCATTAAATTTATTTCAAACTATGATTACAAAAAATATTACAAAATCTTTGTGACTAGATAGTGATTTTCAGCTTTCTGCTGAATAAAAATAATCACAACAACAAATATTGCAAACTTAATGACTGAAGAGAGAATTAGACAGCTGGATTCAGGTTTAACTTTTTTCAATAGTAAAAAATCCTCAGTGTTGCTTTTTTTCTATGCACATAGATGGATATCATTTTTGTTACTTGTGTTGATATCTCTTACCAAAGATCTAGATTTTACTGAAGCAAAAGTATTTTTTACCTTTCTCAATTTGGCCACAAAACATACACACACACAAAAATGTGCATGCATATATATTAATATAAATAAATATACATACAGTGAGTAGCAAAATTATTTAACACATTGGTTTTTTGTAAATGTGGCAATAAAAATTATTCAATTTGAATGATAATTATTTCAAATATTTTATTGAACATTAACAAAATTGAGAAACATTGTTTTTATGTACTTTTATTGCTAATTTTAGAATTTGACTCTGAGCAAAAGTAGTTAATACCTATTCAAATAATACAGTAAAAAGGGTATTTTAAAATTATTTTCAGTTATTTTGATATAGTTTATGCTTCAACCAATCGCAGGTTGTTTTCACTATATTTGTATTAACCAAGCATGTCACTCACTTGGCATATAATGCTAACAAGTTTTATACACTACAGAATGTCCTGCTACCTAAACTTATTAAAATGGTTAAAACAAAAGAATTGTCAAATGATATATGATGGAAGATTATGAAGTAGCACAAAGGTGGGGTTTTAAAAGATCAAATTTTCTTATGTGTACAGTGGGTGCTGTTGTTCAAAATTGGAAAAAATATGATACAACTGAAAATATTCAAAGGAGTGGTTGTTGGCATTAATTAAACAAGACTACTGAATGATATATAGCCCGGAATGTGAAGAAACAACCATTTTTAACTCAATGAGAAATTTAAAACTATCTGAAAAAATGCTGGAATTGAAGTCAGTAAAGAATACAATTAAGAGATCACTGAATCATGCAGGCTTGTATTCTTCATCACCAAGACTCCACTATTAAAATGCAAATATTTTCAAGACTGTTTGAAATTTGTTAAAAAGTATGAACATGAATCAAATGAATTCTGGAAGTAAGTTATTTGGTCAGATGAAATGAAAATTGAGATTTTTGGGAGAAAAATGTGCACCCAAGTATGAAGGAAAAAACGAACTGAATACAAACTAGTAAACACCATCCTAACAATCAAATATGGGCATGTCAATGTAATGATTTGGGGTTGTTTTTTGTATAATGGAGTAGAAAAAAATAAAAGTCATTTAAAGAAGAATGAATACAAGCAAATTTTATCAACCCATCTTTTAAAAAGTGCAACAGCTTTATGGCTTGATTGAGATTTTGTATTCCAACAGGACAACAATCCAAAGCATAAGGATAAAAAAAAAAACTCAACACTGGTTCAATGAAAATGGAATTGATGTTCTGAAATGGCCCAGAAAATTTATGGAAAAACTTGAAGTTGAGTGTACATGCAAGAGATTCCAAAATATCAAGGAACTGAAGAAAGTCTGTGAAGAAGAATGGGTGAAACTGCCTAAATCTTCATGCAAAGAGCTCAGTGAAAACTATAGAAACAACTAGAGGCTGTAAGGCAGAATAGATCATATGCTACTAAATATTAAAAAAATGTATTAAGTTCTTTTGCACACAGTCAAATTAGAAAATTGGCAATAAAAATACATAGAATAATGTTTCCCAATTTTTCTCTATGTTTACTTAGACAATGTTTATTAAATATTTGAAGTGAATATCATTTAAATTGAACAATGTTTGATTGGGAAATGTATAAAAAAAACCAATGTTAACTAATAAAACAACAACTTTTAAACAAAATTCAACTTTATTAATCAACATGGTCTCCTTCTAGGGCTTCACTGGCTCCAATGCTTCTCTAACAATTCGATGATTTTTTGTAGAATGATTAGTCTTTGGCTTCAAAATATGCCTGTTTCCGATATCACATCTTCATTAGAGTTAAATCTCTTTCACTTCATCATTCTTTTGAGATCTGCAAACAGCCAGTAGTTACTGGAGGCCAGATCTGGAAAATAGGGTGAATGCAGAAGCAAGCTGAAAGCAATTCATGTAGTTTTGCCATCATTGTGATCAACTTGTGATATGGTGTGTTGTTTTGGTGAAAGATCACTTTTTCTTCTTCATTTGTGGCTATTTTTTGGTGATTTCTTCCTTCAAATGCACCAATAATATTATATCATATTTGCTGTTCATGGTTCTTCCTTTCTCAAGGTAATCAATGAACAAAATACCTTGTGTATTCCAAAATACAGAGGCCAAACCCTTGCCTGCTGATGTTTGTCTTTGGTTGCTCTGGATAATGCTGCTGTCCACTCAGCTGACTGCCAATTTGACTTCGAAGTGAAGTGGTGAATCCATGTTTCATTCATTGTCACAACCAAAATGAGTTTATTGACTTTTTGGTGTTTTCCAAAGGCAACTGCCAATTTTAGGTGACCTGAGTGTTCATCATCATTTTTGAATGTATGACTGTGTTTAAAGTCAGTATACCACCTCTTAACCATTGTTTTCAATGAAGTAGATGAATAACACTTATCAAGCCATTGCTTTGCTTGAACAGTATTTTTTCTCATCATAAAGCAACACTTTATCAATACACAAAATTCAGATTTTTCCATTGTTTTGAAAATTTGCAACAGTAGCTTCACTTAAATAACTGTAATCTGTAAACTAATAATCCGATTGGGACCAAATTTTGTCATGTGCCATTTGAAAGTTAGTACTTCATAAAATCATATGGATTTTTTATTAGTGGCACAATATATATATCAGTCCTGGGACTTATTGAGTATTGTGTTAAATACTTTGGCTACCAATTGTATATATATGTATGTATATATATTTAAACAGGCTTTATTTACTTATTTATTATTTGTGTGTGTGTGTGTGTGTGTGTGTGTGTGTGTATTAAGCAAATAAACTCTGTACGTCTTAGAGTGGACTATCCTTCTTCAAATCTCTTGGACTGGTGCTACAGAATCACAAACACAGAATTACACTGCATAATAGAAACTATACAACTTGTGGGCTTTCAACAGCAGCAATATTACAAATAGCATTCAAAGAGAAAATAATAACATAATCAAGATGTTAAAATATCAAACAGACAGGAAGGGAAGCCTGGAAAGAGCAATAGACTTGAGAAACCTATTTTCCTGAAAATAGTTTTACCAGAAATGTTTTGTAAATTTGAACTGAAAGTAACACTGGCAGTTCAGTCAATGAATCAATGAATGTTTTTATATAAGAAAATGGCTAATATTACTATATATATATACATATATATAGTAATATTAATGGTAATAGTAATATTAGTCATTTCCTTATATGGTAATATTCAGTTATTCATTGACTGAACAGCCAGTGCTATTATCAGTTGAAATTTATAAAATATTTCTGGTAAAAATATTTTCAGGAAAATAGGTTTCTCAAGTCTAGTAATCTTTCCAGTATTGATAAAGGCTTACTTCTTAACCATTTTTCTGAAATAATGTAAATGTTAATATCTTGACTATATATATATATATATATGTGTGTGTGTGTGTGTGTGTGTGTGTAATGTTTCATGCATAAAAATATTCACATAGTCAGTGTCTCATCTTTTAATATTTTTGCTTTCTTTCCATTTCTGAAGTGTGCAAAAGGCACTTGTTGAATTTGCAACTTTTAATGAAATCTGTTTCCTCTACTGCCACAATATTTCAATATACTTTTGTAGGAAGTGTAGTGGGACATGGCCTAATATTCCACTTGTTTTAAATTATGGCTAAGGTGAATAACAATGAACACACAGACAAATAATGAACAAAGAAAATTCTGATTTTGGTAACAACAAAACAAAAAAATATTCATATTCATAACATGTACAAAATATGAAGTTGAAAATATATGCTAAGAGAGTGATGAGAAAAAGTAATTGTGATTTTAAAATTAATTGTTTTATGAATTGATATTAGAATAAATTCTCTCTCTTTTATGTTCAATAAAAAAGCATGTACACAAAACAGTTTGTTGAAAAAAGGTTACTTAAAAGTGAGTTCAAACGTATGTGTAGAAAATGTTGAATGATTGTTCCCTTGAGAAAATGAATATAAATGTGTTAGTAAGTGAGTAATATATTGTCTGAGAGAGTTAGTATGTTTCAATTTTTGTATGTGTGTTAAGAGTTAACTTGGCAAAACTCAACAAGTCGTAGTTGCATGGATTTCAGTGACCTATGGTTGATGTTCAAATTCTCACTGAGGATTTGGTTGTAGGTTTTATGCAAGTCAGGTAGATCAAAACAAAGGTTGACATTTTTCATGCTAATTGATCTAAACTCATTCTATCATATGTTTTCATGTGCCTTCAGTTTGTTAAACAATCAGCAAAGTTTTATGTGTGCTAAACAAATATGAGTTATTATTCAGAAGTTTTGTGCTCATGCAAATTTTTTTTATCTTGGTTCATGATGAGTGCAATGTATAAATTAAATTTTTAATTAAACTTTGCAAGGTGGATTCCACAGAAGAATTAAAGAAAAGAGAAGGAAAAAATAAACAAACAAAAAAATCGTTGAACAAAGAAAACAAAAACCCTGCTAACAATTTCACTGTTAATAAAAGAGAAATAATATTAATCAAACATGAATTGATGACCATCAGTTACAATGGAAGCAGCAAGCAGCTTTTGGTTGATTCTTGGTATTTAGCAGATAAATGGATTAGGCTAAATTTGGTGCCTTTATCCAGGCTGATATGATATGGAAGCTTACAGCCAGTTGGCATCTTGCTTATTGATTCTCTACCCAAATAGCTTCTTCCCAAATGAGAGATGTCTGCATTGTAGGCAATTTATAATTGATTAATTAGGACAAAAGTGCTTTATGTGATGGGGAAAAGTGTGAGAGTAACACTCCAAGAACTGAACTGTGAAAAAGTGATTTTCTCTAATTCTATTATAAAATCTCTGCATAAAGCCTTATGTACCCTCAAAGATCTCATCATGGATATGGTGGTCAAAAAAGAGTCTTGATCGATGCTTTTACAAGTTTGGGAACTATTGAATTAAATTAATCTGTTGACTTACTAACCCACTTCAATACCTGAACTTATTAACCGGTAACAAAATTGCCAATAGTTAAATGAATCTCAAATGTGATTTAATGGGTTATATAGCTGTTTGCTCCCCATGATAAATCTTTTAACTTGTATTTATGCAAATAAATATACCTTTTTTGTAAAACAGTTTCATCCCATGCAAGACAGAAAAACCACCAAGATGCAAGGGGGTTACAGGATATAGAAGAATTAGGTTAGAAACATTAATAATGGGTGGGAAGAGAAAAGAGTTATCAGGATAGCAGATAGTGATTGACATTACATTTAATTTTTTGCAGATTAAAATTTGCTGGAAAGCATGGAGCCAGAAGTTGAAGAAGTATGAGAAAAGAAACTGTTAGCGTTTATGGTTATATCTAGCCAGCTCAACTGTAAACTGGTGAGATTTTGATGCCAGTCTAGTCAGTCAGTTAAAGTGCCATATGTGATACACGCTTGGGTGATCGTGTCTTGAAAGAGACATGACTGACTGGGCAGAGGATTATCCCACAGTAGGTTGCCATTGCTTTCTGCGGTAGACTGGTTGCTGACCAAGGCTATAGAACTCAGTCTGTCCTGCTATTTAACCCATAACTGGAAGGAACAAATGGATTAATACCTTTCCCAAGGGTATTTGTGCATAAGTGAATGCAATGGAATCAACTGGAATTCGAAATCAGCTCCCCGGTTTCTCGTTCCGAGCCGATATCCACTGAACCACATCGCACATGCCAGTCTAGTACTGAGCTTAAATTAAAAAAGACTAGGTACCAATGTGAAGAGCTTATCTGAACAACTACCATGAAAATATTTCTAGAAAAAACACAGAGAGGCAATCTTACAATGGTGGGAGATTGGGAAAATGAGTTATTTTATTACATATGAGAATGAATTTTCTTTAACCAATTCTTCAAGATCCTTCTGCCAAAAGTCACACTGATTTAGCCAAAATGAGTCTTTAAAACAGTCAGTGTTATAAAATTCTGTCACAAATAAAAAAAAAGTGCACCATCTCTAACCCTTTAAAATATTTTTAAAGAATATTATTTTAAAAGTTTCAATTTTAGGAGTAAAATAAAATTTCTTTAATTGAAATTTAAATTATTTTGGAATTGTGCATGAAACAATTTTCACTATTATTACTAATAATACAATTATTATTACTAATAATACAATTATTATTACTAATAATACAATTAAAATTTAAGACCCTACATTTTATGGCAGAAACTTTCAGGCTTTATTAAAAAACAAAATCTTGTACCTTTTCCTTTTTCTGCTGAAATGTGACTAATATTTATCTTTGCTCAACATATTTTTGCATATGATATATATATATTTTATTTATGCACTAGCAGTATAGCCCGGTGTTGCTTGGGTATAATGAAAGCTTTAAAACCAATCCATGGTCCTGGAGCTCAGACTCAGCCTAAAGAATATTTGTGTGAAGTTTGGTGAGAATCAGATAAAAATTGTGGATTTGTATAAAGGACATACAGACAAATAAACAGACACACACACAAACATCTTGCCTTATATATATATATATATTATTGATTTTTCGCACTATTGTAAGAACTGCAACCTTGAAACTTCTGAATATCGTTTCTTATGTTTTTGTCTATGAGTGCATCAAATTTGATTAAAATTGGACCACTCCTTCTATAACCCGATTTTTTCAATTATCGATTTTCTATATTTATTGGGGATACCTTAACACAAAACCTAGCTAATAACACTTGCAGACGCTTATAGTACAACTGTGTAAATCTTCAAGAAAATCGGTTTAGCCATTTCAGAATCTATAGATAATGGACACACACACACACAGGTACACACACAAAGTTCCATTTATAAATATTTATGCATATTTATATACTTTGCAATGATAGCAAGCATTTAGTGGGCCAAGTCTCTTTACTTTGCTATGCTACACATTTATATTTTAGTTTGTAAAATTAGTGTATGCCAACGAAATTGTTGTAATCAAAGATTTTTATATGTTTAACCATTTCATTCATTTTTCCTTTTTTATATGGCATGTTATAATATTGTAATGAATAATATTTTTTAGATTTTCAAACTATTCTTTTAAGAAACAGTTTAGATCTCAAACTGTGATCTAATTGCTGAAGTGTTTATTACTATCAAGGCAAAAATTTATTTTATTTGCGTAGTTAAGTAATTTAATTAAAAAGCTAACATCAAAAGAATATAATCTTTTTCTAATGATCACAAAAGATCAAACTGGAAAAGAATAGTAAAACGTAATTATTTTAAAAACTTTAGTCTTTAAGGCTGCATATACAAAGTTGTTATTTATGTTAAGCAAGAACTTTTAATTTGGGCATGATATAAGACATATGCTAGAAGATATAAATAAGAAAACATCATTTATTTAATGTCAGAATATTAATCTATATTTACAGACACATAGATACACATAATTAGACAACTAATTTTATATATTTAAGTAATTTTAATGATTTTGAGCAAGTATACAAACTGAGGTTTGTGTATCAGATGAGTAAATACATCTTATTTCACTTTTCTTCTTTTTTATTTGATAGGCATTTTCACTGTTATTTTATTACCAGTTTTATCTCATTAAATTATTACTTATTCTTAATTTTGTCAAAAACATTATTATTATTGACAATATTAAAAGCCTTCTGTACTTGAAATATTCTTTTATTCCTTGTTGAAAGAGTCTGGGATTCTAAACAAAAAGCATTTTCAGAATTCTCTTTCTTACTTTGAAAAGTTTAATCAAGAAAAAAGTTGTGAGTCACCTCATAAATGTGACTACGTGAATTTATTTTACTCAGTAAAGGTTTATATTTTTATTATAAAGAATGATAGGATTTCTGTAAAACAAATCAGAGTATTTTGCATAAATATTCTCTCTTCACTTTTTTACCATAAAGATCTGCTGTAATTGTCTTACCCTATTCTAAGAGCTTATAACAAACTAAACTTACCATATTTCTCCAGTTGATAACTGAGACTTTATGCAGATAGAATTTTAAGCTTGATGTTTACAATTTATTTTATTCATGGTACTAGAATATTTCAACAAGGGATAAGAGAATTAGTTTTTCATAGTGGGCTTTTGTCATTGCTAATAATGATTATTATGTTCTTGACAAATCATTTGTTACATTTGAAGGATTTTCCATTTCCTTTGACTTTACATTCCAAACAATCTAATAGTTAAAAAAAGTAATTAATTTTGTTTATTTTAAGGTTTAAGAACTGTAAAATAAAGGAAAAAAAACAAATCTTCAACCAATTTTCATTATAGAGAATGCATCTTTAAAGTGTGAACAGTTTGGCTTTTGAGGATAATAAGAGATATGAACAATAGAATTTTCCAACAGTTTTCTCTTTAAAATGTGATTAATTACTATTCCAAAATAAGGTTCTTTCTGTGTGTGATTCATGACAAATAATGAATATCAGTTATGTTTTGTCACGTGGTTCTTCCTTTGGAATTCTTTATTTTTATTGATTTTTCCTTAATTTTATTTCCAAATCAAATAAAAAAGCTTTGGAGAACTTAAAAGACATTTGAAATTGTATCAGGAATGAAAAGATTTGTATGACAAACTTTTCAACATTTTCCTAGCTTCTAAAAGATAATTATTCTTTCAATTTCATTTCTTTAGATCACAGATTAGAGTCGGATAAATAATTTGATTTTTTAATTCTAGTAGTTATTAACTTGGACGTTGTTTAATTTTCCTTATTTAATTGAAAATAAAATAAAATGGTTATGATTAAGTGGAAGGTACTGTGCAAAGATTTTGCTATAAATAAAAAAAAGAGTGCTAGATTGCTATGTTTTCCATCCTCTTACATGGCAGTGAATGCTGGATAATCTTCTCAGGGATAGGGAGAAAATTGAAAGCAACAGAAAAATGGTTCTATAGAAGGATGCTGAAAATTGCATGGGTAGAGCAAGTAAAAAATGAACGTCTTAAAGAAAGTGGAAACAAAAAGAACACTTATACTCAGAATCTGGAAGAGATAGCTGAAATTCTTTGGATGCATCATGAAAAAGGAGTGCTTGGAAAAATTAACCTTCACAAGGCATACTGAAAGCAAGAAAGATAGCAGCTAGCCACTTACTTGACATACTTGCGTGAATGGATAGTAAAACAAGGTGGATGGTGTAAGCCTTAGTAAAAAGTGAACAACTGCCAAGAGCCAGAAGAGGTGGAGAGCCATGATTTCTTATTTTCTGACAAAATGTGCATATAGAAGATGATGATCATGTGTCTAGCAGAATAAATAAATGAAATGATATCAGGCTTTTAGAAGGTTTATAAAACTAGTTATGATTTTGTTAATTTCTTTGTACAAATAATGATGTGCAAACATTTGCATTGCTGTTTTTGAGAAAACTATAGACTGATGCACAACTGAAAAACCAGTGTTTCATCGGAAACATTTGCACTTAACCTATACATTATCAGGACTTGAATCTTAGTAGTCAATCAAGCATTACTATATGAACCATCTGAAAAGACAAAAATATCTGCCTGAAATCAAAAATAATACTCTCAAAAGCATTGACTCTCTCAATTTTTCTGTATGCCTTCAAATCTTGGACATTAACAGTAGAATTACTGAGAAGAATCCAGGCATAAGAAATGAGATGCTACAGAACCCTTCAAGGCATTTCCTACATAGACCCTATCACAAATGACACAGTGTGAAACATCATCAGACCAGAAACATACCCACTGGAAGAACTTATAGCCCCTTCATGAAGATGAAGTTGAACAAGTATGAACATATCATAAAAGCCAATAACCTTTCCGCTACCATTCTACAAGAATACATGTTAAGAAAAAGAAGAAGAGGCAAACAGAGGCTGCCAGTGTCACTGTGTAGACTAGAAGATAATTCACAGAGACTTAGACACTGAGAAACAAATGGGTTTGAGTTCTGTTTAATGGCATATCAACCTCTGTGAGTTATTTAATGCAAAAAAGGTAGGGTTTGAAGGTATTTTTTAATGTTCGGTTATACTAAAAGATTGATTGAGTCAGATTTTGATGAAAAATTAAAAAAAAAATTTTTTTATATTAGAAAACTAAAGATGTCTTCTAGTTTTGTATTAAAAATGTACTGCTGGTAATAATTTCTTTCCCTCCAAAAATGTGTTAGAGTAATAACTTTTTTTCCTCCAAAAATGTGTTAGGGTAATAACTTTTTTTCTTCAAAAATATATTGTTGGTCATATTTTTCCTTCAAAAATGTATATTTTTATATAAAAATCTATTTTTATGTACATATTTCTATAAAAGTCTATTTGTATACTTTCATAGTGTTTTGAGCCCAGTTTGGAGGTGAACTATTTGCTCATAGCTGGGGATCCTATCATGTGCTACCACTCCTGGTCAGTGCAAACCTGGAATCAACAGCAGTTAAGAGGTTGTTCCATGCTCCTCACAACTTCCTAATCAGAGGCCTTGCAGCTGGATACAGTTTACTATCATACCCATGACCAACACACAACTGAGACACATGGAGAGAATTTGTCAGGTGCACAGCTGTGTAATGACCTTATGACTTCACTTGGTCACCAGAGGGATGATAATGATAATATAAGATATAAATCAAACAGTTTTAGACTAAACTAAGAAGCAAACATTTAAATTAGGAACTAAATTTTAATATATAATAAAAATATTTGTGTATCTATTAGATACAAGAAATCCAGTTTTAAGATGTATGCTTATAATAAATAACTACAATGAATATGAGAACCAAAAAATTAAAATCCCAGAATGATCAGTTCATAATATGCACCTGATAATTGCATAGTGTATGAAACTCTGAGTCATGTTTAAGAGTGGTATAATATGCATATTTATTAATATATACCTAATAACTCTGTTATATTATATTGAGCATGGTTTTATTAACACCAGAAAAATATTTATATATTTGCATGTAGTTACGTGTATATGCATATTTATTGTTTTATATAAGTGGAGACTGAGGTCAACACTGAATGGTGAAAGTCTGTCTCATGCATAAATGCAATCTTCAAGCCATGTGTGTTAGTTTGACATGAACATATCCTTAAACATTCTTGACTTGACCAAGAAGGCTTTAAAAAACCTGACATTCAATTATCTGAGGTGTAGGTAGAATTCAAAACTTTCCTGCATCTCATATATATGAAACAGAATTTACGGCATTTAAAATTTTTATATTGTTGTCAATGTTTAGCTTTATAAGAACAGCACCAGAACAACAATGTTCTTATAGAGTGAAAACTTGATAGCATAATAAACACTTTAAACATCTGATTGGTTTTCAGAAATTTCATAGTACATATTTTTTTTTTGATATTTCATATCAGTCATTTAATAATATATATATATTTATTCATATATAGAATAGTAGAAGTAAGCAACAATTAGTTTTGGAAGACTATGAAGTATAATACTCTCCCACCGGCGCGACGTGGCTTCCCTGTGTCTCTTCTATAATATACTTTCACGGCTTCTGCTCCGATGAACTTAGATCACTAGTGCCCCCTAAATACGTATTTGAACGAGATACTAGATTAGCAACAAGAATCCCACCCTTTTACAGTGAAACTGATAAAATGCAGCCGTAACTTCTACTCCAACAGTTTCTTTCCTCGCACTTCCCAACTGTGGAATTCTCTTCCAAACGATTGCTTCCCCGACGGCTACAATCTCCAGGAGTTTAAATGTAAGGTCAATAGACACCTCCTAACACACTAACCTGCTCCCATTCTATCAAACACTCTTCCCATCTGCCCAACCCTCATCCTCGGTATCCTTACTCATCTGTCACCTTCCTCCTGACATTCCCTATGTCTAACCACTCCTTCTCTTTACCTTCCCCTATGTAGCCCCATGCGCAATAGTGGCAGTGGAATGCCTTGCTTGGGGTGAGATGATTAAAAAAAATAAAAATAAAATAAGATGACTAGCTTAAAAACCTCAGAAGTGTTCTAACACAAGATGAAAAGTGCAATACTAAGATCTGAAGGTGTATTGGCATGGTCAAGGATGCAATCTAAAAACTAAGCAGCATACTGAGAAACAGGAAACTCTTTTGGAAAACAAAAAAACGAGTACTAAACTGTTATATCATGTCTGTTTTTCAATATAGTAGCAAATGCTGGACAATCACAAACTTATCAAAGATGAATGAAAGACTTGAAGCAACTGAAATGTCATTCTACAGAAGGATTCTTAGGTTACCATAGACCAAACATGTGGGCAATAACAAAGTTTTGGAGAGGATGGAAATGAAAAGAAAACTTATACTTAACATCAGGAAAAGACAGCTAAAGTTGCTGGGACATGTAATAAGGAAAGAAGGCTTCGATAATCTGATACTAACAGGACAGATAAAAAAAAGAGACAGAGGAAAGCAATGCATGACATACTTGCTGAAGTTAAGCAACTGTATGGCAAAGTAGGGTTTGGGAAGGATAATAAGAGAAAGGGTGTTAAGAGCTACAAAGGATAGAGAGATGTGAAGGGCCATGATTGCCTATGTTTTAAAGAGACACAAAACATAAAAGAAGAAGGTAATCTTTCAGGTGCATTTGTGCTTCTTCAAGATCTACATTTCTAACCTGTGGTTCACACTACAACAGATCTTAGTTACAGTTTCTGGCATGATCAATAGTTTAACAAGGTTGGTATGTTCAAACCTTTAGTCACAGTGACTTGTGACTTTGTGCAAGCACAACCATTGATGTCTTCCCAACAGTTTCATTGACCGAATTTCACTTACAAGGCTTGACTCAACATGTGGTATGATTTGTGGGCACTTCACAATAGTGTCAAACACTGGGATGATCTCCCTAAGCATATACGTTGTATACCTACCTATATACAAGAATGGCATGTTTCTATCCTCTTAAATACTTGGACACTATTGGAGTAAATGGAAAAGTAGATGAAAGCAATTATACTGACAAACAGTGCACTAGCAGTGTATTCCCTTGATGCAGCATGCAAAACTTGTACTTGTTGATATACTATTATCCCCAACCTCTGTTTTGGTGATTACTCACGCACAGGGTCGTAGCTGATGCTAAAAAAGCACCAGGCACAGAGAAAATTTCCCGGATTTATTAGTTGACAATGTGATGACGTCAGTGTCATCCATTTCCAGAAACTATAATTTTTGTGGATTTTTTCAACTATTCCAATGGAAATTAGGCAGAGAACGTGAATGAAAGCAGGAAATTGGGTTCGTACTTTCTGAGTATAACCAGTCTTTTCTCCCAAAATTAATAAATAAACAAATTTTAATGCATTCATTTAGATGTTTTCTTCATTTTTCTTTCTTTCTTTCTTTCTTTATTTCTTTATTTCTTCATTAATTATTTTTTTTGATTTCTGACAAAGACATTTTTCCTTGCCTGGATTTTCACTATGATTGCACGGATTGGCCCGGACCTGTGCCCGGTGTGCCTGGGAGTAAGATACGGCCATGCTCATGCAATAACTTTAGGTTTACAACATTAGCAACAAAAATTGTGCCATTGATCAAAATAGAATATTTTGATAGTGAAGATTGTACCGTTGACCAAAATACAACATTTTATCATCAAAGACTATACCATTGGCAAAATACAACACTTTGCTGATGAAGACTTTTGGTGACAAGAGTTTTGATGGGGAAAATTTTGGCCAAACTTAAGGAAAGAATTTGCCTACACAGTATTTTTTGTGATGAAATTTTTGGGCCATACTCATCTAAACATTCATGTTTGAAACATTATATGAACATAGTACTGCCAAAAATGCACAGAAAAAGTTACCAAATCAACTTTTGTGAACAATGGTTTTTACGTAAAAATTCACAAAATGAAGGAGTTTAAAAAAGAGCTATTGTAAAGCAACAACTGGAACAACAAAAGCACCTTGAACAAAGGCTAAAAAAAAATTGAGGAATTGTTTTTGAAACAAAGGAAAGTGTTTTCAAGCAACATTAATGATGATTTAAATGGTTTTATTCTCAGGAAGCTATCATGAAAGCAAGAACAAATTTTAGCGACAGGCCTGAGAAAGATGTAACTTTTGCATCGTATTTCTGCAGATATAAAGACATTTACAAGATGGACTGCATAAATTGGCTGGACCAAAAAAAGGTTTGAGTAGTTTTACAAAAATTAGGCAATGTTGAACAGATGAAGTTAATGAATTATATTCTACCAAAGAAGGCAAGTGACTTAACATTCAATGAAACAGTTATGTTACTTTCAGATCTGTTCAGTCTGAACCTATCATTATTCCATAAGTGTATAAATTTACTGAAAAATGACAAAGAAGACTTCACTATGTTCATGAGTATTGCCAATAATCAGTGTGAGGAATTCAAATT
Organism: Ascarosepion bandense; assembly: GCA_037127315.1. Lineage (NCBI taxonomy): Eukaryota > Metazoa > Mollusca > Cephalopoda > Sepiida > Sepiidae > Ascarosepion > Ascarosepion bandense. The sequence continues at coordinate 3,510,915 of JBBBDQ010000627.1, forward strand.
GGCAGAACTAAGCCCTGACAATTTCAAATGCTTAATGTTTGTGCAAAGTTTAGTGTCAGCTAAAGACATGGAAACTGGGAGTAGGGTTCTGAATAAACTCAAAGATGAACCCAACTTAACTCTGCAAAACATGGCAGAAGATTGTCAGAGATATATATACGTGTTTGGCAAGGCTCTAAACATATTTAAATAAGTGGAGTGTCACACATGAAAAAGGTGCCCTATGAAAATAAAACCATGAAGAAAAAGTTATGCTTAACCCTTGCTATGCATGCATAAGACTACATTTCTATAATGATTATCTATTTAATAACAAGGAATGCTTTCAGTGTAGCCATAAAGAGTGTAAAAAATCTCACTGCAAGATGAAAATTAAGAAGTGAGTTAAGAATTTTGTTAGATTGGCTAATGCAAATAAATCTTCAAGTCAGAATCCAAGAAAATTTGTATAGGTGAAGATCCTGAACAAAAACGTCAAGTTACTACTAGACAGTGGTTCTGATTTAATCATAATAAATGTTTATACTTAGAGAAAAATATGAAAATCAACATTGATGGTTTCAAAAATATAGCTACCCTGGTATATCCACTATGGAGAATGTAATGAGAAGCTATGTTTACTGGTGTAGCCTGAAGAGAGACATTGAAACTTTGGTAAAGTCATGCAAAAGCTGTGCTTTAGCAGCTAAGACACCACCAATTAAATTTAATTCATAGCTAGAACCTGACCATCCATGGTCATGTCTTCATACTGATTTTGTCAGATATTTTCAGATGTAAGAGTCCAACCACACAAATAGTAATACAGTTGTTATACAAAATTTTCATGATGTTTAGAGTTCCAGATAATGGTATGCAATTTACTTCAAGAGAGTTCAAGAAATTTTGTGAGATGTTTGTGTTGAATTGCATTACAATTGCCTTGTACCATCCTAGAAGCAATGACCAGGTAGAGTGTTTCATGGATACATTCAAAAGAGCTTTAAAAAAGCCAACTGTGGATCAACAGATGTGGTAATACAACAATTTCTGCAGGTGTATAGACTGACACTGAATAAAAACTTGCCTTCAGCCATGTGTCCGGCAGAGATTATGTTTGCGCACAAGATACGATCAGTGTTTGATAAACTGATTCCCAACAAAAAAAATATGAGCATGTAGATAAAATAACTAGGAAGGGCTTTTATAATATTAGTCAAAAGTTATTTTACTGTGTGTATCAGGTGAATGAGACATATTGGGAAGTCGGTAATATTGTTTGAAGAATCGAAGAAATGGTATATCTGTTAAGGGACCAGAATTAGTGCATAAAAGGCATTACAACCAAATAACAAAAAAAAAAAGGGTTGCAGTTAAAGAGAACAATTCTTCAGAAGACATGAAACCTATAGAGTTTCTCTTTGATATCTTTGACATGCACATCCCACAAAAAGCTCTAGAAACAGAGGTCCAGAAAAGGCCTAGAAGAAGGAAGAGAAAAGATAAGGAAAAAACTGACATTGACCCTAGCATGAAAAAATATTAACTCTGGAAAGAGCCAAGCAAAAAAGGGAGGTGTTTTGTACCTACCTATATACAGGAATGGTATGTTTCTATCCTTTTAAATATATGGACACTATTGGAGTAAATGGTAGAGTAGAGGAGAGTGATCATATAGACTAGCAGTTCACTAGCAGTTTATCTACTTCATGTAACATGCAATTTTTGTACTTGTTGATATACTATTATCTCTAACTTCTATTTTAGTGATTGCTCATGCAGTAAACTTTTCGTGTTACAACAATATTTTATGCAGAAGTCATCTACCAGACAAATCAACTATGGCTGAATCAAACCCAATGATCAGGACACTAGCATTCTAACCACTTGACTATGAACTAACAATATAAGCACAGGGACACTACCAAGCAGACATTAAAATACAAAAGTGCACACACACACACACACACACACACACTCTCTCTCTCTCTCTCTCTCTCTAAAACCACATGACAAAAATATGTGAGATCTATCTGATCAATGAAAAACAAATATCACAGAACTGAAAAGGACTGGAACTTTCACTTTCGTCAGTCATTTCCAAAAAGATCTGATGAAGATTAAGTAAAAGTGAAACATGTTAATTTTATAAATGTTTCTTATTTTCTCCTTATTCTATCTGTTATCATATATATATATGATAACTGGAAAAACAGCTTTAAAAATAAAGAGAGCATAATTTTTTGTGATATATATTGTCATTTAAAAGCATATGGCTAAAATTGTGACTTTTATTTTTGTTTTCAGTATTTTTCTCTTATTTAAACACCATTATAAATTAAAAAGAACAAATGAAGAAGAAAATTCAGGGTATTTATCATAAATTAATGTTTTTCAAAATACACAATAAATCTAATCATGAAAAATATGAAAATAAGTAATCATCACACATTTATAATATCTCATCTCAATTCATATATATATATATAAATATATATATATATATATATATATATATATATATATATATATATATTTGGCAACATTATTTCTTGAAAGTTAGAAAATTTTCCAGATATCAATTATTTTTGTTCAGTTTATTTGATAATTTTCACTTGCCAAAATATATTCCTTTTGCTGTATTAAAATGGAAGTTCCCACAAACCGAAATATTAAATCAGTGTGTAAAATTATGTACCTGTCATATATTGTTATAGTTAAGGGAAGAAAGTGATCTATACGATAGATACAAACTATAAAGATTAAATTTCCGTTTCCTTTTTCCCTGATGTAAAGCAGGAGATTCAATTTGTATGATGACAGCTTAGACACAGAAATTTGTTAATTTGTTTCCTTTTATTTATAAAATCCAAAATGATAAACCAATTGAAAAATTTGTTTGACTTCAGAAAAGACTTGTTCTTTCAATATTCTTTCTTCCTTTTTAATATTTTAGCATCAAACTCAGCCATTTTTAAAAATTATATCTCCTAATTAGATTCCTTTACTTTTTAATAAATTTTGCTTTTTTGTCGTCAAACCATCAATTGAATTGTTTTGATGCTACAGAGAGAAGTTTGTACTTGGTGTTTTCGTTTGCGGTTGGCATATGTTTTGTACTTGGATACATCAGAAAAATGTTATCAAATTAGTTAAAATATTTTGAAATGATTAAAATTGATTGGGATTTCATGTTAAAACTATATATACTTAGCAAAGATGACAGGCACATATATACTGTGAATGAGTATAGATAAATTTATTTATATATATATATATATATATATATATATATATATATATGTATGTGTGTGTTTATGTCCTTATATATTGGAGACATATATGTATATATTTAAAAAATGTCCATATTTTTTTTTATATATTCAAAAATATTGTATTCATATAGCAGCACACATTCAAATGCAGAAATAGATGTTAATAGGAATGTATTCCAGAATATATATATATATATATATATATATATACCAAAATTGCACAAAAATATGTGTAAATACTAATGAGTCAATTCATGAAAAAAAAACTGGCATTGGCCTAAACAACAGCCTCTATAAAAATTTAGAATATTCTGCATCTTTTCTGGTTTTATTTAAGTTGGAAAATGTGGCCATAATTTTTGCTTTAATTTTATCTTTAGTCTTATAAAGAGTTTTATTGGTCTCTCGTTCAACTGTGCCTAACATATTATAATCAAGAGGGTTGAAGTATAGAGAATTATGTGGCCAGATGTAAGGGGTGATATGATCGCAGAAATTATCTGACAGCAATGTGTGGCATGGTGTATAGTTCTGTTGCCAAACTTAGGGTCTTCCAGCAGCCACACTCTTGACCCAGGGCAGCACTACCTCCTCAAGCCACTTCAGGTAGGCCTCTGTGTTAAGTCTGAGGACATGCAAGAAGATGAATGGATGCATAAAGTTGCCATCAGTAGTGATCACATTAAACACCATGAGACTCATCCAATTCTTTCTGAATCCTCTGCACTGTCTTCAGATTGACACCCAAACACTCTGAAATGTTTGTATTGGAGTTTCAAGCGCAAATTGGAGTTTCAAGCGCAGTACAGCATGCTTTTTCCAAATTTTTAATGTAGCGAATTGCATCATGGTGCACTTTTAACCACAGACAGTGTCCAACTGACTATCATATTGTGCAGAAAAAATTTGAAACAAATAACTTGGATGCATGAAATTATACATAAAAAATGCTGACAATTCATCGATCACATCATATATATATATGCACACACATAAATTTGCGGGAGGTTCAGAAGTTGTCTAGAGTTCGTGGTTGAAGCCAATAGCAATTTTGTGGAAGAAATTTACTCTTTAGTATTTCAAAATATGTTTGTGTAATTTTGGTAAATATATTGTTAAAATAAAATGTCAGTGTTATTTTACATTTTTGCACAATTTAGATGACAATTTATCCATTGCACTCTATATGTACAGACGCACAAATATATACACTCATATACAAACATATATACACACATATGTACATATATGTGTATCAAAAGTGTATATATTATGTGTATATATATGCATTTATTTAAGTTCATACCTGCACAATCTATTTTTATTTATGTAGAATGTACGTGTGTACAGAGATATGTGGGTGGGTGTAAGTATGTAAAATATATATATATATATATATATATATATATATATATATGCTAATGTACACAGGTAAATATAGTTTTTTTTATTATTGTTTAATCTTTTTCTTGTTTGAATGCAAGATCTTAATTGAACATGAAAGAGATCCCTGTATTGATAAAGACCTGGCAGAAGCTCAATCTCCTTAAATGTTATTATTTCATGTCATGAAATGACTCTGCATTCTTTTTATTTTGTTCTTATGATCCCTGATATAAACAAGTGGTTATATATAAAGGAATTCACATTTTCATATAAAGCTTTAAAAAGATGGAAAACAATGATTCAGAAGTTAATTTTACTATTCATTTTGCATTTCTTGATGTCTTAAAAAGATACCATAGCTGAGAAAATGTAATACATTTTGATATGTAAGGAAATTATTCCACAGAATTAAGTCACCAAATGAAAAGAAGAACAAGAGCCGTGAAAAGAATATAGAAAATTAGTTACAAAATTTTACCAATATACATGGATGTGTTTTGTAGTGCAATGGATATCAGTTCAGAATGAGAAATTGGAGAGACAAGTTCAAATTCCAGTTGTATTTATTGCATTCACTTATGCAAAAATACCCTTCTCTTATCTCTGGCTATAGATTAAATGACAAAACAAATTGGGTTCTATAGCCTTGGTTGGCAACCAGTTTACTGCAGAAAGTAATGGCAACCTACTGCATAAAAATTTTCTGCCCAATCAGTCATATTTCTTTCGAGATATGGTCACCTAAGCATGTATCCTGTATAGTACTTAACTGACTGACATGGTATATTAAACCTAAAATAAGCAAGCAGTTTGAACAAACCATTTCTTGTTTGCCTGTTGACAGACAAAATTCTTGTTTATAGTTTTGATGAGTATTTTATATGGACTAAATTATATTTACTAGTATGACCAATAAGGCAAACAAAAATATGACAAATAGCGGTTTTGAATTGCATCTCCACTTGATAAAGAATATAACTACAGTATATGTTTTTTATATATGGAAATAATAAAAATACACTTGAAGCATTTTATCAAAATTATAAACTTCAGGAAATGCTCAGATAAATGCTTTGCAGAGAAAGTCCTGAAGGATAGATCCTCAGCACCTTTATCACTTCACCAAATTAGAAAGAAATCTATAATTAAAATAATAGTTGAAATTTCTGGGATACATAATGAGAAAAGAGGGATTGGAAAATTTAACACTTACAAGATATGCTAAAGAAAGGAAAAGCAAATGGAAATAGCAGGTAACCTATCTAATGAGTTGATGTGAATGGATGACATTGTGGGGGGCAAAAATGGTAAAAATCTCATGTTGCTTCGAGCTACAAGGGACAGCAAATTCTGAAGGGCCATGATTACCAACATCTTAAAGAGACATGGCCCATAAAAAAGATACTTTGGAATCAATAGCTGAGGATAAGACCTGAAATTTTAAAAACTTATATTCTATAAGTGCTGGTGGTATTATTATTATTATTATTATTATTGTTGTTGTTGTTGGTGGTGGTGGAGTTATTATTATTATTTTTTTAAACAGAAAGCATATGATGATTGTACCTTTTTTCTGTACTGACATTTTGGTGCAGCTTTTCATATATTTAAAGAAGGCAGATGAATTTATTGTTTTTTTATAATATTTGTTGTTATATTTTATTCCCTTGGACTCCTTTTTTGAACATGCAAGCATACCAAATGATACTGTTGTTATTTGAGTAACAAGAGAATTTTTACAGGGTCAAAATGTGGATGTGTGTTGCATAACAATTATCAGCCTGGAGAGTGGAATTGGTGAGTTAAGTTCAAATTCTAGTGAATCTGTTATATTCATTTTGGGCTAATTTTCTAAGAAATGGTATAAACTCATTTCTTTCATTCCACATTATGGGACAGAGAAGACAGGACTTTATAGCCTTGAGTGGCAGCCAGTTTACAAGAAAAAACAAACCAATTAAACATAAACTAGCAGCTACATCTATTAAAAACCTACTTACTTCTGTAGCAGAATCAACTATAAGCTCTGTGAGGAATCTACAAGTTTAGGTTAGGGGTGTTTATATTGATGACCATATTGGACTGTTTTACAGGGAGCTTCAATTGCACTATGATTAACCTATAAGTGGAAAAAAAAGTAGATATGTACTTTTCCCAGGTGAATTAGTATGAAATTAATTAAATAAAGGGAATGATAAGATAACAGACTCCAATGAGACAGAAGATGATGGTTGACACTGCATTTAAATTTTTGAAGATCAAAGTTGACTGGAAAGCTTGAAGCCAGAAGTTCCACATGTAAGAAGTGTGAGAAAAGAAGCTGTTAACATAGAGGTAAAGGTTTGATTTAGCAATTTCAATTGTAAAATGATGAGAACTAGCTGTACTTAAATTCATAAAATCTATCTACCAATAAAGAAAGATCATCAGAACAATATGTTTGTTTGGAATGTTTGATCCCATATTCATAATCAGTGCTTCTATTACAATCCTATAGAAAGTACTATTAATGAAAAGTTTCTATAGAAAGTACTGCTCATAAATATTTCAATAAACAGAAATTTGACATGTCTGCTTTGGTGTTAAGAGTTAAAAAAAAACAAGACATTTAAAAAGAAAAACTAAATTTTATTGCAATCAGTATAACAAAGTGAAAACAACTGGGCAATGAAAAAAAAACTCCAAAGAATTAATGAAAATATGAATATAAGTTTAACTGTTTTTGGATCAACCATTTAACTTTATAACCTCTCTGAGATTTTGGAACATATTTTCTGTATATTTAAGCAAAGTTCTTTTTTCTAATATTGTACAAGAAAATTTGAATTTGTTGTATAAGGCTTCTTTGCTCTGGATGTAATTTTACTGATCAGTAACTTTACATCTATCCAGACCCATACCTATTCAATAAGAGTTAAGTCCAAATTTTGGAGTGGCCAGTCTATGGTAAGCAAGACTCATTGCTTTTCTGTTTTTGCCAAATAAATCCTACATAGATTAGAACTGTGCTTTGGATCATTATCTTCTTCATAATAAAAGCCACGACCAATAAGTCAAAGACCACTCAGTACCAGATACTTAATATGGATCTGGCAATATTTTTGACTGTCTTTTATGGCATTTATCAAGCAGATATGTCCGACACCAAAGAAGCAGTAACCCTATCATAATACTGCCTCCAGCATGCTTAATAGATAGGATAACACACTATAGATCCTATCGATCGCTTTTCTTTCTTCGGAGCCACTGCTTTCATTTATAAGCAAACAGTTCATATTTCAATTCATCTGTACAAAAAATTTTTACTTCTGATCAGTGGTTCAATTTTGGTATTTTCTGGCAAATTGGAGCCTTTTAGCTTTGTGTCTTCTCTTCAGGAAAGGATTATTGATTACAGCTATTTAAGATAATCTGTAATTTATAGCATTTTAGATACAGTCAATAAGCTGTGTTTTGAGAATGTTAGCTTTCTGACCACAAGACCTGGGTTCAAATCTCACCATGGTTGATTTGTCAAGGAAAGCATTTTGTGATGCTAGGGTGAAGATCCCAGTGTGGCACCATTGGTAAGTGCCTGAAAAGGATATTACAAATTGACTGAAGTCTTGTGAATGAAGTTAGGTCAATAAAACTGCTTGGAAACTATCATTGGTTGTCCTAGCACAAAATTATAAGTTATTATGATCAAGGGTTTAAATGTACTGACCTTGTTCAAACTGGTGATCATTCCAAATCATCAACCTTCTCCAGAAACTAACTAATATGCAGGTGCCTACAACAGGAATTAGTCACCCTAACAGGGAGGTATATTCAGAAACAGTTGACAATATATATATATATATATAACAAAACAGACATGAAATTTTCTTTTTTATGACCTGACATAGATCATGAACACATTTTCTCCTATTCCTGAAGCTCAGTAGTTGAATATAATTTCTACCTGATTTAGTTTAGGGAGTCATGTTGCTTATGCTCTATTTTCATATTGTTGAGCCAATCCAGGTTATTTTAGAGAACCCTAATGACTTAATATCCTCTGTTATTTTTCTGTATGTTCAATGAGCAAGATATGATGCTTGTCTGTTTTCTAGACCATTCCTTATTTTTAGGCATCTTTCAATATTATCCAATACAACATTTCAGGAAAAATGATGCTTGTCTCTTTTCTAGACCATTCCTTATTTTTAGGCATCTTTCAATATTATCCAATACAACATTTCAGGAAAAATGATGCTTGTCTCTTTTCTAGACCATTCCTTATTTTTAGGCATCTTTCAATATTATCCAATACAACATTTCAGGAAAAATGATGCTTGTCTCTTTTCTAGACCATTCCTTATTTTTAGGCATCTTTCAATATTATCCAATACAACATTTCAGGAAAAATAAAATTGAATTATGGTGTTAAAATCGTTTGTATTATTAAAACATATAACTTTGCTGCAAGTTGGTATCAGTCTTTGGAAAGAGCCATTGAAGTAAAATTGATAAAAAATATCATAGAAATTTGTCCAGATTTGTTCAAATAACTTATATATAAAAAAATTGCATTCCAATCTGTTTATGGTAGTGTGGGTTATCCCACTTAACTTTGCTAAAAATAACATACAGAGAGACACTCTTACGCCTACAAAAAAAGCATGCATTTTTCTCCATAGCCTCTTTACTCTTTTAAATCTTTGGGTAGCTTGATGTGGTGCAATGGTTAGCAAGCTTGTCTTACTAAAGTTTATTACAACTGAGTAGTGAGTTTGATCCCCACTGGAAGCCCTATACTCTTGTGCTACATCTAAGCTGTGCTTAGAAAATCACCTTTCCTCTTTTACAGCTTCTGGCTATGAGATGTGATGTGTAATCCTTTTGTTAATAAAGACATTATCATTTGTTTTACATTGTTTTGTGTCATTCATTTTTTACTTGATCTCAAATTGAGTTCACCAATATTGTTTTGGGATAAACTTTCATGAAGCTGTAAATATGGTGACTGAATATTTACCCTAATATACCAGTCAGTCAGTCAGTTAAGTACCATGTGCGATACACACTTGGGCGATCATGTCTCGAAAGAGACTTGATTGACTGGGTAGAAGATTATTTCGCAGTAGGTTGCCATTGCTTTCTGCGGTAGACTGGTTGCCGACCAAGGCTATAGAACCCAATCTGTCCTATTATTTAACCCATAACTGGAAGGAACAAACGGATTAATACCTTTCCCAAGGGTATTTGTGCGTAAATGAATGCAAGGAATTCAACTGGAATTCAAACTATAATATATAACGTAATAGACCAGCAATCCCAAAACAGCAGCATTGTAAGTATTGGTAAAAAAACACAAAGACTGTAAATTTTTCCACATCATTTTTCACCCACTTCACTTAAGATTCTCTTATGTTAGATAATATACTATTATTTTTTACTTAAAAAATAAAATCCATATCATTGGGAATCTTTTTTAAACTTAACCTAAACATAATTTTTTTACTCCCTTGCATATAAAATTGTAAATAGGGGATTCGATAGAATTTTTATAGTTTTTTTTTATTGTGATTGAAAGTGATTTGTTATGAATAAATGTGTCATTGGGATGAAAGGAACAATCAAGAATGGTTCAGTTAGGGAATGGAATGAGTCAAAATCAGGATAGAGAAGGCCAAAACCTTCCTGATATTGCATCACATTTTTCTTGTAAAAGTATTGACAAAAATAAAAACTTATTTCATTCATATATTTAAAAGTCATTCTTTCTATAGGATACAGTCATAAGTATTTGAACAGGTACAAAATCTGCTTTTTATAACCCCAAATATTTTTAAATAAATGTTCACCCAATAAAAGGCCCAAGATACACTGAAAGTTGAGGATTACTGAATGAGATTGTTATGCTGATGTAAGAAGAAAAAGTTTGTGCTGATTATAAGGATATGCAGGATGGATAACAGTTGACCCTAGACTTAAAGCAGTTAAGACTATAGTAATTTGGGGAGCATTTTCTTGTGAGTATCTTACATAATGTCATGATTCTTAGAAAGGCACTGTTAAAATGGAACTTCCTTCTAACCAATGGAATATAAAAAGAATAAAGATGATTTGATCCTGTGTATGTAAAATGGTGGATCCTTTCTGTAAAAGTCAGGACTGATAGAACTAAGAAATGTAGAACATTTGCCATGGAAATAGTGATAGGCTTGCAATATTTCGTCTGGAAAAGAGACTGTAGCACTGAAAATAATTTGTTATTCATATTGCCATGTAAACGCATTTGAACATTGTCATGACTGGAAAGTGAGGATTAAGAGCATAAGCTGAAATATGGTGACAATATATATATATATATATATATATATATATATACTAGCAGTATAGCCTGGCATTGCTTGGGTGTCATGAAAGCTTTAAAACTAATCCATGGTCCTGGAGCTTAGACTCTTTGGACATTGGAATCAAATTTGATTAAAAACGGACCACTCCTTCTATAACCTGATTTTTTCGATTATCGATTTTCGATATTTATCAGGGGTACCTTGACACAAAACCTAGCGAAGAACACTCGCAGAGGCTTATAGTACAACTGTGTAAATTTTCAAGAAAATCGGTTCAGCCGTTTCGGTGTCTATAGGTAATGGACACACACACAGAGACAAAGTTCCATTTATAATAAAGTTTATATATATATGTATATATATATATATATGGTAATAATACATCAATTTTTATAAATCAAGAACAATTTTAGGAGAAAGATGTATCACAAAATTAAAAAATGTTTTTGTGTGCCATGTTTCACTCTTTGAGACATCATTAGACGAAGTTTATATTTATGATGATGCCACTACACGTGTGTATAAACAAGGAATGGTGAGAATTATGAATTTAAAGATAATTTTTTTAATGTGTTTTGTATATAAAATCCAGCTGATTTCATTTATAAACATTTCCTTATTGTTTTTTTTCGCCACTTTTGTTATTAAATATCCCACATTCTGATAATAAAAGATCAGCCAATGATGATGAAACACAAACAAAAAATCTAAATGAAAGCAGCTAGATTTTATACCCAAAATACAACATATAGTCTTCTTCTACATGCCATGTCCCTTCAGAATGTAGGCGATCATGGCCTTCCATATCTTCCTATTCTTAGTAGCTCTTAACATGCTTTCTCACCTTCAGATCTCAGTGTCACACTTTCCATCCTCTGTTAAAACACTTCCCAGATATTTAAATTTCTCACATCAGCATAAACATAAACTAAGCCTGATTAACTCCTGAAGGAGTTAATCACTCTGGCTATTGGGTGGGTATAATGACAATATACACGCTAAAAAGTCTGCCTTCTTCTACTGAACACCCATAGCCCAGACATAGAATCGCCGACTGATGCCAATTCGGTTGGGTTTCAATCCTGGGTTAAAAGCAATTGGAGTTTAACCGTACTGATGAGCTGTGATACAGCAAAACAGATCTGTCTGTGGATGAGTATAGATAGATAGATAGATAGATAGATAGATAGATGTATACCCAAATAAACACATTATAAAATGCACTTTTTTTTTTTTAAATATATACCAAAATATTTCACTGGTTGCATCTAATGTGATAGTGGCTTTAATGGGGGGGATGCAAACTAAACACTAAAACCTTGAAATGTAAACTTCCTTGTTGGCAAAATAAATTGATGTCAGTAGTAATCTAAAAAAATTCTCTTTAAAATGTATGTGTGTGTGTGTGTGTGTGTGCTTGTGATGAGGAAAATAGAATTGGGGACTTGCAGCATTATTTGTGAAATTGAAAGATACACTGGAATGTATCCAAACAAATTGGCAGAGATTACTTTGAAGGGAACAGCATATAAAAATATCAACATAAAACATAAAATGCAATGAAAAGTTTTAGAAAATTTGTCCGAACCTTTTAAAAGTAAATTTTTTATAAATTATTTAGTATGTGCATGCAAAAATAACATTTCCCTGAGTTACAGTGCCAAGACTGACTTTATTTAATATCACTAGCACAAGATTAAATCTAGGTATGTATATACTTCTAAAATTTTTGAACTGATGTAACATAAATTGTGCTGTAGAAGTCAAAACTTTCGGCTTCAAATCAAAGACAAGAGAGACAACATACATGTACAGTATAAAATTGAACCTTTTAATACATAATAGCAAACAAGTGGAACAGCTTACTAAAAACCTATATGAGGGGATGGTGATAAGTTCTCAGCCTGACCCACTTTTCATAATCGGACCAAATGACCAATCATCATAATCCTCAGTCTTTTTTCTGAAGAGCTGCTTCAATGGGCTGAGAACTTTTCAGCACTCTTTCCTAACTGCTGTAGACTGCCACATTTATTTTCTACTAGTTTTTTACCTATCACTTCACTGGCAGAAAGATTATTCAATTTCAAATCTAGATTAAAAATGTTACATTTATTAGAAAATATATTCACTTTAAGTCAGTCAGTTAAGTGCCATATGTGAAACACGCTTTGGCAATCATGTCTCGAAAGAGACATGACTGACTGGGCAGAAGATAATCCTGCAGTAGGTTGCCATTGCTTTCTGCGGTGGACTGGTTGCCAATCAAGGCTATAGAAACCCAATCTGTCCTGTTATCCTGTTATTTAACCTATAACAGGAAGGAAGAGATGGATTAATACCTTTCCTAAGGGTATTTGCACATAAGTGAATGCAATGAATTCAACTGGAATTTGAACTTGGCTTGCCAATTTCTCATTCTGAGCCAATATCTACTGCACCACAACTCACATCCACAATGCACATCACTTTTAGTACAGAAGTTATAAAAATAACTTCATATATTTCAATTTATACACTTTTCCTATAACCCAAGTATCATTGCTAAATGAATGAATTAGCATTTGTGAGGTAGATGCTTTTTTCTTGTCCTCACCTTTAAGATTATTTATTGCTCAGCACAGGGTATAGGATATTCAGACTGAGTAGGAGGGGAATTCATTAATCATTTTAATTTCTTATTTCAAACTTAGTGTGCATGTGTGCATGTGCTTGGGTGTACAGTAAATTGCACAAGCACATGTAAGTTGCTCATGCTCAACAGATATACTTTACAAGGGTCTAAGGAAAGTTGCATGCAGGTAGTGTATGATGGACAAAGAACTAGCTTTTCTTTTATAATATAGATTAGAAGTCATTCATCAACTTTTTATTTATTTAACATCCATAGTTATAACAAAGTAAAAAAAAATGCAGAATATATAAACTTGCCCTCCTTTGCTACATCTTGTTTCTTATAGGAGACACACCATAAGCAACTGATCAATTTAATATTTTATTGGACATGTCAATTTTGGCTTGAAGCTGCTTACAGGTAAGTGCTATTATCAAGATAATTGATTGGCATGTCTGTGTAGCAGATGAAAGAAATTGTATGTCATGTCAGTCATTTTATTATATTGTGATTTTCACCATTTTATTATCAATACTGTTTAACAAAAATGAATTTGTTTAGGGTAAGTGGTACACAAGGATAGGCTGTTTTGTGTTGTTGTTGTTGTTTTATAGTAGGGGTATCTATTCTTTTCCCATTTGTAGTGGGAGTCCATTCTAGTGAAGGGTAGTTGTATATTGTTGAAGATTAACGGAATTTGGCAATAAAATGCTGAAAGAGAATTAATGCTTAGGAATGTGGGGAGCACTATGACTAAGGAATGTCTTTGTTGTAGTCGCTCCTTAGGTCAGTAAGTAGTTTTAAGGCAGGGAAGAAGGAAAGAGGTAAGGGAGACGAGCGTAGTAAGCCACTCAATTTTCGGTCAAGGGAGCTACTAATTACTCACTTCTCCTCAAGTCGGTCTGCCTGTAGATGCTTTCTGTATCTGCTTTTTATATCTTTTTTTTTGGATCATAGCAGATCACTTGGGATTTCACACTTGTCTTTGATTCTGGGCTTCCCATTGGCTGATAAATTTTTTTTTAATCACATCACCCCAAGCAAGGTGGCAAGGCCACTGGTGTGCAGGAGGCTACGTAAGAGTGAATAGATTGAAAAAAAGAAAGCCGGAAACCACGTCCTAAGCAGAGAACAAGGGACGAGCCTCTACACCTGTTTAATAGATGTGGGTGGAGTGTGAACCTGGCGATAGTTCAGTCTATCTACTCCAATTGAAGTGTAGGCTGGCGAACTGGAAATTTAATATTTAATTAATTTTTAGTTTTTAACCAGAACATCTGCTCGGAGTCGGCGGCACATGGACGACTTTTGGTCATTTGCTTTTTGGTTGTGAAAGTGCGAACATCCGGTCCATCGCTTTTGCTCGATATTACCACAGGTAATCATTGAGATAGTGTATTTTATTGACTTATACAAAAGATACAGGCCTGTGTCTGGTTTTTGAACAAAAAATATGGATATAAATTTATGCACCAAATCAGTTTGCACACTGCAATACACATTAACCAAGTGTTATGTACTAACAGACCAAAAATCATGGGACAGTTGTCAAGTATTATGTAGAATCCATTCTATGGAAGTAGCCTTCAGCTATGCAAGGTCGCTTCAATTCCAAAGGTGATCAGAAGATGTTGAGCGATATCATCTCAATAACTGTCCATAATATTTGTAGGTGCAAACAGACATTATATTATATTATATTAATGATCTGCTTAAGAATATTCTCAGATCATTAGTAAATATATATGCAGTTGATACCCTGTTTTATGGGCACACCTCCAAAAATGACCAGAACCTAGCTGTTGATCTCTCCTCTTATCTAACTTACACAGTTCAATGTGGGAGACTTATAACATTCAATATATATGATCCATTGCTAAAAATCCTAGAAAAATGGTCAGTTATTTCTATCATAGTGATAGACCATTTTCCGAGACCATTAATTCCATGAGTCATCTTAGAAATAGTAAATGGTTACAACCAATAGCAAAATGTATTCCCAACTATCTTGGGATAACATAATAACCAATCTCTTTATATAAAACAAAAAAAAAAATTATTGTTCAACCCTGAAAAGCCCTAAAATGAAAATGAGGCAGATAACAGCTGTGACTTATACAGGGGCATATAAAAGCAGCAGTCTAAAGACAAATTCTTCAGTAGCCAGCCTGACATGAGCAAAGGAGGGTCAGGAACTTGATGCTATTCCTGTGTCTAGACTGAAGCTGATTTCCTACCTGACATCTCTAACCACGACCAGTGTTACCAAACTGACTGATGCCTCTGACCTTTACTACAACTTTCTTTTTCAGAGGAAGAAAGTCTACCTTACCACAACTGTCTTTTTCAGGACAACAAACAGGTATTTTGCTGAATTACTATAACTGCCCTTTCCAGTGCAAACAAGTCTATCTTACCACAATATACACCAACTCAATGCAGTGACTTGCAATGTAGAACCAAGTTCAACCCAGCAGTGACCTCCAGTGTAGTAAGCAGTCCATTTAAGCCTGACAGTGACCAGGTGACCCAGCAATGTCCAGTGTAGCAATCCTACATCAAATTCGGTCTGATCAACTGTCAACTGCTAATGTGGTCTACATGCCCATCACCAGATTGACCTGTACTTTGACAGTTACTGCAGTCTATATCACCCAGCTGCAACAAACACCCAACAAACCAATATAATCAGCCCAGTGCAGCAATGACTAACAACTCAGGCCTCATTCCCTGGCCTACAAACTACTAGCCGCATGCACCAATGACTTAAGTCTGCGAGCAGTTTACACTGCTCAACCAACAGCAGTTCCATGTGACCCAGGAGATCATTTAAACTGTAACAACAGAACAATAAAAGTTGCCAGACTCTGGCAACTTTGTTACTCAACATCTTGTTTTTGCCATCCTTGCCTTTCCTGCACGACTTGAACCTTTTCTCCTTTCTTAAAAGTCAGTAGATTCAGTTACCATATCCAGCCCACTTCCATTCATTAAAAGACACTAGAACGCTTCTCAAACCAATTCTGATGACAAGATACTGGAATAATCCATACTGTTGGAGTACAATGAGTTTGTGAATGGATGCAAATGGTAATAAAGAAGTGTCATGATAAATTTAGGAAGACCAGATCACTCAACCTATACCAAATGATACACTCTCCAAACCATAAGGTAACCACCACCATTCTGCAGGGTGGCTTTTGGGTGCTTTGATGTGGTGTAATGGTTAGGAAACATGTCTTGTTAGAATAATCTAATCTAATCTAATCTAACCTAATCTAAATCTAAACTTATTTATAAATGGAATGTTGTGTGTGTGTGTGTGTGTGTATGTATGTATGTGTCTGTTACCTATAGGCTCTGAAACGGCTGAATCAATTTTCTTGAAAATTTACGCAGTTGTACTATAAGCCTCTGCGAGTGTTCTTAGTTAGGTTTTGTGTCAAAGTACCCCTGATAAATATCAAAAATTGATAATTGAAAAAATCAGGTTATAGAAGGAGTGGTCTGATTTTAATCAAATTTGATACACTCATAGACAAAGACATAAGAAACAATATTTAGAAGTTTCAAGGTTGCATTTCTTAAAATAGTGCTGAAAATTGATAATATATATATAAAAGCTTTCATTACACCCAAGCAACGCCAGGCTATACTGCTAGTTATGATTAAAAAGTAAGTACAATTTTCACTAACTTCCCCCTACTTTCGGCATTTTAATCCCCTCCCCTTTTATAAGAAAAAAGATAAAAAAGATATTTATATATTTTGTGAAATTTTTATATGATGGGTGTTTTAGTAGAATCTCTGTGAATATGTTGTATGTGCTGTATTGAACAGTGACAGATGAGTTCTTATGGTGAATAAGTACATTGTAAGAAATGAATGGGTTATGAGTCAGATTAGTGAGGTTTAGGATAGTCAGTGACAACCAGTCTTGTCCCATTTCTTTTTGGCCTTTTGCCACAATTGTATTTAAAATACAATAAATATAAAGTCTGCATGGTGACTTTTTAACAATTATGGTTCACAGCTTCATGAGGTTTGTGTCATGCATGAATCCTATTATCAACTAAAAACTACTGGAAACATGACTCATTGGAACATACAACATATTGCTAGTCCTTCATGGTTCAATTATCAATGTCAGGAAGGACAGTGTCATGGTGTTAACATAGTGTCCTGCATTAAATGTGGATGTGATTTTAGCCAGTTTCATTTATCTGTTACCACAGACAATTCTAGTCAGTTGCTTCTAGTTATTGTTGTATATCTACCTGTATACAGGAATGGGATGTTCCTATCCTCTCAAATATGTGGACACTATTGGAGTAAAGTTTAGAGTAGTAGAGAGTGATTATACTGACTAACAGTTCATTAGCTGTGTATCTACTTCACACAATGTGCTAGTCTTGTATTTGTTGATATACTATTATTTCCAACCTCCATTTTGGTGATTACTCATGCAATAGCCTTTTAGGGTTACAACAGTTATGATCAAGATGCACTTATGGGGATGGTAATATTAGCTGTTGTGTCTCATATCAGAGTATTAACATAATGTCCTGCATTAAATGCAGATGTGATTTGAGCCAGTGTCTGTTATCTGTTGCAACTTATCACCAAAGAGAATTCTAGTCAGTGGCCTCTGATTATGATCAGGAAGAACCTATAGTAATCGTAATATTAACTGTTTCTCTATACGGAAAGATTTTGCATTCATTGACTGAGCAGCCAGTACTGTTTTCAGTTGAAATTTATAAAATCTTGAAACATATTTTTAGAAGTCCAGTAGCTTTTATCGCTCTTTCAAATATTGATGTGGGCTTCCTTCATAATCTTTTCACTGAAGTGCTGTGGAATATTAAGACCTGGGTTATGTCATTATTTTCTCTTCAAGTTACATGTGCTATCCATTTTAGTTGTTGTTGCTGTTGGTAGTTCTCAAGTGATGTGGCTTCTGCTATTTGATGCAGTTCTTTGTGATTCTGTAGTGGCAAACCACAATGTTCAAAGCAGGATGACCTTTGCAAATACTCACAGGTTTTACATGCTCAAAGTCTTTTTTCATCATTGATCTCAGGAAGTTGTTGGATACAACTGATAGTTTAGATATTTCTAAATGGGTTGGCCTCATCTATGACATCTGTATGAAAGACATAGTCAGCAACTGCACTCTCTATGGTGGGTAGTAATACCATGTATCAGATATTGCTTTTATACCTATGATATTGTAGAGCAGTATATGTCAAAAATGTCTCCACAATTACAAAAATGGAATATCTCAGTCATCTGGTCGTCATTGTCATCCCCAATTCAAACTCTGATAATTCACATCATCTTTCCATGAGTAGCATAGCCAGTGTTCACATTAACTCACTAGATGTCAAAGCAGAACTGATAGTAGTCTGAGCATTTGACATCAAAGTATGGTGGTGCCACCAACCATTACCTTTACATACTGCAATCACATGACTTTTGGGTGTCAATGTACATAATCTGAATTTTGACTAAGGTTGCTGATTTTAATGTCTATAAATTATTTTAAGATTTTACACCAGTAAGATTTAATACAAATATCTATCATGCCATATAAAGAAGTCTGTAGCTTTATAATGCAAAAAAAAAACATGTAATGCTGCATTTTCTGCTTTTATATGTATGTTGTGGTGAAGTGGATATTTTTTATATGTATATATATATATAATCACTTCACCCCAAACAAGGCAGTACTGGCACTGGTGTGCAAGGGGTTACATCAGAAGTGAGTGATGAGGAACAAGTCACAGGGGTGTCAGAGAATGGATAAGAGAAGGCTGAAAACACTGGTGTTAAGAAGGCTGCATGAGAGTAAAGTGAAAAGGAAAAAGAACATGACATAAGAGTCGTTAGGGAAAGGCTGCAAGTCAAAGAGATAAAACATGGCAATTAACATTGCATTTAAATTCTTGAAGATTGTAGCTGTCAGGGATGCAAGTGTACAGAAGAGATTTCTACAGGCCAGAAGTGCAAGCAAAGCTGCTAGAGTAGAAGTTGAATTTCATCAGTTTCACTGTAAAAGGGTGGGACTTAGTTGCTAGTCCAGTAGCTTGACTAAATTCATGAGGAGGAGGCACTAGGGAGCTAAGCTCATCAGAGCAGAAGCCATAAAAGTATTTGTAGAAGAGACAGAAGGAAGCCACAATATGTTGGTGAGAAAGTGACTGGAGTTTAGCTACCAGGTCAGGATCAATTACATTGCAAATTCTTTGTTGGATTTTGTCAAGAACCCCAAGATCAATAGTAGGGGCATCTGACCAGATGTGACAGCAATATTTAATACATGAATGGATGGTAGATTTATATATGCACAAGATATCAGCTCAGAATGGGAAATCAAAGAGCCGAGTTCAAATGCAAGTTGAATTTATTGCGTTCATTTGTGTGGAAATACCTTTGGGAAAAGTATTAAACCATCTCTTATTCCTCCATCATCAGCATATAATCCGTTACACCCAATGGTGTGTAGGGCAGCAACTTTTTGTTACTGTTTCCATAACAAACTGTTTTTTATGGGGCTGGGTTGTTAGCCCTGCACCTAACTCCCAAACCTGGAGGACTGGAGGGCCATTCTTGATCTTTACGTTTACAGCACCTGGTATTCCCAATCTAAGTACTGACCAGGCTTGATGTTGCTTAACTTCAGTGATTGGACGAGAATTGGTGTATTCAACATGATATAGTCATAGACTTTATTCCTCCAGCTATGGATTAAATAGCAAGACAGATTAAGTTCTATAGCCTTGATTGGTAACCAGTCTACTACAGAAAGTAATGGCAACCTACAATGAGAAAATCTTCTGCCTAGTCAGTCATGTCTTTTTTGTGCATCATGTTTGGCACTTGACTGACTGACCCATATATGATGAAAACCCAGTTATATCTGCATGTATGTTATGATAAATACATCTGAAGTACAACCTAAAAAGCCTGACATTACCTATAATGGCAAAAGTATATTTCCAATATTCAAACACAGTCATGTGAACAATGAGCAACATTGTCATTAAAAACATGAATTAAACTACAAATTTTGCTTTGTGAATTTAAAATTTAAACATTTCAGTTTTCCAAAAATCTTTATTCAGCTAAAAATAGAGACATCATATGTAAGGTTTGTATGGTTGTGGTTGGTTAATGCTATCACTAATTAGCATGCATCTAGAAGTAGATGTTATACATTGTCATACAATGTAAGGTAGTGGAATAATCTTGGCTTGTAACAGATTGTAGACTATTGTCAGCAGTGAGAGTAGTGTCTGGTCAGAGCTTGATCATCTGTTGAGAATATTGTTCAAGTCTTACGGGCCAATCCCCTCAAGCAGTACCTCTCCTTTTGATTGAGTTTATTGCTCAATGCCTGGGGTATCCCCGAAAAAGAGACATGCTGGGTGGTGGGGTTTGAGAATTTTTCTGCATTAACACCAATAAAGCCACTTTAGATTCAACCTTAAGTTACATGCTGTTGAAATGTAGATAGACTGCTAAATACCTAGTCTTGGACTGTAGAAAAGTACACACAGTTGCAATCACTTATTTGGAATATTATAACAATTTATTAAATGTCATTTATACGTTTTATAGAAATTTGCACATATGCACATTCAATATTTTATGTAAACTATATATTTACTCATAGTGTAACATATACTAATGGGAAAAGTGAAATCTTTTTTCTATGTGCCATGTTACATCAGGACTTAGGTGATCAAGGCCCTCCACTTCTCCCTATACTTTGTCACTCTCAATACCCCTTCTCCTGTTATTCCACTCATTCCTTGCTCCACTATCGGTCTCCTCAAGTCCATCAGGTATATTGTGCACTGCTTTTCCTTATCCCGCTTCCTCCTATCCATTCCATGAGCATCAAGTTCTCAAAGCCCTCCTTCCTCAAAACTTCATATTGAAGAACAGACCACATAACAATCCAGTACTCTCTTCTTAGTTTCCAGCAAAATTTTTCTGTCTCTTAACACTCTACTCAGCTTTTGAAATGCATCCTTGGCCATGCCAATATGCCTTCAGATATCTGTATCACATTTTTCGTCCTCTTTCCAGGAATTAAAATTTCTGCACTTGTTTGATTTTCTTGTAGTTGGCATTTTGGATTCTTCTTTTTATTGATTTCCATGCATTCAGTTTTCTTTTAGTTTATTTGTACTCTTTTCTTTCTGCTTTCTTTAACTACTTCTTGTAGGAGGTCTTGTAGTTTCTTTCCTGTATCTGCTACCAGCACTGTACCATCTGCATATTGTTCAGATTGTGACACCAATGACAAATCCTGGCAGGACTTCTAGAGCTCTTACACCCCTTTTTATCTTTGTATATCTGCTGAACTTGTTTCTTGTTTGCTGCTTCTAAATGTTCTCAGTTACTCTAAGGTCTTTCCTAAATATGTCAAAGTTTTCAAGCATCTTTATCAGGTCTTTGTGGCATATTTTGTCAATTGCCTTTGCATAGTTGATGAAACACAGGTACACATCTTTCTGCATTTCTATTGCCCTTTCTGATAACGCTCTCAGCATAAATATTACGTTCCATGTTCCAGTGTCCTTGACAAAATTACCCTGTTCTTGTCCTATTTCCAGTCTGATTCTGCTGTGCACTCTGTTCATCACAATTTGGATGATGAGTTTTGTTATATGACTCATTAAGTTGATGATTTGGTGGAGTTCACATTCATTTGCACCTGGCTTCTTAGGTAGTGCTATGAAAATCAATCTGCTTAGGTCTTCAAGTGTTTTGTTATGATTGTAGACTTCATTTATAATTTTTGTGATTTTGTCTACACCAAAGTTGTTTAAGGCTTCTTACATCTCTATTACAATGCTGTCTAGTTTATCTGCTTTGTTTCTTTTCAGTTTGGCGAGTACTGCTTCCATTTCAGATTTTAATATTTCTATGTATTGTTGGTTGTTCTCTCTTGTCATGGAAGAGATCTCTTATATATTCTTCCCACCACTGAATATTTCCTCTTTCTCTAATACGAGTGTTCCATCCTTGGATATTATGCATCACATTGAGAAGCATGTTTTTTGCCCTGTTAGTTCCCTTATTTTTTATGCATGTCTTGCTTATTGATTCTGCTCAATCTCTCTATTTCTGCACATTTGTCATTAAGCCATTCCTCTTTTGCCTATCTCATTTTTCCTTCTGTAGTATTTCCTGTATTCTGTTCCATGTCAGTCTCTTTTTCATCATGTTCAGAATCTCATCTGTGATCTACTCATTTTTCCATATATGTCTGTTTTACTTTGGGACTATATCATTGGCTGATGTACTAATGCTTCTTTTAAGTTGTTCTATTTTGAATTTTCATTTCCAATTCGTCCCTTGTATATATTTTTTTCACTCTATCCTTATACTTTTCCTGCAAGTGTAATATAGCAATCTAGCCCCCACCCGAAGAAGGTTGATGCAATCGATGATATTTCCCGTTGATGAAGGGGTCAGTGAATGACAAGACAGGTGTTTGAGAAATACATCCTGTCGGCATCTGGAGCGGATGTCGCAGGGTTATGAGTCGGGCTCGTTTGACCTTATTTCTGACAGCGGCGGAAATGACTACGGAAGTAAACAAAACAGGTGTCTCTTGGAATTACGTGGGCGTTGCGTAGGCGAGACAAACGGGAAGGAAAAGTCCCGGTTCTAGAAGACTATAAAAAGAAATCAACACACAGATTCGCCAGCAGAGAACGGCCAGTGGAAGCAGAGAGACACCACAGGCAAGACTTACACTCCCGTCGACTCATTCTATGTGCGCTCTCACTCTTCCATTCTCTGTTCCACACAGGCTCGTCGTCAGGAATAGAAATATAATCTTATATTTTTATATATGCGTGTTCTCGTTGTTTGTCGTCGTACAGTGATATATAACAGGTTGAGGTCATTCATGAGTATGTTTTATTGCAGTCTGGGTGCTGCATTAGTTTTCTTTATTCTCCATAGTTTCACCTTTAGTTTGTATATAACACACATATATCTGTGTGTGTGTGCAATAAAAAGATAATCAAATACTAAAAACAGTCACATTAATTTCTCTTTATTGTCAGGGTAAACATACTAAATTTATTTGTTAAAAGAAACTGTGACTTAATAAGCTATTATATATGATGACAGTTTTGAAGGCTATCAATCTAATAATGCATTTTACATTTTGGCACAGAGAAAAATTAATTTATTTATTTAATTATTCTGCATTTTTATATGGATGATCTGTTTTCAATAGATAATAAATTTGGAACAAAAATAAACAAATACATGAATTCAGATGATAAATGAAAGGTCAACTGAAACAATATCTGCCAATGTTTTTCAGTTGTCACAAAGAGGATAAAAATTAAATAAAAGTATCAAGATACTTTTGTGAAAAAAAAGTGTTTCACCCAGTGGATCATTTCAAATTACTCTTTTATAATTTAAAAAAATATAATTTTAGTATTTATTGTTTTATCAATATAAATCTATGAATTAAAAAAAACACGCTTTTAAAGATTTTGGACAAAATTTGAACGAGAAAGCTTTTGTTTCAGAACATCATTCATATCTAGTTTTTATCACAATGGTAAACAAAAATGATGTGCATTGTGGTGCATTGGATATCGGCTCGGAATGAGAAATCGGGGATCCGAGTTTGAATTCTAGTTGAATCCATTGCATTCACTTATGCGCAAATACCCTTGGGAAAGGTATTAATCCATCTCTTCCTTCCAGTTATGGGTTAAATAACAGGACAGATTGGGTTCTATAGCCTTGGCTGGCAACCAGTCTACCACAGAAAGCAATGGCAACCTACTGCAGGATAATCTTCTGCCCAGTCAGTCATGTCTTGAAAGAGACATGATCGCCCAAGTGTATTTCACGTATGGCACTTAAGTGACTGAAACAAAAATATAATATAGAAAAAAATTAGGATGTGTGTCGTAGTGCAGTGGATATTGGCTCAGAATGAGAAATTGGTGAGCTGAGTTTAAATTCCATTTGAATTTGTTACATTCATTTATATGCAAATACCCTTGGGAAAGGTATGAATCTGTTGTTTCTCCCTGCAGCTGTGGGATAAATAGCAGGAAAGATTGGGTCTATAGTCTTGGTTGGCAACCAGTATAAAGTAGAAAGTAATGGCAGCCTACTGCGAGAAAATCTTCTGCCCAGTCAGTCATGTCTCTTTTGATATATGGCATTTAACTGACTGAAGCGAAAATAAAATAATTAATATAAAAAGAAATGTTTAAATAAAATCTCTTCTTCAGAGAAAATGGCAAGATTTTTTTTAATGCAGTAAAACAAGAAAAAAGAAATTGTCATCAACTGTAAGAAGACAGAAAGTATAGTTGTCAGCAAGAGAAAAAGTCCAAGATGTGAACTAGGAATTGGAAACAAATATAGAAGTTAAAATGTCTGGGAATTGTTTTCAACAGAGGATAGAAAATACAATATAGAAATCCAAACAAGCATTAGATTAGCAAAAGGTGCATTCAGAAATCTAAACAAAGCACTAACAAACAGGAAAATTTAATTAAAAACAAAGAAAACAGTGCTGAAATGATATGTGATATCAATTTTCTTGTATGGCAGTGAATACTGACCAATCTCCTCACAGATGAAGAAGAAACTAGAGATAGCAAAGACGCAGTTCTACAGAAGGATTCTTAGAATTTCATGCCTGAAGTTACTAAGCAATATGGAAGATGGTAACAAAAGAACACTTACACTCAACCAGAAAAAGACAGTTTTTTGGGACACATTATGAGGAAGGAGAGCTTAGAGAACTTGACCCTCACAAGGCATATCAAGGGCAAGAGAGATAATGAAAGGCAACAGACAACCTATGTGATGAGCTCGTGTGATTCTACAGCAGAATGGAGAACAAAATACTTAGCAAAGAAATAAACACAGCTAAGGGTTGCAAGAGAATGGAAGCTATGGAGAACTATGGTCACCCACGTTCTGAAGAAACATGGCACAGAGAAGAAGACAATATCTGATATTTTAGAATAATGTTTAATTTTATGTGCCTTGGATACGTGTGGCACAAAATGGATCAAATTACTAGAAATGACTGCGAGATAAGAATACGAAAAGTGCACAATGAGAAAGTGTTCAGAAAGCATTTCTCTTGATTTCAGCTTTAGTTGTAATAATTTTTTTAAAGCCAATTTTTTTTTTGTGAGTTTGTACACTATTTCTTCATAGTTTTCTTACAGATTGTGTTCTTTAAAGTATATAAAGTGCTATAAAGTCAAAGCCTTTTTGAAAGCTTATAAAATCAAATGTTTTAAAAATTTCTTAGAACTCTTAAGTATCTAGCATTTTAAATTGTGGTTCCATATTATTGAAAAAAATGTAAATATTTGGAGTTAATAATGTATAAACAAGAAGTTAATGACATATTAACTCCTATTTATGAAAGTAATAAAAAAAGACTTGATAATGATCAAGCTGCCTTTTTCCAAGCCTGGATTTGAAACTAAATATAAAATGTTTTATCTGGAACAAAGATGCAATTGTGGTCCATCAGTGAGAGTCAAGCTCTCTGTAATGTATTATACTTTGAATGAAAGAAATAAGTTTTTATTACTTCCCAAACACAGAATATGTGAAAAATAACAGGGTTGTTATGTATATTACTAAAGTAAATAAAACAGTTCAAGAATTTATTTTCTTGATTTCAGATTTCACATATGTTATTCACTTATCAGGTGGTTAGCTAGATCAATTAACTGATTAACACACACACACACACACACACACACACACACACACACACACACATATATATATATATAAATCTAAATCTAATCTATCTAAACTTATTTATAAATGGAACTTTGTCTGTGTATGTGTCCATTACCTATAGACTCCAAAATGACTGAATCGATTTTCTTGAAAATTTACACAGTTGTACTATAAGCGTCTGTGAGTGTTCTTAGCTAGGTTTTGTGTTGAGGTACCCCCAATAAATATCGATAATCGAAAAAATCAGGTTATAGAAGGAGTGGTCTGATTTTAATCAAATTTGATACACTCATACACAAAGACATAAGAAACAATATTCAGAAGTTTCAAGGTTGCAGTTTTTACAATAGTGCAGAAAACTGATAATATATATATATATAAAAGGCAAGATGTTTGTATGTGTTTCTGTTTATCTGCCTGTATGTCTGTATCTTTTTCAGCCCTTTTATTTTAGTTTTTGCTTTGGGTTTGGCTCTAAGTAGGTATAATTGTAGTTTTTAGTCTCAGCCATGATACCATTTACTCAGAGGACTTATTTGGCCTTCAAAATTCAGTTTACAAGGAAAAAAACTTATTTGATACCGATACCAGAAAATCAAAATTTGACTTACATCCATTCATTTTTCTTTCAGTCTATGGTTTTGCTTTAACTGGAAACAACTATTTCTTTTTAGTCTTTCATGCTAACATCCAAAGAGTCTGAGCTCCAGGACCATGGATTAGTTTTAAAGCTTTCATTACACCCGAGCAACGCCGGGCTATACTGTCTTTTTTCTTTTTTAATCATTTCACCCTAGACAGGATAATAATACTTCTAAGACATAGGTAGGTGTGTTGGTGTGTGGGTGGGGGTCAAAGGGAATAAAAGAAAAAGAAAAGAGTTTAGTGAGAAGTAGTGCATCTAAATATTTGGAGATTCTGGGTGGCAGGGGAGCAAGAAATCAGAAGAGAGTTCTGCAGGTGAGCAGTGTGAGAAGAGAAACTATTAGATAGTTGCATCTAGTTTGTTTAACAGCAAAACAGTGAGACCTAGTTACCAATCTAGAAGCACACATAGATTCATGCAGTTAAGGCACTAAGGAAAAAAGCTTATTAGAACAACTGCCATGAAAACATTTGTAAGAAAGAGACCTCATGTTGGTGAGAAAGTGTCTCAAGTCAAGAATCCAGATCAGCATATATTACAAACTCTTCTTTGAATTTTGTTAAGAATTCCAAGATATATATCAAGAGCACCAGACCAAATATGGCAGCAGAATTCAATATTTGGATGAATGGTAGATTAATATACGTAAATGATGGATTTTAACAAGAAAACTTTTCTGTCATGACACAGTGAACTAACTTTCCTAGCAGTAAACATAGCAACTGATAATTGAGCATTTTACTTGCTTTAAAACATTATTCTTCATTAATTTACAGTTCAACTGTATTGTTTCAGATTTTTGCAAAAGACAATCTTTCTTCTTCTTATTATTATAATACAGTACTTTTACTTATGAGCAGAATATATAGATGTTCTATCTCAGATAAAAGTATCACACTTCAGCCCTTTACGTTGGATCTGTCCACTCTGCTTCAAACCAAAGTGTAATTCTCATGTCTTTTGACTCATATCAGTTTGGGCACCTAAAGGTGGTGTAATGGTTAGCAAGCTGGTTTTGTGTGAATCATTACAATTGAGTAGTGAATTTGATCCTCACTGGGTGCCCCATACTTTTGGTCTTATGCTGTGCTTAGAAAATGACTACAGCATTTCAACATGGTGTAATGGTTAGCAAGCTTGTCTTGCTAGAATTTATTATAACTGAGTAGTGAGTTCAATCCTCACTAGGTACCCCATACTTTCAGCCATGTAGCACTTAGAAAATCAACTTATATCAGTGTAGTAGCTGTGCAATCTGACAAGGATCAAAATGTCATTCCTTGGCTCTTTGTCTTGGAACAGCATAGAGTATTTGTGCACTAACTCAGATCAAAGTGTCATTACCCAACCCTTTGTTTCATATCAGTGTAGTATTTGTGCACTTTGTCAAAGATCAATGTGTTATTCCTGAGTCCTTTGTCTTTTTTTTTTTTTTAATCATCTCACCCCAAGCAAGGCATTCCACTGCCACTATTGCATATGGGGCTATATAGGGGAAGGTAAAGTGAAGGAGTGGTTAGACATAGGGAATGTCAGGAGGAAGGTGACAGATGAGTAAGGATAGCGAGGATGAGGGTTGGGCAGATGGGAAGAGTGTTTGATAGAATGGGAGCAGGTTAGTGTGTTAGGAGGTGTCTATTGACCTTATATTTAAACTCCTGGAGATTGTAGCCATTGGGGAAGCAATCGTGTGGAAGGGAATTCCACAGTTGGGAAGTGCAAGGAAAGAAACTGTTGGAGTAGAAGTTGCGGTTGCATTTTATCGGTTTCACTGTAAAAGGGTGGGATCTAGTTGCTAATCTAGTATCTCGTGCAAATTTGTATTTAGGGGGCAGCAGTGATCTAAGTTCATCGGAGCAGAAGCCATGAAAGTATTTATAGAAGAGACACAGGGAAGCCACATTGCGCGGGTGGGAGAGAGACTGCAGGCGGTCTGCCAAGTCGGTATCTATCACATAACAGACCCTCCTCTGAACCTTATCGAGAAGCCCGAGGAGAATAGCAGGGACACACGACCAGATATGGCAGCAGTATTCAATGCACGGGCGGATGGTAGATTTATATATGTGCAGGATAGATTTAGATGGAAAAAAAACAGAGAGAGCCGACTTTCATAGCAGCGGATTTAGCAATGGATTCGATATAGTCATTCCATTTGAGGTCCGCTGAAAGTGTGAGACCAAGGAGGCGTAGTGTTTTACTCTCTGTGAGGCAAGCCTGGTCCATGCTAATGGGAGGTAGGTGAGATTGTCGATGATGGTTAATTGAGAGTAGCTTCGTTTTAGAAGCATTAAAATTTACTAGCCATTTCTTACCCCAGTCCAATATGGATTGGAGGTCTTTTTCAATCTCGGCTGCGAGGTTAGCTTTGACGCCTACACCAGATTTTTGTAGGAGGCGAGAGTAAACTGTGGTGTCATCGGCGTACAAACCTACTTGGGCTCTTATGGAATCAGGGAGATCATTAATGTATATCAGGAACAGTGTAGGACCTAATATGGAGCCTGCGTTTGTATGGTAGTTCTTGGATCAGTGTAGTATCATTTCTTCTGCCTAATTTATTATTTACAAATTTATTTTACTATTTTGTTCAGGCAGTTGAATACTGGTGAAGTGGATGTTCTCGCACTTTCAGATGAACAAATCATGGCTAGATTCACTTGTTAGTTTTATATATCTGTTGACTTTAGCTTGACAGAAATTATGAAGAGAGAAACAACAAAACATACAGAAAAGACATTAATGTTCATTAATATAAATGGTGATTTTAAGCATATTTTTGTAGTTAAGGCAGTAGAAGTAAACTGTTGTTTAACAATGCAGTTTCACAAGATCCCACCTGAATTCAAGCAAGTTGATTCTATATCATAAATAAATAAAAAAAAACTTATGAACTGATTCCACACGTTAATCCTTCATGGAAACAAAGCTAAATTCTTTTGTCTTTGGGTATTTAAGAATTTGATGCTATTGAGATGTGGCAAAGTGATCTGATAAATTTAATGACAATTGGCAGCATCCCTAGCCTAATGCCAAAAGTTGAAAGATACGAGACGCTGAAGAAAGTTTAATCAATGGAATTTTGCGTGCACAGGAAATTGGTTAGGCAGAAGCCTTTGTTAGAAAAATAAGAAGTGACAGCCTCGGAACACATCAGAAAGTTAAGTACGGATTATAAGGTAGTGCACAAGGTTAATATGGCTGCTATGAACAGGCTTCTCATTTTGGTTCATACATTCATCAAAAGGTTGATTAATCCCTTGCTGTTGCTGCTGCTACTAAAACTTCTCTTGAATCTTTTTAATATTCTGTAAGTAGTCATGTTTATTTATTTTTTTTATTCATGAGGGCAATGATCATTATCAATCTTATTGGCATTAAACATGGTTCATGTCTCGAATAATTTCCATACATGATATATGCTTAGGTGATCATGTCTTGAAAGAGACATGACTGACTAGGCAGAAGATTTTCCCACAATAGGTTGCTATTACTTTCTGTGCTAGACTGGTCGCCAACCAAGGCTATAGAACCCAAGCTACCCTTCTATTCAACACATTGCTGGAAGAAGAGATGAATGAATACCTTTCCCAAGGGTATTTGTGTGTCAGTTAAGTGCCATGTGTGATAGACGCTTTGGGTGATCATGTCTTGAAAGAGACATGACTGACTGGGCAGAAGATTATCCTGCAGTAGGTTGCCATTGCTTTCTGTGGTAGACTTGTTGCCAGCCAAGGCTATAGAACTCAATCTGTCCTATTGTTTAACCCATAACTGGAGAGAAGAGATGGATTAATACTTTTCTCACAGGTATTTGTATGTAAGTGAATGCAAAGAATTCAACTAGAATTCGAACTCGGCTTTGTGTGTAAGTGGATGAAACAAATTCAGCTGGAATTTGAATTTTGATTTCTCATTCAGAGTTAGGATCCATTAAACACACATCCTTGTATAATTGCCAAAATCACCATTCTTGCATAATAACCAAAGTTAAGTAACATCAAGTCCAGTCAGTATCAAGATGAGTAACTACATGGGAATATCAGGTGCTGTAAGCTTGGATGTGCAGGTGGTTTAATAGATAATGTTTTGAAATTGGAAATCAGAGAGCTTAGTTCCAATTCCAGTCATTTTTGTTATATTCATTTACTCACAAAAATGCTTAGAAAAGGTAAATTAATAGAACTAATACCAGTAAATCATTTAGGAATAGGAGAGACATGTTTCAATTCTAGTCACATCCATTATATTCAGTTATACAAAAATACCCTTGAAAAAGTTATGAATCCATTTTTCTCCCCCCAGCTATGGGTTAATTATTAGAATTTGTATCAGTAATTCATTATTATTGCTAAAAGAATTCTTATAATCAAAATATATTTTCTGACATTAAATAACCTGCAAAAGGCTTATAAGCCATGAAAAACAAATCAACCAATCAATCAATGAATATTAGAGTTAAATATGAGGCTGAAGTCTCAAGCTTAGTCTTTCTTTTCCCCTCTTACTGTGAGATGAACTTTTTTTTTGGAGTTGTTGTCTGCACTTGAACTGGACAGCTGCAAAAAAGACACCGTCTTTTAAATAACACTATCTTACATATATATTGGTCTAGCATTCATCTATGTTTAGAATATTGCTGGTATATATGGTGTTCCTGCTATTTATCTAGAGCCCCTTGATAAAATCCAAAAAAGAATCAGAAATATTATTGACCCTGATCTGGCATCTCAGCATCAGTTACTTTCCCCACAACCATAATGTTGCCTCTCTTTGCCTTTTTTTATAGATACTTTCACTAGAATTTAGCAAAGTATTTTTTTTATCATTTCACCTCAAGCAAGGCATTCTACTGCCACTATAGCGCAGGGGAAGGTGCGGAGAGAGTGATTAGATATAAGAAATGTCAGAAGGAGGGTGATAGACGAGTAAGTAGGTACATAGGAAGAGTGTTTGAGAGAATGGGTGCGAGTTAGTATGTTAGGAGGTGTCTATTGACCTTACATTTAAACTCCTGGAGATTGTAGCTGTCGGGGAAGCAGTATGTGGAAGAGACTTCCACAGGCGGGAAGTGTGAGAAAAGAAGCTGTTGGAGTAGAAATTGTGGTTACATTTTATCGGTTTCACTGTAAAAGGGTGGAACC
This sequence comes from Ascarosepion bandense, assembly GCA_037127315.1. Taxonomy (NCBI): domain Eukaryota; kingdom Metazoa; phylum Mollusca; class Cephalopoda; order Sepiida; family Sepiidae; genus Ascarosepion; species Ascarosepion bandense. Next base: position 3,543,059 of record JBBBDQ010000627.1, read on the forward strand.
TAGTTGCTAATCTAGTATCTCGTGTAAGTACGTACCTAGGGGGCAGCAGTGATCTAAGTTCATTGGAGCAGACGCTGTGAAAGTAATTATAAAAGAGGCACAGGGAAGCCACGTCACACTGGTGAGAGAATGACTGCAGCTGGTCTGCCAAGTCAGTATCGATCATATTACAGATTCTCCATTGTATTTTCTCAAGAAGACCGAGGAGAATAGCAGGGGCACCTGACCATATGTGGCAGCAGTATTCAATACACGAGCGGACTGTAGATTCAGGATAGATTCAGACGGAAAAACTTTCGGGCCCTGCACAGAGAACCGACTTTCATGGCAGCAGATTTAGCAATGGATTCGATATTTTAGACTGATGATGAGGTCTCACTAATTTACAGTCGAGTTAGTTAGATGAAACTGTAAATTGTATGCTAACAGTTTCTTTTCTCACACTCCTTAATTGGAAAACTTTCTTCTGGCTCCATGCTTTTCAGCCAACTTTAATCTGCAAAAATTTAAATGCAATGTCAATCAGTATATACTGTCCTCATTATTCTTCTTCTTTTGTTCTTTCCCCTTAGCAATGATTCTGCTTGTAACACTTCTGCATTGAGTAACCCCATGGGGAAACACATGGGGTGAATTTGATTAAAAAAAAACACAAAAGAAAATCAATTCTTGTTAATGTTGGTCATTTCATCTTTAGCCTCTTAGCATAAATGATTGTATATCTGTTTGAAATAAATAAATTATAATTTTTCAAAAATGACATCCAGTGAACAGAAAATTTAAAAATATTATGTCTGGAAATGACTCCACAAATATTCAGCATAATGAAATGAACATTATTAACAGAAATCAATGAGGCATTTCAAATTAAACTGTGCACAGATTTTGGAATGAAATAGAATGGTCGAGTCTATATTCTAAAATTGGAGAGTTCCTTACAACTGTTAGTTGAGTAATGTGAAAGTATTTAGTTTTCACTATTCTGACTTCTCGTAAAGAGAAATCATTCAGGATCAAAAGTTGGGATGTAGTTCTCAGCACTTTGATAGTGGTGCAACCAATATTTGATTACCAAATAATAGAATATAAATTTGGTCATACATATTTATTCCTATAATCCTCAAGACAGCAATTTGTTCTTCACAGCTACTGCCATTATTATTTATATTATTCTTTTTTGGCTTTTTAATTGATTTCCATTGAACTAATTTGTGAATAAATGAATATCACTAATGAATCCCAAGTGAATTTGTGTATAGCTTACAACAATATCATGCTGAGAAACCCATTTTTGTCCGATCACTAAAGTTAAGCCTGGTTAGTACCTAAATGGGTGGCCCTTTGGAAATACCAGGTGCTGTAGCTTAGATGTGTGAATGATAACAGCTTTTATAAGAAAGTTGATTGCTATTCACTTTTTTATTCCAAATAAGTTCAAATTTCAATCAGGTTCATTATATGTACTCTTGGGAAAAATATGAATCCATCTTTTTCCTTCCCAGCTATGGGTTAATAACAGAACAAAATTAATCTCTTAGCGTTGGTTGGCAAACAGTCTACCACAGAAAGTAATGGCAGCCTATTGCAAAAATTCTTCTGCCAAGTCAATTATTCATCAAAAACAGACTTGATTGTCCAAGTATGACACATCTGCTTCTACCACATTAGCCAGCACAGTGGTGTAATGGTTCTTCCCCATGAACAGCAAAAATGGTGAGATCTGGAGAAGGCCTGCATTCAACAAAAGACCTCCACAGGCTGAGAGGAACTTTTGTAATTATATTGTCTGTCAAGTTATAGTAATAATAGTCATTTTTTTACAGGGCTATTTCTCAAATTTCAGTACTGTCAATTAAAGAAAAGTGATTACATTTATTTTTTTTAAGGATGAAAATTATTAATAGAGATTATTTTACTATTTTTTTAGATTTTTTCTTTGACATTTTCTGGTAGTGATAACCACACTCATGACACTGATTTTAGTTAACAGAGTGTGGTTGTTTTGATGTCTAAGTTCTCATATTTTGTTAGTTTATCAAATCCTTCTATATAAACACTGCCATGAGACTGCATAACAACCTGAATTATTTTGACATACTTTCTCTACTCTGTCTTTAATTACAATGATTAGTTGATTCACTGTGATAGTCTTATCTTTTAAAAAAAGACATGTTTCATGAAATATTCATTCAGGATTCTTGTTAACACTTAAGAATAATTCTTATTTCCAGAGCTTCACAGTTCAAGAGAGCATTGAGTATATAATCCTCAACTTATAGAAACCTGCTTTTAAGTTCTTAAAGAAACAGAAATGATCAGTAACAACAAACGATTAATACTAACACATTATATGAAACTGACGCAGGATTTGAATATTAAATAGCCCTATCAAAGAATTTATATTTGAAGCTCGGTCAATTTATACTATTCAGGAAAGAGTCTACCATATATAATTGTGGATAGGTCACACAAGTAGATAGGTTGCACCTTTATTTTGGGGTTGTCAAAGTAGGTATTTGCGGATGACACAGATAGGTCACAATATGATCTGTGGAGTTACATGGCCCATTTTTAATGTAAATATAACTAATATTTGTGAAATATTTTCAAATATTCACCTTTATTTCAAAACATTGGTTACATATATTAAAATATAAGAAAAGTGTTTATTCATTTAGATATAGTTATTAAACTTCATTAGGACTGAAACTCAAAGATTCTTCTTTGTCATCAAAACTGTAAAACATTCTTTTCATTTGTTCATCAGTTATGTGGGATCATCAGTGTCCATGTCATAGTAGTTGTTCAGTTCATCATCAATTATGGTATGTTCATCGCCATCCTCATTTTCTGTCTTTTTCATTCTTGGACCAATCAAATCCTCAGAAATCATCTTCAGCGCCATCTATGGCATTAAAAATGCCACATTTTTTGAGAGACTTGATAATTTGTTCCTCAGAGATAATGTCCCAGTTTTTCTTTCACCCATTCTACAACTAAGCTCAATCCAAGTCTTTTCAATAACCCAATTTTCACCATCCAAAATGTCTACAATTTATCATTCAGAATGTCCATATTTTTTAATATAAGTCTTCAAAGGCTTGTATACTGAAACATTAAGTGACTGCAAAAGTGAGATGCAACCACCAAGAATGACTGCTTGCCTTATTTGGTATTCCTTCAACTGACCCTTCACAGACCCACAGCAATATGACTTAAACATGTCTCATACTTGGAAGACTTCTGTGGTCAAGCAAAGCCCCCATTCTTTTCATCCAAATTTCATTTAACCAAACATGTGTTAAGTTTTTATTCATCTATCCATCCCTTAGAATGTACTATCCCAAGAATATCTGGTGAAAGAAAAATCCTTTGGGATATTCTTCCTTTTGAAGATGACTACTGGATGAAGCATTTTGCCATCAGCCTAACAAGCTAGCATTACCAACTGTAAAATATTTTTATGCTCTGTAGTTTTTAAGGTAACAGTTTTGATCCCCATTCTGTCTGCAGTAGTGTTTCCCAGCATATTGAAATATATGGAAGTTTCATCCATGTTTCCAATATTTTCCAGAGAGAAATCAAACATTTTACCCTCCTTTAGAACAAATTTTACAAAATTATGAATTTTTTCATCAATCTTTTCTGGCAGTTTTTAATAAATAAGAGATTTTTGGGGTAGTGTCAATCATCAATCTGGTGTACCACCTTGCTGAGGATTTAGATTATGTAAGATGGTACTCTTGGGCAAGCTGAAGAGCTTTGGTTTCTTTTGAAAGTCTGGTTACAGTTAAACAATTATTTCTGAGGTCTCTGACCCAATCACACAATTATTTTTCAAGATTTTGATATGACCTTGCTCCTCTCTTCAATCCTAACATTTCTTTAAGATGATCTTCCTACTACCTCTATCATATTACCATCTTTTCTGAAACTTCAAACTGTCTTTCTACAGATATGTTTCCATGTTCTTCTGCATCATCCACTGCTTTCAACTTAAAAGCTACTTCATAACTTTGTCTTACTCATGAGTAGAGTTTGTATTTTGTAAACAACCAGTGCCAGTAAAAATCAGGGTGAATTGAGTTTTGGCATGTTGATAAATGACTGCTCTATGCTGAATAACTGTAAGCGAAATTGTGAGTGGTTGTAATTGCATCGTATTTGCTTATCAAGTGCAGATGCTCAGATGAAAATTTAGATACCATTAATCGCTTGAGTCATAAAATCACTTAAAAATGATAGTCTTTCATCATAAATCAGATAATATTTGGTAAACATGAGCAGTGCAGAGTGGTTGCTTTTATTTGATGTGGAACACCTTTGCATTCACTTATGCACAAATACCTGTGGAAAAGGTATTAATCTGTTTCTTCCTTCCAGTTATGGGTTAATTAATCGGACAGAGTGGGTTCTATAGCCTTGGCTGGCAACTAGTCTACTGCAGAAAGCAATGGCAACCTACTGTGAGATAATCTTCTGCCCAGTCAGTCATGTCTCTTTCGAGACATGATCGTCCAAAGCGTGTATTACGTATGGCACTTAACTGACTGTTGGAAGAGGCAACTGTGTAAAATTTAAATGTTTGTGTTGTGTTCGGCAATCTTCGTTGCCACTGTTGTGTCGACAATCTTTGTCACCACTGTGTTGTGTCATGAGTAAGAATAAATAACTCAACAACAGGAATAGGTTAATTGTTGTATTCCGTGAAAATAGTATTTACAAAGGTTATTAGTATCCAATACAAGAATAAAGGTTAATCATCCCAACCATTGTAAGACGTAGTATGAGCAATGGGTACTTCCGAGTCGTCACCAGAAGTCTACGACTGACTTGTCGATTGGCTGCTCGGCACACTCTCCTACGTAGATGCCACCATTACTTTACATAGTAATGGAATAGTCCATTATAGCCGAATAGGCGCGGACGTCCCAACAGTTTGACAATATTCATTTTTTTCTCTTGCTCTCTCTTACTGAACTACTGATACACCACAATCTACTTCAGATTCTTTGGCTGACTCCCTGATTTTTATCAAAATTTTGGTGAAAAAAAAGTGCAACCTATAATCGAGTATATAAGGTATTCTAAGAAAAAAAAATATATCAATGAATAGCTCCAAGTAACAATGATTTTATCAGAAACTTTAAAATTTAAATGACTAGAATACATTGTTTACAATTTGCCAGTAACTGACTCAAAATATTTTCATTCTTTAATGTATATGTTTTTATAATTTCTCTCTAAGCAAGACAATAAAACAACTAAGTCAGAGGTGGTTACTGAATGTGAAAATATATAAGAAAAAACATTATCAAGGAGATAGAACAATAAAAGAACAGGAATTAAGAAGACAGAAGATAATGATTAACACTGCATTTAAATTTTTAAAGATCAAGAAGCCAGAAGAGAGTTCCACAAGTGAGAAGTGCAAGAAAGAGAGTGTTAGAATGGAACATATAGATGCATCTGGCTATTTCAACTGTAAAATGATGAGACCATGCAACCAATCTAGTACTGTGCTTAAATTCATAAATCTAGGTACAATACAGAACCTTCATTAGAATGATTACCATAAAAGTATTTATAAAAAAAGGTACAGGGTAACTACTTTTCATCAGTGGGAAAGTGACTGAGGCAGAAATTATAGTAGGTCAGAACCAATGACATTGCATGATTCTTCTTTAGATTTTATCAAGAATCTCTAAATTTATAGCAAGTGTGCTAAACATGATGTGGCAGCAATATTGAAATTGTGGATGAATGGTGAACTTATATATATATATAAAAGATTTTAGATTATTACAATGGGTAATACATATTTCACCGCATATTGCGACTCGTCAGACCCAAATGGTACAACAGTTAGTCCTCAAAATATCCCTCACAAAAATTTTTTTTACATAGACGCTCACATGTCCATATTTAGAATAGACATTAAAAAAAAATCAAAATCACTTCTTCTGGCTTTATCAGAGTCACGCGTTGGACCATAACAGGTGCCTCTTTGCCTCTGCTCATAATGAGTGCAAGAAAATACTTAAAGATGCCAAGCTGTGTTTGCAGCCAGAATGAAGCAGTGCATAACATTCTGTAAGTTCGGTTCCAAAGACTACTGGAGGCTCTGTAAAAGTATACTAAACAATAGCAAACCCTCAATCCCCACCTCTAATCAATGAATTTGAGGTCCTTACCTCTACAACAGACAAGGCTCAGTGCTTCGCTCACAGATTACCCACCAACTTGACACTAGACTGTCCTGGAGTATCTGTACCTGACTTCCCACTCCGAGCTGAGGCCCAACTGAATGGCATCCACATTACTCCCTTGGTGGTCACTAAAATAATTTCAAAGATTGACCACCATAAAGCGAGCAGTGGCGACGGAATCCCAATCAGTGTCCTGAAAAAATGTTCCCCCTGAACTCTCCTCTGTTCTCTCCAAACTCTATAACTACTGTCTCTCTGCTTCTTGCTTTCCTGCCTGCTGGAAGTCCTCCTCCATGGTTCCTATATATAAAAATACTGGTGAACCCTCTGACCCCTTTCATTATCACCCTATCAGCCTCCTACCAATTTTTGGCAAAGTGTTCAAAGCCATCATCAACACCAAGGTGGTTCAACATCTCACAGCTCACAGACTATTCCCTGACAAACAGTATGGTTCCTGCTTCACCAGGTCTACTGCTGATATGCTCATGACTATCACTGAATATACATTAGGCTCTTGACAAGAGCAGCAAAGCCCAAACTGTTGCCCTAGATATCTCCAAAGCATTTGACAGAGTCTGGCATCCTGGCCTTCTATGCAAGCTGCGGGGTTATGGTATAACTGGACAATTGTTTGATCTTATCCAGTCATTTCTTTCAAATCACACAATTAAGATAGTATTGAACAAACATGCCTCCCATTACTATCATACAAATGCGGACGTCCCTTAAGGCTCTATTCTAGGTCCTATTCTTTTCCCTTATCTACATTAACAATCTCCCAGATGTAATAAAATTTCAAGTAGGCATATACGCTGACAACACTACAGTTTACTCTCACATAAATAAAAAATCTGCTGAGGTTGACAAAGCAAACCTTGCTGCCGAACTTGAAAAGGACCTCTGATCTGTGGCAGACTGGGGTAAGAAATGGCTTGTAAATTTTAATGCTTCCAAAACAAAGCTGCTATCTATTAACCATCACAGACAATCGCTCCTACCCCACCCCCCATTAGCATGGATCAGGCTAGTCTCCCTGAAAGCAAAACACTGTGCCTCCCCGGCTTAACTCTCACAATAGACCTCAAGTGGAATGACTATATAGAATCCATTGCTAAATCTGCTGCTAAGAAAGTCGGTTCTCTGTGTAGAGCCAGGAAGTTCTTTCTGCCTGAAACAATCCTACACATATATAAATCTATCATCTGCCTGTGTATTGAATACTGCTGCCATATTTGGTCAGGTGCTCCTGCTATCCACCTAGGTGTCCTTGACAAAATCCAACAGAGAATCTGCAATGTGATAGATGCTGACTTGGCATCTCAGATACAGTCACTTTCTCACCGGTGCAATGTGGCTTCCCTGTGTCTCTTCTACAAATACTTTCATGGCTTCTGCTCCAATGAACTTAGCTCACTGGTATCCCCTATATATGAATTTATTTGAGCCACAAGATTAGCAACTAGGTCACACCCTTGTACTGTGAAAGCAATAAACTGTAAATGCAAATTCTACTCCAATAGCTTTTTTTCTCACACTTCCCACCTGTGGAATTCTCTTCCATTTACTTGCTTTCCCGACAGCTACAATCTCCAAGAATTTAAATGTAAAGTCAATAGTCATCTTCTATTTCATTAACCTGCATCCTCTCTCTCATGCTCCTTTCTGCATCCACTCTACTCTCATCAGCATTCTCATCCTTCTCTTACCCACTTCCTGACACCCGCTATGATCTGCCACTTTTTCTCATGAATTTGCTCCTATGTAACCCCCTTCAAAACAGTGGCAGTAAAATGCCTTGCTTGGGGCAATATGATTTTTTGAAAAAATATTTGAAATACAGCCTTTGTAGATGTGTGGATACTGGAATCAACACTACAAGTCAGTTTCACACATGAAGGAATTCCTAGATCTTTTTTGAATTAAAATTTTGATTTTTAGTTATTAAATCATAGATTTTGGGAAGTGGGCTGATGCGAAAATCTATTTCCTTCCTTCCTTATCTATCTTTATTAACTTACAAAGTAAGTAACTACCAAGAGAGTATACTCAAGTGGTACACCAGAGGAGATCTTGTTGTTAAAAAGGCAGAGCATTTCTGTTATATTATCATAAACCAGAATAAACAGGATCAACCACAACTATTAATTTCTTATGTGCCCACACTCACTAGGTAGTTAATACTTGTTTGTTTATTGGAATGGGCATTTAGTAGCCCTAGTGAGAGTAGCTAGTGAATATCTATTATGCACATACCAGATAAACTTACTGAGAGAAAGAAAATACCCAAGAAGTTGAACAGCAGTTTAGGAACAAATAAACAAAACCTAATTCATAAATAAATTAATAAAAAATAAAAAAAATATGGCAACACAAACCGACATGTGAAGATATGAAACTTTAAAAAATTGACCTGAGATGTGAAAATACTGACAAAACTGACAGCACAAAATAAACTCTTTGACCATGGCTTATGAAAGCCCAAAATATTCTGACATTAGACATTTTATACTTAAATTTTCACTTGAAACCATGAAAATGGTTAAAAAACATGAAAAAAATATATAAGAAATCCTTTCACAAATTTCTTCAGTGGTTATATGTATGTATGAGGCTAAGTTTATTTGCCAATTGCAAAATCTGGGATTGAAAGAAAAATATTTTAACAGCAAAACAACAAATCTTAAATAAAAACTGTAAAAATGGAATGGAAGTTAAAATGAAGAGGAAATAGAATTTGTTGTTTTGTAGATTCAATTAACTTTTTGCTACTGTATGGGGCCAAATTCAGAAAATTCTCCCAAAAATCAATTTTTCTCATAAATAGTTTAAAATTAAGGAACACAATAGCAAATTAGAATTTTTGGAATGGTAATGTACATTCAGTCCAACCTCTATGGATGCACAAAGCCAAATTTGGCAAATTTAAAACAAAAAATCAATTTTTTACTAGAATATTTTAAAATTATATTGTAGCAAGAATTCTTTTGGGTATTTCTGTGAGTATCACAGATTTAACCAGATCTGTGGGGCAAAATTAAATAATCAACAAGTGATGGTGTGTAGAGAATGTTATAAAAAAGTTTTTTGTTATATTTTTAAAATTTAGTCCAGAATTCAATAATGTCTTGCTGGCAAATGAATATATTTTTAACCTTTTAAAAAATGTTATGTTTGAGATGATGAATTATAGGTAAGTCAAGTAATATTTATATAAATTCAAATAGTTGTAAGTAATTTTATCAATGTGTCTATTTTCAATGTAATAATTGCAAGTTTATGGAAAAATTAGAAGGAAAGAAAATTAAATCAACCTTAACTTTTTTACATATACATTTTAACACAATTTTGAAATAATATTAATATCTGAGTAAATATTGAGAACTTATTGTGTGACATGAATCATCAATTTCATTTTCAGTATCATTTATTAAAATATTTGTTTTATTTATTTTTCTTGACTATCATTTCTGTCTATGGTTTGTTGTTTAATATATGAGAGAGACCAAGTTAGAAATTCAGCAAGGTTCTGATTTTCAAAAAGATTATTTCATGGATCCTTTTCAATAAAACAAAAAGGAATCTTTTATTTGTTGTACCAGAAAACCTGACAGCAGAAGGTGTATGAAGTGCCAAAGTAAGAAAACATCATGTAGCAAGAACAGAGGAAAAGGGATAAAGAGCAAGGAGGAAATAAAAAAAAACAGCTTCTTGGTTTCTGTCATGAATAGGTGAGAAGAGATCCAATTACATTTTTGAAAATAAAACATTGAAGCTAGCTATTCATGATGAAATCAACAAGTTGTATTATGGTTAATGTGATGGCACTGCAAGTGTGGCATTAAGATATATGATCTACAACATCTTTAAGAGAAAAGAATATCATTGATACAAAAGAGGCATAAATCACTGACAGAACCTTTAAGAACAGAGAAGGTAGATTTTATGATTGGAAAAAAGAGAGATAAAGTATTGTTTTAATATTTATAACTTCCTAATAACAAATCTGAGAAAATATACTCAGGGTATTCATCACTTCCTGCAAGTCTTTATATAATAGATTACATGTTTTGGCTTATATCTGAACTAGTCTTTATGCATAAAAATGTAAAATAGTTGCAAGAAAAAACAAAAAAATTAGTATATTAGTTTTACTACAATCACTGTTTTAGGCTTACAGCCTATCACGTTGAATACACCGGTTCTCGCTTGATCATCGAAGTTAAGCAATGTTGAGCCTGGTCAGTACTTAGATGAGTGACTGCTTGGGAATACCAGGTGCTGTAAGCGTTTAGTGATGGATGTGCATTGTGGTGCAGTGGATATCAGCTCGGAAAGAGAAATCGGTGAGCCGAGTTTGAATTCCAGTTGAATACCCTGCATTCACTTAAGCACTGGTACCCTTAGGAAAGGTATTAATCCGTACCGTCCCTCCAGTTATGGGTTAAATAACAAGGGTAAGACTTGGGGACCCTGCTCTTAAAAACAAATCCCAATGAATCTTGATACTCGAAAATAAAAATGTTGTAAAAATAAAATAACCTGACCCAAAAATCATTGGTTATGACATTAAATGATCCCATAAGTATTGATAGGTCATTATACCATGAAACAAACAAACAAAATCACTGTTTTATATGTTTTCTACTTGAAAGTCTTAGAAATGAATGCTGATTTTCTGATAAACTTTGTTAACAATTTTGTTTTTGTAAATATACTTACCAGAAATTGTTCTAAGATTGAAACCTTTCTTCTCGTCATTATCTGGTCTGGTGCTATTGACTACATGATGAGAAACTGTGATCCAATATAATGATGAATTAAAAACGATATAAAATAGTGCAAAATTTATCAGTAAAGAAAACAAAATCAGCAAACTGAAAGCAAGTTCTTCCTCAAGTTGTTCATTTTAAGAATCCAATGTCCCCTACCTTTTATATCTGTACTAAACAAAGCCACATGATAATGTAGCACTTATCAACACAGACAAGCAAAATCAACAAACTAAGATTATGTTTTTGCTGAAGTTGTTTGCATTAATAATATTAAAAGTGACATAAATCTAATTTTCCCTGAAACTACTAAATAGAAGTGCAAGATAACAGCAGTTATCAGCAGAAAACCAAAATTAATAAACTGAGATCAAGTTTTGACTGAAGTTGTTTGCATTCACTTTGAATTAATGTTCTTAAAAAAGGCACAATTTCCTTTTTTTCATATTCCATATCTTTATTAAATGAATGCACATGATAGCATAATAGTTAAGAGCAGAGAAAAGACAAAGTCTTCAAATAGAGATTAAGTTCTGACTAAAGGAACAAATTCAATTTGAACTACAAATTTACTCAAGCTACTAGACTGGTAACTAGGTCCCACCTTTTACTGTGAAAACAATTAAATGTAGCCCCAACTTTTACTCTAGCAGCTTCTTTTCTCACATTTCCTGCCTTCAGAACTCCCTTTCATATATTTGCTTCCCTGATAGCAACAATCTCCAAGAATTTAAATGCAACGTTAATTATCATCTCTCATCTCCTTGACTCCCATACTTTCTTTAACACCCCTGTATCTTTTTCTTCTCTCTTTCTATTCTACTCTAACACAGTTATCTTCACACCAGTATTCCTGTCTCTCTCTTACCCATTCTCCAACACCCTCCTGTGACCCTTCCTTTTTCACTTTCCTCTCCTCTTATATAACCTCCTGTGCACCAGTAGCAGTACTGCCTTGCTTGGGGTGAAAAGAATATAAAAGAAAAAGAAAAAAAAAAGAAAAGACATGAATCTACTTCTTGTACTGTCCTATAACTACATACCTTGACAAAAGTTTTCCACTACTTGTATCCCGTAATATTTAATGGAGAAGCAAGTCAGTACATGTTTTTTGACTGAAGCTGCTTGTGTTTGCTTAGTACTAAGGCCCTGAAGAAAGGCCTGATTTTATTTTTCTCTACTTTGTTCTTTTGTTAGGTATCTTGTCAGACATGTCTTATCTATAGCATATCTGCAGAAACTGATAAACAAAAAGTGGATAAATATGCAATTGGGAAAACCATTCTCCCATATCAACTTTGACATTTGGGGGCAGTCATACATGCAAACATGACAAATAGATAAAGCACTTATTTCTTATCACTCATACTTATTTGATTTAATTGTATAGACAGTGATTGTCTCCGGCAAATTGTTTTAACACACCTTTGTTAAGTTTTTCTTTTTTACCTTCTCTTTCTGTCTGTCTGTCTCTCTCTCTATATATATATATATATATATATTTGGATTCGTTTCTGGAATTTGACAGTTAATCTTCACAAATGATAAAAATGAACTTTCATCTTTTCCTTGTAGAATTCCCTACCAACCCTCACATGACAAGAAAAGGAAAACAAAACATAATAAAGAAAATGATAATAAAACAAACCAAAACATTACAATAAAAAAAAATGTAACCTCTGACTGTCTGGTAAAAGTAGCAAATTTCCAATGCCACAAAGCTAAATCATCTAATGATGAATGTGCATATTGAGCAATAAAATGTAATAATGGTAAATAACCTATAGTTAGACCAACTCAGAGAAGATGAATCACCTTAGTGATTATGATCGATCCTGATTTGGCAGTTCGGATACAGTCACTTTATCACCAGTGCAGTGTTGCTTTCCTTGGGTCTCTTCTACAAGTACTTTTACGGCTTATACTCTGATGAACTTAGCCCACTGTTCCCCTATATATGAATTTACTCAAGCCACAAGATTAGCTACTGGGTCCCACCCTTTTATTGTAAAACCAATAAGATGTAAACACAAATTCTACACTAGCAGCTTCTTTCCTTCCACTTCCCACCTCTGGAATTCCCTTCCATTTACTTGATTCCATGACAGCTACAATCTCCAATAATTTAAATGTAAAGTCAATAGTCATCTCCTATCTCACTAACTTGCATACTCTCTCTCATGCTCTCATCTCATTTCTGCAGTATTCTCATCCCTCCCCTACCCGCTTCCTGACACCCATCTGTACTCTGTCACTTCTTCTGATAACTTTCCTCCTATGTAGCACCCTGCACTACAGTGGCAGTATAATGCCTTGCTTGGGGCGATATGATCATAAAAAAATACTTGCCATTTAATCCATCAATAAATATGTTTCTGTACTTATGATATGAAGTATTGCTCACTTTCCACATCGCCAAATCAGATAATATTTCTTAGTTTTGTTGAATACCTCCAAACGCTTGCTGGCATTGATCTTCATTCATGATGAGACATGCTCTAACATGGATAAAATAGAGAAATAGAAATCAAATCTCTTTCCCGTGCACAGGTAGATTTCTTGTTGGGTGAAAGTGTTTGTTGATTTTTTCTACAAACAAGATCCATCTTATGAAAATACTTGGTCAACATAAATCCCACTCATTTTTCTAGACAGTTTTATACTTGTAACTAACAATATCAATCAAATATTATAACTTTTACCTTCTTTTCAAAAACATTACTATTTTAAAACAAATTTGATGGCTATCACAATTATGAAATAATGTATTATCACTAATAATTTTTCAGTAATTTCTTTCATATAATTGTTATATTTTATCATGTTTTTAGTTGACATACTCTTTGACAATAAACATATAAACATCAAAAATATGTTGTCTATAACTTTGAAAAAAGTGTCTGACATTCCAAGCTCTTTTCATATAACTGAATCTCATGAGGTTTCATATAATTCATTCTAAAGCTTTTTCAAGGGTATAATTTGTAGAAAAAAAAAGAGTTATTGACAAGAAAAAGAATGCTCTTTCTTTTATCATTAATACTACAACTGAGGATGGGTAGAGAAGGAGATGGCTGGGATGTTGTAGAACTAGCAAAAAACACCATGACAGAGGGGCTAAAAAGTTGCAATAACTTGCATGAAATCAAAAAAACATAAACTTCTATTTTGATAAATTAAGACTATTTAAAAAATCTTTTAAATGAATTAAATTAAAATGTTATGAAGTGTGATTCCCTTTGTTTATATCACATACTGAGAACTGCTCTACCCTGATAGCATTTTTAAAAATTATTTTACCCCAAGCAAGGCAATAAAGCAACTAAGATGTAAGAAGTTACTGAGTGTTAGAGAATATGAGAAAAACTACTATAAAGAAGAAAAGACAATAAAAGAATAAGAATTAAGAAGATAGAAGATAACGACTGATATTGCTTTTTGATCAGAAATGGGAAGCAAGAAACTTGAAGAGAGGTCCATCAGCAAGAAGTACAATAGAAGAAACTGTTAGCATAGAACTTACAGTTACGTCAGGGCATTTCATCTGTCAATTGATGAGACCATGTCACCAATCAAGTACTGTGCTTAAATTCATAAAGTCTAGATATGATAGAGAAAAGTTCACTATAAAAAGTATGTATAGAAAAGGACAGGAAAACTATGTTACAGTAGCAGGAAAGGGACTAAAGCCAAGGTGCCAAATCAGAACCAATAATATTGAAGATGCTTCTTTAAATTTTATCAAGAATCTTTAAATCTATAGAAGGAGCACAAAACCATATGTGACAGCAATATTCAAAGCAAGGATAAATGGTAGACTTATAAATTTGCTTGGGTATTTATATAGTCTCTTCTTTAACTATGCTAATTAAGCCTTCATTTACATATCCCTAAAATATCTGTTTTCATAAATTAAACCTCTGTTTTAATAATTTTAATGAGTTATACTAATTTCAGTCTTTTAATAAATTAAGACAACAGGATAAGGTCATAGACAAGATTAAAGAGTTATTAAAGTATAAAACATAATTTTAGAAAATATTCTTCAAACATCAAACAGCTGTTCAGGAATTCAAGGTGATTGCTTTTAAATATTGTATTTTGTTAATCCTTTTGAAGTTTTTACTTACTCTTCCCTATGAATGTTCTGTTCCCACACAGGTACACTTCTTTTTTTTATGCTTTCCAGTTGCCTGTTAGCAATTCCTACTTGCTTATAAAAATTCTGTTGCTTTGATTTGCTGTGAAATCTGGATATAAAGCTATCATCTTCTTCCAAGATTTTGTATCTTTTTCACTATAACATATTCTATGACAACTAACAATTTTTGCTCCAATCCTCCCACCCAACAAAAATGATCCCAAGATCCTCGTGACTTATTCTTCCATAATTACCAAAATAAATAAATAAAACTGAATCTCCTAAAAGCATTTTTGCTTATTTCTCTATTTTTTAATAATTTTATTAAGCCAAGCAATAAAAAATGTTTAAAGTTTGATGTCACTGTAGTAGACTGAAGAAAAGATGGTATTGTTAGAATTTTAAGTTAAAAATAATCCACTCAACCTGTGACTGGAGTTATTCAAAAGAAATTTATCACTGCCCTTATATGAATCCATGCCAAATTCAAATTTGGTATGCATAAATTAAAATTATCAGGAGAGTTGGAATATGATTACTACAAGTGTATGTGGGGGTGCAGGAGTATAAACACATATGATCATATAGAATCATCCATTTTAAGTGGAGTGCAAGCTGTATGTATACAAATTTTAATATACAGGGTGTGATTGATAAATTGTCACCTAAATTATGCAAAAAATGCAAATAAATCTGAGATACCATTTTAACAAATATATTTACCAAAATTATGCAAAAATATCTTTAAATAGTAAAGAGTAAATTTATTCAATAAAATTGCTATTGGCTTCAACCACAGCTTCAGAATCATCTGAATTTCTTCTAGACAGTCTTCTTTTTTAAGTTGATGAATGTTGTCGTAATCCTTGCCTTCAGTTCATCTCTGGTATTACAAAGAGTTTTGTTGGTCTCTTGCTCAACTTCAGCCTACACATAATAATCAGATCTCAGGAGTTAGGTAGCTGGATGTAAGGGGTGATGTGGTCACTGTCATTTTCTGTCAGGTTCTTCTGCTTGTATGACATGATACAGAGTCCTGTTACCAGACATAAGATCTTCCAGCAGCCACCCTCTTGACTCAAGGTAGCTTGATGTAGAAATCCATGTTGAGTCTGAGGTTCTGTGGGAAGACGAATGGAGGCATGATGTTGCCATAACTAGTGATCACTCCAAACACCATGATGTTGACTGGATATATCAACCAACTCTGCACTGTCCTCAGATTGACAACCAAACACTTGAAAATATTCATACTGGTGCTTCTGGCATGAATGCTAAAAGAACAGAATGTCGTTTCCAAATTTCTAGCAGAATGAAGTCAAAGTGCTCTTTCTCTCATATATAGCACCTAACTGACCCTACTGTACTGTGCAGTCAATAAAATTAAAAACAAACAATATGCATGTGCAAAATAAAAACAAATGGTAAGAATTTACCTCTGTAAGGTGCTGTAGTTTAGATAGATACATTAACATATTAAATAAGCAATCAGCTACATTTAATTTCTGAGTACATACATCAGCCAGGGCTGCTAGCCAAACCCTATTCCAGATGCCTGCTCAAATAACAGAGTCCACCTGTAGTTTGTACAGCAACAATGTTGAGCGGACTTTAGTTACAGTTTCTGGTATAATACACATCATCTGGCATGATCAGTTTCTTAACACCTTAAACAAAGTTAATTTGCTCAAAACCATGACTTGTGATGTTGTGCTAAACTGTTGATGTTTTTTATCTGTTCAGTTTCACTCACAAGGCATGAATCGACCAGTGGTATTATTTTCAGTCACTTTCCAAAAGTACTGTGCAATTGATTGCCTCCTCCAGTTGATAGTGTCATCTCAATGAATAAATTGGGTAATTCGGACCTTGGTCTCATAGTCAGAAAGTACTAGTTAAATGTATGCTGTTGTTAGATTGCTGTACTGAAATCAAATGAATATTCCAACAGACAAAACTGTGAATACTATTGTTGATAATATTGGTGTTTCATTCATTCTGCTGTCAAATCAAAAAGAATGTCTCAAACTATAACAAAAATATAGAAAATCAATTCATCATCTTCTTTTTTTTATGTGCCATGTCCAAAATTCACTGTTTTTTTCTGTTCATCTTGCCTTTGATATGGCCTGTTAGAGTAAAATTTTTCAAAGACCTCTTGATATGGCCTGTTAGAGTAAAATTTTTCAAAGACCTCTTGATATGGCCTGTTAGAGTAAAATTTTTCAAAGACCTCTTGATATGGCCTGTTAGAGTAAAATTTTTCAAAGACCTCTTTCTTCATGATATGCTTTAGAAATTTCATTTATCACTTTCTGATATTAAGTATAAGAGTTCTTTTTGTTTCCATTTTCTCTAAAACTTCATCATTGCTCAGATATTCAGTCCATGGTATTCTCAACATCTTTCTGTAGAACCACATTTCTGTTGCCCCAAGTCTTTTCTACATTTGTGATGAGATTGTCTAGCATTTGCTGCCATATAGGAGGGCCAATATTACATAACACTTCAGTACACTTTACTGTTTCTAACAAGATTTTCTTGACTTCACTTAGCTTTTGGAAGGCATCTTTTCCTATCTGAATGGGGCCTTTTGACCAATAATATATTAGCTATATGCATGCACACACACAAACAAACACACACATATATATATTACATTTCTTGAGTGCTAGGTTTTCTGTTGATGGTATTGGGTCTTGCCAAATCTGATCAAACTGTAAATCCAACATTATTTTTTCTTTCTCTTTTTTTACATGACATTTACAAGATTTTCAAGAACAACGGAAATATTTATTATTTGATCATATTTTCTGCATGTGTAATCGAGGATTTTATGAATATAATTACATCTGTCACAGCATGCATAAAAGAATTCTGCTTTTTAAATTATTAAAAGTAAAAATATCCAAAGTAAGTTAACATTAAATAAAAATAAATAATAAGTAAGAGATTAGCAAACTGGCTGTGGGACATACAAGCATTTAATCCCATTGTGTGTTACATTATCAAATATATATTTTTCTGTTATAATGTAGGTAGAACATAATCTTATGATAAACTATTTAAATATTTACTAAGTTATAATCAATCTATTAAAATTATATTTTTTCAACAATCATAAATTATAACATTTAATGATTGCATATAGTAAATAAAAATATTTTCTAAAGCATTGATTTTATTCTTTAAAAGTTACTTTGTTTATGGTTCAGATACAAAGATAGAGTTAGAAGATACAGATTTTGAAAGATATTTAAGCATTGCTTTTTACCATGACATCCTACATGGTCTAAAAGAAACTTAGGTTATAGAGTATTTTTCTTTATAGAAGGGGACACAGGTTTGAACCATGCCAAATAGCACATTTTCTTCAGTGGACACTCTCAAAAGCTCAATGCCAGTAGATGTCAATTATTCTGTTTAAAAAAAAAAAACCCTGAAGTTTTTTTTTTATCATTTCACCCCAAGCAAGGCATTCTGCCACTATTGCACATGGGGCTACATAGGGGAAGGTAAAGAGAAGGAGTGGTTAGATATAGGAAATGTCAGAAGGAAGGTGATAGATGGGTAAGGATACCGAGGGTGAGGTTTGGGTCGATGGGAAGAGTGTTTGAAAGAATGGGAGTGAGTTAGTGTGTTAGGAGGTGTCTATTGGCCTTACATTTAAACTCCTGGAGATTGCAGCTGTCGGGGAAGCAATCATGTGGAAGAAAATTCCACAGTCGGGAAGTGCAAGAAAAGAAACTGTTGGAGTAGAAGTTGTGGTTGCATTTTATTGGTTTCACTGTAAAATGGTGGGATCTAGTTGCTAATCTAGTATCTCATGCAAATTCATACCTAGGGGGCAGCAGTGATCTAAGTTCATCTGAGCAGAAGCCGTGAAAGCATTTATAGAAGAGACACAGGGAAGCCACTTAAATACATGTGTTCATTAAATGTAATACTTATAGCAATGAAAAATATAGTGACATTTAAATGATTTAAAAAAATAGTAAACTGGTCTCTAATTTTGTTTTCTCTGATTTTAAAAAAAGGTTAAATTGGTCTCTAATTATGGGGGTAAAGCAATAACATTTTTTTTTCTAATGATGAAAAAGAGCATTTATCTTAAACAACAAACATTCATTTTAATAACATAATCCACTTGTTTTTCATTTCATGTACCCCTTACGTTTCTCCATTAATCATCTAGGATCAAACTTTTACAGTAAACTTTTTACATCTACATTCTGCTAATAACTTTCAAGATACATACTTACTGATCCACACTTATAGTTTTACTGAATTTTAAGTTTTGAAATAATAAAAGAAAAATAAGCAAAATGTCACTTCAATTATTCACACATTTTTAACCAAGAAAAAAATGTTGATATTTGCTATTATTTTATTATCATACACATAGCCCTAGTCTATCAGTAATGTTAATTTTAATTCCTGACAATAGACAATTACTTTTATATATAGATTGAGTGACTAGATTTGTTTAAAAAAAGTGAAAATTGTAAAATAAAGTTTTTAATCATGAATTTTATTTTTCCTACTGACAAAGATATTTTATTTGTTTATGCAGAAAATGTCAAAAGCCAAGAAGAGAAGGCGTAGAGTAGTGGGGAGGTCAATACGCAACAATACAAAGGACTGAAAGTTTACATGCATCTACTAGATTAAAACACAGTTGGCATTAAAATTATGACTGTGATTATTGCTTGATTTCTTTTCCTACCCACAAAATTTGCTGGGCCATTATATTTGTCACTATAAAAGAGAAAAAACTGTTGACATATTTATTTAGTAAATCTTACCCAGGATACAATGAGTAACATAAAATGCTAATTGTGATATTGTTACTTTATGGCGTTAAGGGGGCGGCTTGTTTCTCATCTTAAAAGGGTGGCCTGTTTCTCCTTTATGTTTCTTACCACAGCTGCGTACACACAGTCCTTAATCATGTTCTCCTCTATAGGAGGTCTTACACAAAAGAGGTGTCTGTGAAATGTTGAAATTCTTTTTGAAGGTTGTCCTGATATTATATAATTCACAAATCTTTTGTATTCTTTCTGATAATCCTTTCACATAGATTAGGCAAACTGAGGCTGTTTTTTGAGTGTTGTTATTTTCTTGCAACCTTCTATCCCAGTTTGTCAAAGCAGCTGTCATGTACCTAAGGTAGTTGCCACATTGCAGGGTACTGCTTATCCTGGAAATTTCTTGTTCATATGTTTTTAGGTCACCACTTATGTCTTTTGCTCAATGTTGTAGGCAGTGGATGATCTCTTTCTTAACACTGAATGGTTGGTGGAAGTTAAAGTTTAAGTATTATTCAGTAAATGTTGGTTTGCAGAATACAAATGTCTTGAACTCATGCTCTATTTGAGATGTTAGTACATTAAGGAATCCTAGTTTGTCATTGTTTTCTCTCTCTATCAAGAACTGTATCAATGATTTTATTGAGTACACATGGTCCAGTCGTAGCTGGACTTCTTCCTAGTGTGGCCAGAGTATGAAGATGTAATCTACATATCTTAACCATAGAGTTGAGTTTAGTGATGTGGATTTTAATGCCATTTTCTTGAAGTATTCCTTGTATATGTTAGCCATTGCTGGTGATAATGGTGATCCCATTTCTAAACTTTCATCCTAATGATATATATCTGATCTCATTTCGAAGTGTGTTGTGTGCAGAAAGTCAGCATCTCCATCAGGTTATCTACTGGCATATTGGTATGTTCTCCTTGGGATGAGTCAGAGGCCAGTCTGTACCAGACTACCAATAGTGCTTCCTCCATGGGTACCTTTGTGTGCAGGTTCACAATCTGGTTGTATTGGATGGGAGCATCTTTGATTAATTCCATGAAGTAAGTGGAATTTCAAATATATGATGATGACTTTCCTATTAATGAGTCAATTATATCTACAAGGAAGCAACTCAGAGCGTGGTACACAAAGCTAATAATGCCAGCTAACAAAGGGCCTGAGCAGAATACTGCCTTTGTGAATTTTGGGGAGACTGTATATGTGAGGTAGCTTGTAATATTGTGACAACTGCCTGTATGTCTTAGGTGGGAAGTGGTCCTTGTTCTTGATTAGGATCTGTGACAGTTTTTGTTCTGTTTTTATTTTTGAATCTTTTTACTTTAATATAGCAACCATTTGTGGCTTGGCTTTCTCAATTATCTCTTTCACTTTGCATCTTATCTAATCTGGCCAAGCCTGAGAAATGTTCAAGGCAATTGATTTGGGCAATGATATCCAATGAAGGTATCTGCCTGATGGTTGTTGCGAACTTGAGACTCTTGTTCAGTACTGACTCCTCAGAGGTACTCAGCTGGTGTTCACTGATGTTGATTACTACCTTCACTGGAGAGGTGTGTGGGGGGTGTAGGGGGCATAATGGACCTTGTGCATCACCTTCTGATCTTTCAATTTCTTCAATTTTGTACTTAACAGGCTTTGACTGTATCAAATTTGTGTCTGGAAAATAGAAAAAACTTAAAGAATCAGCACATATGCGAAGCCACAATAATCTCCTAAGCTGGCAAAGCATAGATATAAGTTCAATATGGGAACCAGTAATATGGAATGCTAGAGAAAAACAAAATTAGCACCAAATTGTAATATGAGTTCTGGTAAAAAAAGTTACTGAGACATTAGGTTTATAAGTAAAAAAAATTCACACAGTGATGTCTTCAAGGCTCAGTGGATAAAAGCATTGGTTAAATCCAGTACCTTGACCCAAAGAGTTGTGAGTACAATACCTAGCTAGAGATGAACAAAAATTTAGAGAGTTGAGTTAAAAGATATTTGAAAGAAGCTTGGCATATAGAACTAGAACAATCTATTTTGGAAGATGAAATAAAGGGTTCAGATAAAAATTCCAATCACCTGAAGAAGACTGGCGTGTACAATGGACGAAACATTGTCAATATAGCAACAAGCATGAGGACAACAGTCTTAACAATGTAAATTGTGTAGATAATTACAATACCTCATCTCAAATATACAAAAAATGTTAGATATTTTTGGTGGCATGCAATTTATTAAAAAACAATATCATAAAATTTTTACTGAATTTTATCAATATCAAGATTTTATACTTGCCATATTTCTCTCTTGATGGCTGTCAGTATGCAAAATTCTTCCAGAATTTTCCTGTTTTAATTTATTCTCTTGACCATATCCTGTGATTAAACATTTCATGGCTTTTCTCTTTTCCCAGCTTCAATAGCAATGTTACTGCTGTGTTCTTCAATTAAACCACTTTTCATTGCTGCTTCTCCTCTTTTGCACCAGAGGTTAATGGTTTCATTCTTTCATTTCATGTCTCTTCCTTCATGTCCTTACCACTAGCCAGATCATTGTATCTGACTTGAAATATCAGTGGTGTACCAAATAAACTATTTCTTTCATTCTCTGGGATAAACAAAACAATACTGTGCTGGGCTTTGATAAATGTTTTGGGTTTTGGTCAGCAAACAATTTTGCTGTTTACTGATATTTCTTTATGGGTCCTTGATGCGTCTGATTATCCCATCAAAAGTCTTCTCTTTTCATCTTGATTATCCAAAGCATCTTGAGATGCCTGGAAAAATATATCCCATAAACATCACTCAGAGTACAGACTGCCTTTGTCCATTAATAATATCATAATACCTATTTCTTTTTCATCCAATGTAGAACTTCTGATATTAATCAGATGTTGTTATTCATCACTTTGCCAATAAATATGGATTGTATAAAAGGTGTTTGTTATTACTTGGCATTAGGAGCATTTAACTTTAAATGATTTCATTCGAAACATAGTTTTTATAGTACTGGAACAATTGCAGAATTAGCATGCTTTTAATTTTGTAGTAATGGGGTGTTTTCTTTATTGAATCTAACAGTGTTATTTAAAGAAAATAAGCAAAACAAGTGTTATTTTTACATGCCTGTTTAATTTTGATATCTCTAATATGTAAGTCAGAACTCAAGCGGTCTTTTTGCTGACAACTATACACTCAGTCTTATTACAGTTAATGGTTAGTCCTTTCTTCTTGCTCTCCTTAAATGTTTTGTTCTTTCAGGTTTCTTTCTGAAAGCAGTCATCAATAAAAAATTAACCAGTAAGGAATTCTTACATTTCCTACAGTATAAGATGCACATTTTTTCAAAAGAATCCTCAAAATTCTTCTGCATCTTTTATCAGCTTATAACCATGTAGCACTGAAACACTGGTTTCCATATGGCTAAAGTTAAGCAACATTAAACCTCGTCAATACCTAGATGGGTGGCCACTTAGTAACATATTCTTGTATATAAGAAGCAGAAGATATTTTATATGTCATTTAAGGAAAAAAGGGAGTTTCATATACCAATAATTACATACATAAATATGTACCCAGTATAATTTTATATCTTTCTTTTATTAGAAAAGTGAATGGAAATAATCTCCAACCTAATTGTAGATGATAGACTGAATTTAAATCCATCAAGGTTGTCAATAGGAGTAACAGATTTGATGGGTATTATGAGAGAGGAGCTTACTGAAATACTTACTCAGTTACTTTTTTATCTTTCATCTATCATATAATGCTAGTAGAGAAATAATTTTGACAAGATATCTGGCAGTATCTGGTAATAGGACATAATGAAAAATGGATTCATGCCTTTCACAAGAGCATTAATAAGAATTTAATATAAGTTAAGATTTGAATTAATTCTGATAATTCTGTTTCCACTTATATAATCATGCACCTGCATCCTGATAGAATATATAATTATGTTAATTTGTTGTCATCCGCAGACAGATCTGTTTCACTGTATCACAGCTTATCAGTACGATTAGACTCCGATTGCTTTTTAACCCAGGATTGAAACCCGACCGAATTGGCGTCAGTCGGAAATTCTACCTCTGGGCTATGGGTGTTCGGTGGAAGAAGGCAGACTTTTTAGCACATATATTATCATGATACGCACCCAATAGCTAGAGTGCTCTAATTCATTTTACTGAATGAGCGATGCGTACACACCAGAGTAGCTACTGTTTTTCAAAATAACATAATATTAATTATGTTAATATATATATATATAATCCAAAAGGATAAGCAGGTAGATAAATCCCTAAAACCCAATCCTAATTAATATTAATTTTATTAATATTAAAAGTGATCAAGGTGGAGAGCTCAATGCAATTTTTATATTTTAATTACAGAGCCAATTATAAAATAAAACAAAATTTTGATGTTCAAATTCACTGAATAGCCATTTCTACGAGAAAAATCTTGCGTCTTCAGCAATGAAATTTATTGAAATTCAAATGACAAAAGATTATATACCAAAAAAGCAAAAAAAGAAGGCCAAAAAAAAAAGAAGGCCAAAAAAAAAAAAGAAGGCCAAAAAAATTTTCATCACAAAAAATTAAAAGGGGTGGGATTAATAAGGAAGCAGACAGATACCTATGTCTATTTTTTAAGAAGCCCCACTATCCCTTAACTGAGTTGAGAGTTTAAAAGTTGAAATTTAGTCATGTCTGGGCGAATAGAAGGGCTAGGGGGAAGAAGAAAAAGAAAAGAAAGAAAAAGGAAAAAAGTAAAAGGGAGAAGTGGTGGTTGACAGGGAAGAAAGCTAAGAAAAGAAAAAAGGAAAAAATCTATTTCCATAGAAACAAGGGAAATTGTTATCATTCATGTTGAAAAATATACCACAGTGATTTTTAATTTAAATAAATGGGACAAATTTTATAGAAAAAAATTTTGACATACAAATCTAAATTTAAATATAAATCTCAAATATTAGATATAAATTAAAAAATAAAATTAAAATTATTAACTTAAAGAGTAGATCAATTCAACAAGTGTACACACATATATATATATAAACATACACACACACACATGCATATATATATGTATATATATATATATATATATATATATATATATATATACACATACACACAAATACACATTCCTGATCGTAAATTCAATTCTAGTTATTCTGAAGACTAAGAAACTAATTAAAGGTAACTTAGTACGAAAGGAACGAAATTATTACATTTCACTTTTATTGTAAGGGCCCTGGTAAAAGTTAATCAAAACTAATCTTTATGTGCAAAAGGTAAATTGGATTTAGTATTAAAAATAAATAAAAACAAACAAAATAAAAAAATAAAAATACATATACATTTATAACAAAGCCCTGGGAAGTTAAATGAATAAAATTGTTATGACCAACAAAATTGAAATAAAAATCTTCACAAAAACCAAAAAAAATATATAAAGGTGCAGGAAAAAATGGAGACTAAAAATTAGTCTACAAATTCTTACATGTTAAATAGTAGATATTTAGATGGGAAAAAGTAAGAAAGAAGGAATCTATAAGGCTGGGATCAATAATTGGTAGTGGGGTTCAAATTTACTAGTTTAAAAATTAAATTAATTTTCCAAAATCATAGATTAAATTTAAAATTTAAATTCTAAGTATAAAAATTCACAAATTTCACCTTATAGCAGCAATTGTTAAATTCTTTTTGTAAATTCAAGAGGAGGTGCTAGTTTGGGTATTTAAATATTTGTATTTTTTCCTAGATTGCAACTATCATGAAAATTTCTAGGGGTACAAGGTGTGCCTATCAGTTTCCAACTAACTATGGGGTTTAGACCTTCTTCCTTCATTTGCCAAAACCTTTGTGAAAGGGCTGTTTGGTATTTTTGATTTGGGTTGGAAAAGGAATACCTATGATTGTAATAACATTGCTTAAAATCCCCCACAGATATACCAATATAAGTCTGGAAGTTTTTTCTATTGTTGGATGGTGAGATTTGAGCTTCGTAGATTACCCAGGTGATTTACACTTGCCTTCCACAGAGCAGATACTCACAGAGCTACAATTGCATTCATTAGAAATTCCAGACTTTGAGTTGGTATTTATATAAATTCTTTAGAATCTGCTTATTATGAGAATTAATAATATTGTCCATATTTGGTGTACAGGAATAGCTAATTTTTAATGTGTTCCTATTAAAGATTTTATGTAGAGGATTGTTGCTATCAAAATGTTTATCTATTAGCCTGAGAAAATATTTTCCGATATTAATATTAGTTAGTCTACAGTATGGAGGTTAAGCCAATTTATCTTCCTTCTTCTGATGGGGCAAGAAGTGGCTTGTCAACTTTAATTCCTCTAAGACCAAGCTGTTGTCTGTCAACCATTACAGGCAACCTCTTCTGCCTCCCATAAGCATGGACCAGATGATTCTCCCGGAGAGTAATACACTACGCCTCCTCGGACTTACCCTGTCCTCAGACCTCAAATGGAAGCACTATATTGAATCCATAGCAAAATCTACTGCTAAGAAGATTGGGTCACTATGTCGATCCAGGATGTTTTTTCCACCTGAATCCATCCTGCATATATACAAGTCAACCATCCGTCCGTGCATGGAGTACTGCTGCCATTTATGGTCAGGTGCCCCTGCCGTTCTCCTCAGTGTTCTTGACAAGCTCCAAAGGAGAGTCTGTAATGTGATAGGTACTGATCTGGCGACTCGTCTGCAGCCACTTTCCCATCGTCGAAATGTGGCCTCCCTCTGTCTCTTCTATAAATACTTTCATGGCTTCTGCTCGGATGAGCTTAAGTCACTGATGCCTCCTCAACAGGTGTTTACCCGTTCAACCAGACTGGCAACTGGGTCCCACCCATTCACAGTCAGGTTAGCCAAACGCAGACGACAATTCTACTCCTGCAGCTTCCTCTCTCGCACTTCCCGCCTGTGGAACTCACTCCCGTATTCTTGCTTTCCTGACGGCTACGACCTCCAGAAATTTAAAAGCGAAGTTAATACTCACCTACTAACCACTGGCCTCTAGCTCTCTCTCCCCTCCCCTGTATAAGCTTCCCTTTCTCTCCGCCCATGTACCTGTCATTGCACCTGCTTTCTCAGTTTTCTATTGTTCCTTTCTAACTAGCTTGTACTCCTCACTCTTTTCTAATTAATCTTTCTACACTTATGTAACCCCCTGCACATCAGTGGCGTTTCTGCCTTGCTCGGGGCGAAATGATTAAAAAAAAAAAAAAAAAAAAAATTCACTGTATCACAGCTCATCAGTACAGCTAGACATCTGATTGCTTTTACTCAGGATTGAAACCCAACCAAATTGGCGTCAGTTGGCAATTCTACCTCTGAGCTATGGGTGCTCGGTAGAAGGAGGCAGACTTTTAGTGTGTGATATATCATACGCTAAGAGCTAGAGTGCTCTAATTCATTACTGAATGGGTGATGCGGAGATATATATATATATATATATTACAAAATAATCTTTATGTGTCTGTAGGATTATGGTCAGATCATGTTGTAACATTGCCTCTCATATGATCACAAATGTTAAGCAATGTCGAACCTGGTCAGTACCTAGATGGGTGACCACTTTTGAATACAAGGTGCTAAAAGCTTGTATATACAGGTGGTGTAATGTATAACAACTTAGAATTGAAAATGAGAAATGTGGTCCACAATCTTACATTCTTTCCAAAATCAGATCTTCTGATTCACACTATACGAATTTTCATGACTAGCCAGTTGTCAATGTTCCAAGCAACTAAAATTCAACAAAAAATGTATCAGTTGCACAAGGTTCCACATATATTTTCTATTTACACATACACTCACAAGAAAAAACAATATAATTCAGAATTTTCACCCACTCCCACCTAAACAAACAATATGAAAACTGGTGCTGATTTGAGCCTAAAAGAGAACATAAAAGCCCATCAAAAGAATATTTTGAGTTGAACAGCATTTTGACCAGACTTTACAGGCTTGTCAAAATGTGATCTCCCATCTCCAAAAACAACAGATTTGACCAACTCACTAATGCCCAATCAGCTCACCAATGCTGTCACCCAACCAGCTTGCCAATATTGTCACCCCAGTAAGTCACAACTTATCCTCCTTCTCTTTCTGTATCCCTCACCGAATGCTTTTACAACTCCATTTATCTATTTTTTATACTAGAGACATTTACCCGAATATTTTATTTGTTGTATTTTATGCTAATACAATTGCTTATTGCTTTAAATCTTTCATCATTTCTTCTACTTTCTGCCACCATATGCTTAGTAATATGAAAACACACTCATATAATAACAACATGAGCTTGCTGACCATTATACAAAGGTAGATTACTATATTTACTAATCTCAGCTTAGTCTTGTACATGGTCACAATTGCTACACCAACAAATTAGTCTACAATGTGAGTTTTCAAACTATTGGTGCATGCCAAATTCCTATTTTTACAACAGGCTTGATAACTGAGACTCAACTGAGTGACTTTCACATTACCCCCTCTAACATAATTTCAAAGCTTGACCCCCATAAGATGAGCAGAGGTGAGAGAATCCCAATCATTCTCCTGAAGAAATGTGTTTCTGAACTCTCCTCTGTGCTCTCCAAACTTTACAATTACTACCTCTCTGCTTCTTGCTTCCCTGTCTGCTGTAAATCCTCCTCTGTGGTTCCTGAACACTGGAGAACCCTCGGCTTCCTCTTAATATTGCCCTAGCAGCCTCCTACCAATTTTTGGTAAAGTGTTTGAGGTTATTATCAATGCTGAAGGGGTTAAACATCTCACTGCCCACAGCCTCTTCTCCAATAAACAGCATGGCTTCCATTTCACCAGATCTACTGCTGATATGTTAAAAACTATCACAGAGTAGATATACCATGCTCTCAATAAGAATGGCATAGCTCGAGCTGTTGAACTAGATATCTCCAAAGCATTTGACAGTGTCTGGTATGCTGGCCTTCTTTGCAAGCTACAGGGCTATGGTAGAACTGGTATGACCTAATCCAGTCATTCATTTCAAATCGCATAATGAATGTAGTATTGAACTGGCATGCTTCCAGATACTATCATATGAATGAGTTTGTCTCTCAAGGCTCTATTCTAGGTTCTATGGGTTTTATGATCTTCATCAATGATCTCCCTGATGTAATCAGATCCCAAGTAGGTATCTATGCTGACAACACAACCACTTACTTCCATCTCAATAAAAAATCTGCCAAGGATGACAAAACAAACCTTGCAGCTGATCTTGAAAAGAACCTCCAACCTGTGGTGGACTAGAGTAAAAAATCGCTTGTAAATTTTAATGCTTCCAAAATAAAGCTGCTATCCTTTAACCACCATAGACAACCACTCCCTCCCCGATCAGCATGGATCAGGCTAGTTTCTCTGAAAGCAAAACACTGCGCCTCCTTAATCTAACTATCAGCCGACCTCAAGTAGAATGACTACATTGAATCTATAGCTAAATCTACTGCTAGGAAAATTGATTCACTGTGTAGGGCCAGAAAGTTTTTCTTGTCTGAATCCATTTTGCACATATATAAATCTACCATCCACCCATGCATTGAATACTGCTGTCACATTTGGTTCGATGCCCCTGTTATTTATCTCAAGGTTTTGACAAAATCTAACAGAGAATCTGCAATGTAATTGATCCTGACCTGTTAGCTCAGCTCGAGTCACTTTCTGTTTGATGTAATGTGGCTTCCCTATGTCTCTTCTACAAATACTTTCATGACTTCTGCTTCAATGAGTTTAGCTCCCTGGTGACCCCTCTGCATTAATTTAGTTTCGCTACTAGACTAGCGACTAGGTCCCACCCTTTTACAGTGAAACCGATCAAATGTAGCCACAACTTCTACTCTATCAGCTTCTTTTCTTGCACTTCCTGCCTGTGGAATTCCCTTCCATATACTTGCTTCTCTGACATCTACAATCTTCAAGAATTTAAATGCAATGTCAATTGTGATCTCTTATCTTCTTGACTCACATCCTTTCCCTGACAATCTTTGTATCATATTCTTCTTCCTTTCCACTCTCATGCAGTCCTTCTATTATCCATTCTCTGATACCTCTGTATCTTGTTCTTCTTTCATATCCCTCACCACATATGTAACACCTTTTACATCAGTAGCAGTTCTGCTTTGCTTGGGGTGAAATGATGAAAAAAAAAAATCAGGTTTTGTTCTGTGTTGCCAGTAATATTTCTTATAGTGTTAAATCATTGTGTGTTGAAAGTAAGGAGATACTTACAAATCTCTGATCAACAAATCAGTGGGATATGACTTCTGTTAAATGTCTAAAAAATCAAAAAAACTTTCAGAATATAACTTCTCATGCTGAGAGAAGGGTCGCAGATTAAAAATGTAATGTTTTTTATATGCATATGATCACAAAAAGATATACCGAACTATCATTAAATTTCAACATGTGAATTTAGGAAATCCTAAACACTTCAAATATCTCAATGAATGGATCAGTTATAAAAGTCTACACCACAAAAAACATGGACAAAGAATAGGCTCTACTAAAAGCAGTTTAGCTCAACAGTATGAATTTCTACAAAACTAAAACATTATCCTGAAAAGTCATATTTTTAAATAGCTTTATCAAACCAAAATTTTTATATGGATGGAATGCATGGAACTAAAACCATTAAAAAATATCTAAACTGTCAGCTAATATTACCATTACCATCCTGAAAAATATAACTCATTTATTTTAGAACATAAATCTGGACAGTCATGTTCTAAAATAAATCAGTTACATTTTTCAATATGGTAATGGTAATATTAGCTGACAGTTTAGATATTTTTAATGGTTTTAGTGCCACACATTCCATCCATATAAAAGTTTTGGTTTGATAAAACTATTCAAAAATCTACAAGGATGAAAACTATGATAGATAAAGAAATAAATGTTGATCTGTCTTTTTGTGTACATGTGTGATCCCTTCAATGTTACTGTACATTGCTTTATACCACTGCTTTTTATATCGATGGTTAAAATGTTCATGAGCAAGTGAAAAACATCTTGGTAAAGACCATCCTTCTTTGAACCTTGTGAATTAGTGCAAACAGAATCACAAACAAGGAACTGTACCAAATAAGAGAAACCATATAACTTGAGGACTAACAGCAACAGCTAAACTGGGTAGCACATGTAACTCAAAGAGAAAATAATGTCATAACTATAATGTTGACAACTGACACTACTTTAAATAAAAAATTAAGCAAGAACTCCCCCAAGAACAACCTTTTTTTCTGGAAAATATTTTTTCAAAAGGAAGATATTATAAATTTAAACTGAAAGCAGTACTGGGTGCTTGGTCAGTAATTGTCAAATACTTCCTTATAAGTATATGAATAATGTTACCATTCTTCTTTTCTGGCTATGTCCCTTCAGGACATAGGCAATCATGGCCCTCCTCCTCTTCCTGTCTCTTGTTGTTCTTAATATATACTGTCCTGTTATTTCTTCCAAACCCTGCTCTGCCACACATTTGTTTAAGCTCATCAAGTATGTCATGCATTGTTTACCCCTGTCTCTCTTTCCCTCTATTCAACCTGTGAGTATCAGATTCTCCAAGCCTTTCTTCCACATTGCGAATCCCAGAAATTTCAGCTGTCTCTTTCTAATGTTAAGTCTGAGTTTTCTTTTCCTTTTCATTCTCTCCAAAATCTCAACATTGGTTACATGTTTGGTCCATGTTATCCTCACTATCCTTCTGTAGAACCACTTTTCTGTTGCTTTGAGTTTTTCTTTCATCTTTGAGGAAATTGTTCAACATTTACAACCATATAGAAGGACAGACATCACATAACAGTTCATTACTGTTTTCTTTTTTCCAGAGAAATTTTTCTATCTCTCAATACTCTACTCAGCGTTTAGAATATGTCATTGGCCATGCCAATATGTCTTCAGGTTTCAGTGTTGCACTTTCCATCCTCTGTGAGAACACTTACCAGGTATTTAAATTTCTGTACAAGCTTGATTTTAGTGTTCCAACCTGTAGTTGGCATTTGGGGCTCCTCTTTTTACTGATGACCATGCATTCAGTTTTTGTGTAGTTTATGTTTCGTCCTTTCTTTTTGCTTTTCTTTGTTACCTTCTTTAGGAGATCTTGTAGTTTCCTTTCCATGTCTGCAATCAGTACCATGTCATCTGCATATCTTATATTATTAAGATTGTGGCTGTCAATTACAAATCCTTGCAGGACTTCTACAGTATACAATTACGACATAAAAAAAGTACTTGCATTGTAAGATATCTAACTATTTTCTTTGCTAACATAATTGGCAAACTTATCCCCCAATAAATATGTATAGGATTTTTTTTTTTTTCAATTGGAGTAGACAGACTAAACTATCGCCTGGTTCACACTCCACCCACACTTATTGAACAGGTGAAAAGGCTCATCCCTTTTTTCCTGTTTAGGATGCGGTTTCCGGTTTTCTCTTTTCTAATCTTCTCACTTTGTTTTTTTTTCTTTCAATTGGAGTAGATAGACTAAACTATCGCCCAGTTCACACTCCACCCACACCAATTGAACTGGTGAAGAGGCTCTAATTATCTCACTCTTATGTAGCCCCCTGCACATCAGTGGCATTACCGCCTTGCTTGGGGTGATATGATTAAAATATATATATATATATATATATATATATATATATATATATATAAAACAAGAGAAAGATTTCATAAATTTCAACTGACAGTAGTACTAGCTTCTTGGTCAATGAATGCTGAATATTTGCTAATAAGGAAATGGCTAATAATTACCATTACCAGATTGAAAAATGTAACTTATTTATTTCAGAACATGAATCTGGACTTCTTCTTCATTGTACCCTGTCCCTTCAGGACGTAAGTGATCATGGCTTTCCACGTTTCCCTATCCTTGGTGGCTCTGAGCACGCCTTCTCCTGTTACATCATGCAATCCTTGTTCCGTCATCCACCTGATTAGGTCCTTCAAATATATTATCCATTGCTTTCCCCTGTCTCTTTTTCCTGCTATCTGGCCTGTTAGTATCAGATTCTCCAAGCCCTTGTTCTTCATTGCATGTCCCAGGAACTTCAGCTGTCTCTTCCTGCTCAGTATTAATTTCCTTTTCTGTTGCCATCATTTCCAAGACCTCATCATTGCTCACATGCTCAATCCATGATATTCGCAGCATCCTTCTGTAGAACCACATAAGGATGAAAACTACTATAGATAAGAAAATAAATGTTGATCTGTTTTTTGTGTGCGTGTGTGATCCCTTCAATGTTACTTTATTTTGTTCTTACCAGGGATTGACTTTCTCTTTGCTCAATTACATGTTCTGTCACCCAAATATTTCTAGTCTCTTTATCAATAGCTTATCAGTGTTAATTAGTGTCTATTTCTCCAGATGCTTTTGCATCTCAAACCATGAAACCATCTACAAACTTATCTTGAAATATTCACACAGGCACATAGCAGCAAGAAAGCAGTGCCAGTACATCATCTTGCAACTGCATACTGTCATCAGTAGAGAAATATAGACAGGTTAAAGTAGGCTACCAGGGACCTGGTGGCCTACTTTAACCTACTTTGAAAATTAGGAAACAAATTGCTGGCTTTTTTCATTATGCAAGGAAGTCACCAAACACAGGCCTCCAAACTCATATGATCATTATTATTAGAACAATTATTATTATTATCATTTGAACAGATGAAGAGGCTCATCCCGTGTTCCTTGTTTAGGATGTGGTTTCCAGCTTTCTCTTTTCCAATCTTTCACTCTTTTCTTTTTTTTTTTCCATTGGAGAAGATAGACTAAACTATCGCCCGGTTCACACTCCACCCACGTCTATTGAACAGGTCAAGAGTGCTCATCCCTTGTTCCTTGTTTCGGATGTGGTTTCCAGCTTTCTCTTTTCCAATCTTTCACTCTTTTCCAATCTTTCACTCTTTTCTTTTTTTTTTTTTTCAATTGGAGTAGATAGACTAAACTATCGCCCGGTTCACACTTCACCCACGTCAATTGAACAGGTGAAGAGGCTCATCCCTTGTTTCCTGTTTAGGATGCGGTATCCGGTTTTTTCTCTTTTCCAATCTTTTCACTCTTTCCTTTTCTGTATTTTTTTTCAATTGGAGTAGATAGACTAAACTATCACCCGGTTCACACTCCACCCACATCTATTGAACAGGTGAAGAGTGCTCATCCCTTGTTCCTTGTTTAGGATGTGGTTTCCGGCTTTCTCTTTTCCAATCTTTTCACTCCTACGTAGCCCCCTGTGCTTCAGTGGCATTACCACCTTGCTCGGGGTGATATGATTAAAAAAAAAAAAAATTACTACTGATCCTGAAAGTCAGGTATAATGCTACTTATCAGTCACTAAACTTCAAGTAGATCCTGTCAGTACAGAAACACCTACACCTATTAATGACTTTTGTTAGCATAAGTAGTGAGATCGTATCCACTGCTAGCTTGTTATAGACTTTTTATGTGCTTATGAGATCACTAAAGTTAAGCAACTGAGCCTCCTCAGTATTTAGATGGGTGATTTACCAGGTGCTGTAAAATATATAACTTCAATGATTAGACAAGAACTGGTGTTTCAACATCATATGTCTGTAAACACAAACAAAGCTTATACTTGAAACACCAGATCTTGTACATAGCCAAACAAATGAGATTGGAGTAGGAAATTTTCAATTTGCCAATCTTCCATGTAAAAATTGGTATTTGACATGTTGGTATTTACTTGTTGTTATTTACGAAAATCCTTGTTGTTACTATCAAAAGATTTAAGAGAAAAATTCATGAGAAAATTCAAAGCCATGAAATTTTCAAGATGTGTTTCTAGTAAATAGTAATTACTTAAGAAAAAAAATCAACAACAATAGCAGCATCAAAGAATTAAATGTATCATTAAAGAATAGTGTTATATATATATATATATATATATATATATATATATACATACATACACACACACTTATGTTATGAACTCTCCCGTCGATTTCAACACATAAGTGTCTAACTCAGTTAGACTGCTACACAAAGAATTGTTTAGAGTGGTGAAGGCTTGTGTAGCACCATCCAAACTTTTTTGGAACTGCTGATAACAAACAATCGGTGCAGAAGTTTGCCACGGATTGTATGAACAGCAGACCTCAATTATTTAACCCATAACTGGAGAGAAGGGATGGATTAATACCTTTCCCAAGAGTACCAGTGCGTAAGTGAATGCAGAGTGCTCGACTGGAATTGGAACTTGGCTCACTGATTTCCCCTTCCAAGTCGACATTCACTGCTCCACAATGCACATCCGTCAATAAACGTTTACAGCACCTGATAATCCCAAGCGGTCACCCATCTAAGTACTGACCAGGCTCAATGTTCCTTAACTTCAGTGATCGAGCGGGAACCGGTGTAGTCAACGCGATATTACCATTATCATTTTACACACACTTATATATATATATATATATACTGTATATATATCTATATATTAAAAATGGATTAAACCTGACATATTTTTAATTTATTTTTAAAATTTTTAATTTATTTGTTTAACCATTAAAAATAATGTTTAAACAAATAAATTATATATGTATATATATATATATATATATATATATATATATGGCAGGATTCAGTATTTCAGTTCTTACAACCAAACAGCCATACTACCAACACATATGATTTGATTATAGTGATGAAGGCTTGTGTGGAACTGACCACACATTTTAGTAAACCTCAATACAGGTATGGTGCAAGGTTCCCTTCTCAGGTTTTGAATTCAGAATTGTCCTTTTAGACCAGTTGCCATCCAAGGCTGTCCTGCTATTTACCCCTAACTGAGAGGAAATGAGATGGATTGATACCTTTCTTATTGGTATTTGCACATAAGTGAATGTTATGAACAAGGCTAGGATTTGAACTTGGCTTTCTGATTCTCAAACTGTGCTGCTATCCATTACTCCATTATATGTGTGTTTGTGTGCCTATATATATGTGTTTTTGTGGCAAGAATTTATTCAAACAACTTTTATTAAAACTAACAAGATCTCTTAGAATAAGTATTTTTTTATATTCATCCAGTTTGCATATATGTTATTTTTATGGACAAATTGACCAAATTTAATAATACTTTTGTCCACCTCTAGTCCTTATCTGTGATATAAAGTAAAGTTTTTATTGGTTCCATCCTGGCATTTTTAGAAATGCCATAATTGTGATCTAAATGTACTTTTATAAGGTAATTAATTACTGAGTAATCTCCCCTTCATTATATTTTACAAATAATTATAAATTCAATGGCTCAGAATTGACTTGACATCCAGATTAGCAACTATTATAATAAGGCTTTATGCAAGCATGAGTAAGATATTTAATATTTTGTTCAAAAGTTAAATGCTGAAAACACTTATAATATAAGTAAATGTTTGTCATTTAGCTGATTGATGTTATCATCAGCATCCTGCCTCCAGAGTTTCGTAGACAGATCTATCTATCCACTCTTCAAAAATCTTTGTAATTTGCTGTTAGTATTTTCGAATTTTACTTTTTTCTGTATTTTTGATGTGTTCATGTGTACACCTGTGTGAATGTGCACTCATGTCTGTACTTCCTGTTTTCACAAGTAGGTGTATGTATAGAATGTCATGGTCATTTGTGCTCACTTTTAACTTTTTTCTCTCTTTTTCGTTTTTTGTTTTTCTTTTGGAATTTGTCATGTGTTGGGTTATTGTTACTCTTACTAGATGAGTCACCATTTTTTAATGTTGAAATGTTAAATGCTTATGTGTATATGTATATACATAATTACATATAGCCTGCCTCGTGATCTATTTAAACTTATTTATAAATGAAACTTTGTCTCTGTGTGTGTGTGTGTGTGCGTGTGTGTGTGTCTGTATGTGTGTGTGTGTCCATTACCTATAGACTCCAAAACGATTGAACCGATTTTCTTGAAAATTTATACAGTTGTACTATAAGCGTCTGTGAGTGTTCTTAGCTAGGTTTTGTGTCGAGGTAACCACGATAAATACTGAAAATCGATGATCGAAAAAATCAGGTTATAGAAGGAGTGGTCCGATTTCAATTAAATTTGACACACTCATAGACAAAAGCATAAGAAATGATATTCAGAAGTTTCAAGGTTGCAGTTCTTACAATAGTGCAGAAAATCGATAATATATATATATATATATATATATATATATATATATATATATATATATATAAGGTTTATGTGTGTGTCTGTTTATCTGTCTGTATGTCCTTTATACAAATCCACAATTTTTATCTGATTCTCACCAAATTGCCCGCAAATATTCTTTAGGTTGAGTCTGAGCTCTAGGACTATGGATTAGTTTTAAAGCTTTCATTACACCCAAGCAACACTGGGCTATACTGCTAGTATTGTATGGGACTACTCTTTTTATGATTACCCTTTTGATTTTGGTAGGGATATTATTTTCTTTTTGGTTCCATATGTATTTTGAAAGGATTGTATTGTTTGTGTAGTTTTCTGTCTTAAATGATATTTTGTGGCTGTTATATCATTTTTTTAAATTTTTCTGTCGAAGCTATGCATACTTTTTCATCTGTGTTACAGTTATTTGTTACAGTAGCTTTGTTATATTATTGGTTAACCATTTAGTGTTAAGTGGGCAAATTTTTTGTTCAGCAGTTACATTTAGTACTGCTATTTTGTTGGTTGTTGTTGTTATTGGTTTTACTGAGTATTTTTTTTAATGTGCTTGGTTATTAATTTCTCCATGTTATCCATACATCTGTATCTGATTTCAATTGTACTTTTGTTGATAACTTTTGATAATTTGCTATTTTTAGGGAAGTGTTTTTCAATAATTTTAAAAAAATATTTTCCTGATTTTTGTTTTTATTGTGTTGTTGTATTGAGTGGGGTTTAAACAATTTATATTTCTTTTTCTGATGTTTTTGTTTGAACTGATTTTGTTTTTATATTTTAGTTTGAATAGTCACTGTTTCTTAGTGCTGATTCACATGTTCTATGTTTTTATTGAATATTTTTAGTCTACTACAATTTGTTGGGATTCTTTTGTTTCCAGATATGGGTATTTTCTTGAATACTTTGGGGTGGATTTTCATTAGTTTTCGCTCTCTGTGAATTGTAAGTTTGGTAATTATTTGAAGGTCAAGTTTTTGTTTGCAGCCAAGAAAGACTGAAAGATAGATTAATTAAGTTGCTTATAAATGTTTAGTATAAAAATAACATCATTTTGTGGTTATTTTAAACTATCAAACAGAAATAAAAATGAAAGAATCAACTATTTATTTTATTCACTCATTGGCATTGTTTATATCTGACATTAAGTGAATGAAACCTGTAGGTTTAAGTGAGAATTGTTCTTTTTTTTAACCTCCGTGACTAGCACTGCAGAATCACAAACAAAGAATTGCACCAAATAACAGAAACCACATCACTTGAGAAATTTCAACAGTAGCAACAACTAAACTGGATAGTACTCGTAACTTGAAGAGAAAATAATGACATAATCAAGCTATTAATTTTTGACACTACTTCAAACAAATGTCGAGGAAGAAAGCCATTGTCAATACTGAAAAGACTGATAAGAGATTATGGAATTGAGACGCCTGTTTTCCTGAAAATTTATTTTAACAGAAAGATTTTATAAATTTCAATCAACAGTAGCTTCAGCTTCTCTGTCAATGAATGCCAAATGTTTCTTTATAAGGAAATGGCTTATATTATTTTTATAAAATGATCATATCTTTTTTGATAACTTTCTGGAAGTTTGAATCAAATGTTTTTTCATACTAATTCATATTAGTTATACTGATCCCAGGGATCAAACTCACAATTTCTCTTCTCACTGATATTGCCATTTTGTTTTGATCTAATCAAACTAAATAATTATTTCTCTTTACAATATCTCTTAAGATTCACATGTCACTGAACTAACACATGTGCAAATCATCTAGTCTACAAATTTACTAACTCCAAGAATAAAAATGCACATCAAGAACCTATCTGATAGTCTATTTTTCTTTCAAAGATTTTAGAAACCTATTTTAAAACATTAAATCTACTGTGCATTGATCATTATTATTATTATTATTATTATTATTATTATTATTAATTATTTTCATCCTTCCTGGGAATTACTACTTTTTAAGAATTCATTTTTGTGTTTGAATTGAATTAATGATAAGACAGCTAGATTGTATTATATATGCTTATGCTTTCAACTTGCATATGTTGCAGAAAAACTTTGTTCCAGAGAAGATAGGTTCTATTTTATCTTGATATGTGATCTGCCATACTTGGTTTCATAGCCCTATCAGAGATTATGACTTCACAATGTTCTTCAAAGAAATATCCTCTGTTTCCAGTCATTGTGACCTGTTAGCCATCGATCTTTCACTCAATGAAATTGCTCCTTTAAGAATTAATACTACTTATAGCATATTTTTTTTTATTTTTATGTCTGTTTGCCTTGGTTGGATCACAGTGTCTTTTCACAAAGTTGTCCTTGAACATGACCCACAAGTTGTTAAGACATAAAAGCATTGATTACAGAGTCGATAAAACCTGCTATCAACTAAAAAAATAAAAAAAGCAAAAACAGCAACTCCTGATAATTAGATTATTTTCAAATCACTTTACAAAGGTTACGTTCTGGAAGATTGCAAAATTGTGGTGGTTGTAATATGGAATATCTTTGAGTGGTTTTCAAGATCACTTCAAAATGAGTATCACATCTTCAGATATGTTCTTTAACATCTTGTTAAAAACTTAAGCAATTAAGATAATTTTTCTTTAGCAATTTTATTTTCATTAATAATATTTCAGGAATCTTTATTGGACAACATAATAAGAAAAGCAAGAATAATAAGTTGAATTCTGAATTTATCAGGAAAGATTTTTAGAAATAAGTTCAACTATTTTAGTTTTAAAACTAATATTTAAGAATTGATTTTTATCTGTTTCCTAACAGTAGTATGTTGTGAAAAAATGAGATCACATGCATTTTTATTTATATAATAAGAATTAAAAAGAACTATTTGGTAAAATGTTTAAAAAGAAACAAAGGAAAAGTGCAAGTGCTTCAAATAAAGTTCTTGCTTTATTTTTTCTAAAGACATCTTGTCTGAAATGCAGAGAAAAATAGAAATTTTGGTTAAAGTGCCCCAATCATGAAAAGTTAAAACAACGTGTAAAAAAAACTGTCCTTTTCCCCTAACAAGTATTTTTACATGCATATGTGAGTGCATGTATATTTCTCTCTTTCTCTCTCAATATATATATATATATATATATATATATATATATATATATATATATGTGTGTGTGTGGGGGGGGTAACTGAGAACTGAGATACAGGCACATACATGTGTGTGTGTATATATATGTACATATATATAAAGAGAGAGAGAGAGAGAAAAAGAGAGACATGTGTATCTCTGAGGATATATGGTTTGAAAGAACCTGCTTAATTTCTTTGCTTGGTACAGGAATTTTAACTCTGCATTTATGAATAAATTTAAAAAAAATAAACCTCATTTTCAAAGTTTAATATCACAAACTATAAATAATATCAATAATAAAAGAAACAATATTCTTCTGAAAAAGTTTTTTCAAGTTTATTTTAAGTTCTAGAAAAGCATGAGATAATGAAAAAAATAACAGAAAATACTTAGAAGAGAGAATTGTATATAAATACATTTTTATTTTCATACTAATAGTTTTTTATAAAAAAATCTTTGAAACTCTGCTGATTGTAAGCTACTTCATGTTTTTTTAGTTGTCCATTTCTTCTAAAATCAAAACTAATTTTAATTATTGGTGATATTGATCATTCAATATTATTTTATTCTTTACATCAACTCTCCTTCACAAAACCTAGTATTTAAATACAATAGATTATATATAATTTCAAAAAGAGGTAAAATACAAATTGCCTATCAAGAAACATTTTAAATGAAGAAATTATATATGAATTAATTCAAAAACCATTGTATCATTTCAAAATGCAGAAAAAAGCCTCCATAGATTTAACACCCTATCAAAAGCCTAAACAATGTTGCTGGAAATATTCTCATGCTCAAAATCTTTATGAAGAATGAATGATGTTTTTTTTATAAAGTTAAGCTCAATGATTTATTCTTTCTGTATAATCAGAGAATAAAATAGTGAAGCAGTGAAGCTTTCAACAGAACTGACAAAGCAGACAATAACTCAGTTGAAAGATGAGAAAAGTTGAACAGAAACAAATGAGCCATACATAGGACAAGCTGTCTACAAACCATTATGATAGTCAAGAGCTATTTGCAGTAAACTGATCTACAAAATGTCAGATTTTATTATGCAACCCAATATCTTTGCAATAGAGCCAGTATTAATGA
The DNA here is from genome assembly GCA_037127315.1 of Ascarosepion bandense. Lineage (NCBI taxonomy): Eukaryota > Metazoa > Mollusca > Cephalopoda > Sepiida > Sepiidae > Ascarosepion > Ascarosepion bandense. The sequence continues at coordinate 3,584,401 of JBBBDQ010000627.1, forward strand.
AAAAAAAATGTTAGTAATATTGTAAAGATATGCTCATATTATTTATAAATAATATACACATTCTTCTTCCATGTAACCACAACTTCTATTCTAGTAGCTTCTTTTCTCACACTTCCAGCCTGTGTAATTCTCTTCTGTATATTTGCTTTCCTGATAGCTACAATCTCCAAGAGTTTAAATGCAACATCAATTGCCATCTCTTATCTCCTTCACTCCCATCCTTTCCCCTACACCCTCTGTATCTTGTTTTTCTCCTTTTCTTCTCTACTCTCATGCAGCTCTCTTCACACTAGTGTTTCCATCCTTCTCTTACCCACTGTGACCTGTTCCTTTTTTTTTTCACTTTTCTCTTATGTATCTCCCTACATACCAGTGTCAGTAATATCTTGAGCATCAAAGTAAACCTCCATCAAAGTTTCAGAGAAATATCTCAGATGCTTAGTGTCAGAACTGTAACAGTCTCATATCATTTGCAGAGTATTGGTAAGGTGAAAGAGTTTGATAAATGGGTTCCTCATGATCTCAATTAAAATCAGAAACTTAGGCGTTTTGAAATATGCTCGATGCTCTTTCCACATAACACCAATGATCTTTTTCTTGACTAAATTGTGATGAAAAGTGAATCTTTTATAATAACAGTAAATAATCAGGTCAATGGCTTGATAGAGATGAGTCCCCAAAGCATTTCCCAAACCCAAAGTTGCATCAGTAAAATGTTATGGTGACTGTCTGGTGGTCTGCAATTGGTTTTATCCACCACAGTTTTCTGGAAGCCAATCAGAGTATTAATGCAGAGCTTTACTGCAATCGACTTGATGAAATATGTGCTTGCCTGCAAAAAATGAGAACTGCATTGGTAAATCGACATGGTCCAATTCTGCTCCACAGTAATGCACGACCACATGTTGTAAGAATGACATTGCAAAACTGACCATTCTGTTCTAATAGTTCCTTTTCTCACACTCTTCAGCTCAGTCATCATCTTCTGTCTTTCTGAACCCTGTTTCTTTTTTTTGTCCTTTTCCTCGCTTCTCTTCACTCTTATTCTCTTTCACTCCATGTAAACTTTTGTATCCTAATGGCATTATTGTCTTGCTTAGAGTGAAAAAAAAACTTTTAAAAAATCAAATAAAACTTCAATCACCCTGTTCCTTTATTATCCATTTCCTCCCTTCTCCTCACTAAAATCTACCTATTCTTTTTCACTCCCTGTAACACCCTAATGGCATTATCACCCCAAGGTGAAATGATTAAAAAAAATGTTTGTGGGATTTATAATATAAAACATCTTAAACTGTATTTTTCACTTCAGTTGTTTTTAACTGGGTATCACATACAAATATCTGGTCCATCTTTAAAAATAGCCTAAATAGAAAAACAGTTGAAATGCCTTAGCATATTATTTTTTAAATGTGCTGAAACACTTTCATTTCATCCACTAATCATTTCCTTCATCTTTTACCTGAATGCAATGAAAAACTAACCTTTTCTGCTTTAACATGGAACCTAATTTTACTAATGTCATTCTTTAGTACAAATTATAGTTTTTACAGACATTTATTTATTCATTTGTATTCAAGAGTTGTTGAATGCATGGGAAAACATAAATTTTTCCAATGCCACTTAGTTTATCAAGATATTTGGATATAACAAATAAATGTCTACAAACTTTTATCAACTTTATAATACTTATCAGGAACTCAGTCATTCAGTTAAGTGCCAAATGTGATACACTCTTGGGTAATCATGTCTCTTTCAATTCATAACTGATTAGGCAGAAGATTTTCCCACAGCAGGTTGTTATTTCTTTCTGTGGCAGACTGGTTGACAACCAAGGCTATAGAACTTAATCTGTCCTTCTATTTGACCTATAGCTGGAAGGAGAAGAGATGGATGTAAATGAATGGTAGACATAGCCTCACTATAACAAATCACAATCATTTTGTGACATAGCCTCACTATAACAAATCACAATCATTTTTTATGACATAGCCTCACTATAACAAATCACAATCATTTTATGACATAGCCTCACTATAATAAATCACAATCATTTTTATGACATAGCCTCACTATAAATAAATCACAATCATTTTTACATAGCCTCACTATAACAAATCACAATCATTTTTATGACATAGCCTCACTATAACAAATCAACAATCATTTTATGACATAGCCCTCACTATAACAAATCACAATCATTTTTATGACATAGCCTCACTATAACAACCACAATCATTTTTATGACATAGCCTCACTATAACAAATCATAATCATTTTTATGATACAGCCTCACTATAACAATCACAATTACTTTATGATATAGCTCACTATAATGTGAAATCTATAACTATTTTAGGATATATCACTATAATAAATTTAAACCATTACATATAGCCTACTATATACAAAATCACAATCCATTTTTATATATAGTCTACTATAAATGTAAATCACACCATGACATAGCCTCTACTATAATAAATCACAATCATTTTTATGATATGTAGCCTCATTATAATAACCAATCATTTTTACATATATTCACCATAGGTAATGAAATCAGCACCATTTTATTATAGTTTCTACCATATAACCACCTATTTTTACATATAGCTCACCAGAATAAATCAACTGTTACTATGACATATTTCCCACTTACACAACAAATCACAATCATTTTTATGACATAGCCTCACTATAACAAATCACAATCATTTTTATGACATAGCCTCACTATAACAAATCACAATCATTTTTATGACATAGCCTCACTATAACAAATCACAATCATTTTTATGACATAGCCTCACTATAACAAATCACAATCATTTTTATGACATAGCCTCACTATAACAAATCACAATCATTTTTATGACATAGCCTCACTATAACAAATCACAATCACTTTTATGACATAGCCTCACTATAATAAAATCACAATCATTTTTATGACATAGCCTCCCACTATAACAAATCACAATCATTTTTATGACATAGCCTCACTATAACAAATCACAATCATTTTTATGACATAGCCTCACTATAACAAATCACAATCTATTTTTATGACATAGCCCTCACTATAACAAATCACAATCATTTTTATGACATAGCCTCACTATAACAAATCACAATCATTTCTACACATAGCCTCACTATAACAAATCACAATCATTTTTAGTGACATAGCCCCACTGCACAAATCACAATCATTTTTATGACACATAGGGCCTCACTATAACAAATCACAATCATTTTTATGACATAGCCCTCACTATAATAAATCACAATCATTTTTATGACATAGCCTCACTATAACAAATCACAATCATTTTTATGACATAGTCCTCAATATAACAAATCAAGAAATACAGTAGCTGTTATCTGATATCAAGTTATAATTTTTAATAGATAATGAAAATGAATCCCCATTCAGGACATAGATGATCATGGCTCTACATAGATTACCCTTTTTTATTATTTATGAACTGTCATGATTTCCTGGGAAAGATAGTGGAATGGTTTACCATTGCCTTCACTATGGTTTGGAATTCATTATTTTCCTTCTCTTAGATTGTCATACAATGCTAGAGAACCCAGTCTACCATACTATTTAACTCACAGCTGAAGAAGAGAAGAGATTAATGCCTTTTTCATTCATTTTGACACAAATACATTTTAGAAAGGCATTTATGTAAAAGTGAATACAACAGACTAGGAATTTGAACTCAATTTATCAATTACACTTTTCCTCACTGATAATCATTACACAATCTGCACATCCACAAAATGAATCTAATGAATATTAAAAAAAACAGGGAACTTCTTCTGTGTGCTGTATCCCTTCAGGATGTGGGTGAATATGTCTCTCCACAATTTCTTGTTCTTTGTAGCTCTTAGTAAATTTTGTTGTTTTGTTATCTCTCCTAATCCCTGTTCTGCCATCCATTTACTCAGCTTTGTTAAATATGTTATGCACTGCTTTCTTTTGTTTCTCTTGCTGTCAATATATCCTGTGAGTATCAAATTTTCCAAACCCATTTTCCACATTATTTACCCTAGAAATTTCTCTTTCTGATGCTACATATAAGCTTATTTTTGTTTCCATTTTCTTGAAAACTTTGTCATTGCTCCCATGTTTAATCCATAGTGTGCTTCTGTAAAATCACATTTCTGTTGCCTCAAATTTTAAAAATTGAATTTTAAAGGCAATTATTTTTTATTGAAAAACACTATCATTCTCATTTAAATGAAAATTTTTGTTCTTTCATTATAAAAAAATGATTTAGATTGCATAGATTAAAAATTTATGAGAGATAAAATAGACAGTACTGGAATTAAAATAAATAATTTGCTGATCCAATAAAAGAGCTGGGCCAAGTAATTTGTTGGCCTGATAAAAGAACCACGCCAAGTAATTTGCTGGTCAGATAAAAACATCAAGTTAAGTATTTTGTTGGCCAAATAAAAGTAGTAAGCCAAGTAATTTGCTGGCCAGATAAAAGAGCCAAAATCAAATAATTTGCTGGCCAGGTAAAAGAGCCAAAACCAAGTAATTTACTAGCCAGGTAAAAGTCAAAATCAAGTAATTTTCTGGCCAGGTAAAAGAACCAAAACCAAGTAATTTACTGGCCAGGTAAAAGAGCCAAAACCAAGTAATTTGCTGGCCTTATAAAAAAGGCTTTACTAAAAATTTACAATGAATTACTTCAGGGTTGTTGATTGAAAAGCAGAACTTAGCAAACAGTCACTTTTAAAAAATAGTTTAAAACATTAGTTTCCAATAGAAAATCTGTTCATTTTAAACATTATAAACTACTTAGATGTATGTATGTATTTTGATATTTACTAAGATTAACTTATTTTGTGCTACTGCATTCAGAATAGTTTATTCCTATAGCGTAAATAATAATGTCATGGTGTTAATGATAATTTCTTATCTTAAAAATTCCAACACAAATTAAGATTAACTTAATATTTTATAAATCTAAATAATCAGAAATAGGAGTAGGAAATAGAAAAAATACAGCAAACTATAATTTCTAACATTTGATATTTGAGCTTTAATATGAGTTCAAACACTAACATCTAGCACTCATGGAACATATATCATAAGTATTTCATTGATGAGTTGTTGTTTTTTTCTTATCTATACCAGTCAATTTATTTAGATTTATTAAACTATATCATTTTAATCCTATCTATTCATTACAGTCTGTTCCCATCTACATGTTCATACCTCTCTCAGTCTGTTCACATGTATCTATCTGCTCATATCTCTCAGTTCATATCACTTTCAGTCTGTTCACATCTATCTGTTCCTATCTCTCTATCTCAGTTTGTTCATATCTCTGTCCACAACTAAGTCTGTTTACATGTATTTATTTATCACTCTATCACAGTCTGTTCACATCTATCTCTTTATCTACGTATCTCAGTCCGTTCATATCTTTCTATCTATCAATCTATCAGTCTGTTCATACGTCAATCTATCTCAGTCTGTTCCCATCTGTGTGTGCTCATAGCTATCTTAATTTGCTACTATCTTTCTCTTATATATATGGAGTAACAATAGATAAATTTTGATATATTTTCTCAAAATTTTGATATATCAGAGTTTTTAAAGAAAGATGTATAACAAAGTGGAAAAATCTTTATGTGACACATTTCATCCTTTCGGACTTCATCAGACCAAATTTATGTTACATATGCATACAAATGATAGATTCTGGGAATTTTAAATTTTGTAAAAAGAATTTTTGTAGTGTTGTAAATAATCAAACCAATTTCATTGAGATTCTTTTTGTTTCCATCATCATTTTTATTGAATATCCCACATTATAATCACAAGAAATGCTAAGAATGATGAAACATTGTAAGAACTTGGATGCAAGTTTAATATGAATGAGCTAGTGATTAATGCACTTTCTAAACATTTTCATCTCAGTGAATTATTTTTACTTTTTATTAGAGTTGAAAAATGCTTAAATCTCTTAAAAAAGCATCTAACACAATCAAAGGTAAATCTATCCCTACCAATAGCTGAGATAATAAAAATCTGCCATTTTATCATGAATAAATACTATTTCCCATTTAATAACAATTTCATAAACATAAGTTTGGATTATCAGTGAGATCACCTCTTCGTGCAGTGAGGACATGTATTTTCTCAGAATTTCTTAAATCTTGTCCTTTCAAAAAGTTGGAAGTATCACCATGTACTTCCAATATAATGATCATGCTCAATATATTTCTGTGATACTGACTTACTTGTTCTTGTAGATAAACTAAACAAAGTTGAGCATGCAATAGAATTCACTTACAAAATGGAAGAAAACAAGTGAAAATCAACTAATAATAGCTAAAACTTGGTATCCACTGAGAATCAACTAATAAAATGATCTAATAAATTTCTATTCCTATCATAACAAAAAAAATAAAATCCCAAAAAATAATCTTCAGATTCAACTAAAGAGCACTCAAAATTGGCAACACTCAATATTTACAAGAAGAGATTAAATATATTGCAAATACTTCTGAGACCCTTCAATACCTGAACTATTTCATATTCAATGCAAAACAAAAGCTCATAAAATATAACAAAATAGGAAAAAAGGTAGCCTCTTCTGACAAATCTAACAAATCAAAAAAATATATTGATCTACCAACTAGCTCTATTACAATGACAATCTAATAACATAAAATTTGTCACAACTACATCTAAAACAGTAAAAGAACTAATCAATACAAAACAAAACAGCAAGACAAAACTTGAAGGAGGAAATTACTCTATCAACTGCAATGCTTGCCAGAAAGAATATATTGGAGAAACCTCAAGAAATTTAAACAAAAGACTATATGAAAACAAAAAAGATTTAAAAAAAAAACACATTAAATACATTAGTTGCTTATTGTAACTAGACTGAGCATAATTTTGGTATAAAAAATGCCACTCTAATTAAAACCTTTCCATGTTTTCATACATACACACACACACACATTTATATATAGGTAATTTTCTGCAAACAACTTCTCTGTGGAACTAACTCCTAAGACAATGTTTCCCTGATCACTACAATCTTAACATGTTCAATTCTTGGGTTAACCGTTATTTTCCCCACCTATCCCCATAAACAGTGCTTCTTACTCAGTAACCCTATACCTTTGCTCTTGGTCCTTATACAAGATGAAAATTATTGTTAAAAAAATTTAAAAAAAGGAGAAAGTTCCACACAGACAGCTTTTTCTCAAGAACTGCAACTCTGTAGAATATATTTCTGTGGGGATGCTTCCCTGAATATGAACTGCTTCAATTCAAATGTTAATCATTATCTAGTTTACTTATCCTCATAATATTCACTTCCTACCTTCACCTGTTTCATTTATAAATCTTGTTCATCATAACCATTTTAACAGAAACACTTTTTATGTGGCTTTCAAGCTCTGTATTGGGTAAACATTAGCAAAGATAAAGATACACTGATCCTAGCCAGAAGTGTAGATTCAGACAGAAGTAATCTATTTACTCCAATTGGATTCACTATTCAAAAAACATTTCTCAAACAATGACTTCTACAATGGTTTGTTAAAGCTAATATTACATGAAGATTTAGGTAGATTTTGCATATGTTAAAGAAACATTATTTGTCTATACTTTCTGAGATGAGGTTTTGCAATTATTTACATTGTTTGTACTGGTGTCCTTATTTTTGATGCCACATTTAAGACATTTTGGCTGTTGTATACTCTGACCTTCTTTGGATGATTGAAATTTTAAACCGAACACTTTATTTTAAACACTGGGGTAAATTGTTCTAATTTCATGAATTATGCCACTTCCAGATGTCTTAGCTATCTCCATTTAACTCAACTCTCTAAGTTTTGTTTGCCACTACTCTCACCAGGTATTGAACTCACAACTCTTTGAATATATATATATATATATATATATATATATATATATATACTAGCAGTATAGGCTGGTGTTGCTCGGGTGTCATGAAAGCTTTTAAAACTAATCCATGGTCCTGGAGATCAGACTCTTTGAACAATGGCACAAAAGACTAAAAAGCAATAGTTGTTTCCAGTCAAAGCGAAACCGTAGATTGAAAGAAAAATGAATGGATGTAAATCAAATTTTGATTTCCAGTATTGATGTCAAATAAGTTTTCTGTTGCAAACTGAATTTTGAAGGCTAAATAAGTCTTCTGAGTAAATGGTATCATGGCTGATACTCAGAACTACAATCATACTTATATAGAACAAAACCCAAAGCAAAAACCAAAATAAAAGGGCTGAAAACCTGATTTTGATCAGACCCCATAGGATATCAAAGTCAAATAAGCCTTCTAAGGATAAACTAGCCTAAGTAAGTCCATGAAAACTTATCATACTCATCGGGAGTAAAATTGGAGAAAATGAGCCATATTGATGGCTGAATATCAGTTTTTAATCAGATTCGATAGAATATTGGGGTATCGATTTATGATATTGGGGAAAATGAGTCATCTGAGAAGATCTACTAATGTTTGAGACTAAAAATTATAATTTTACCAAGTTAGAGCAAATTCTGCAGCAAAAACCATGATAAAAGGGCTGAAATCCTGATCTTGATCAGACTTGATCAAATATTAGGGGGAAATCAAAAAAAAAAAAATAGCCCATGAACTGACCAGAAGCCTAAAGAATATTTGTGTGAAGTTTGGTGAGAATCGGATAAAAATTGTGGATTTGTATAAAAAATATATATACAGACAGACAAATAAACAGAAACACACACAAACATCTTGCCTTTTATATATATAGATAAAGATGCATATTGTATTTCTAATTATGTAAACTAGATTGTTAACATAGACTCCATTATATCTTGGACAGGATATGTATATTAAAACTTTTGTTCATTGTAACAACTATATATTGAGTGAAAAAGCAAACTATGGCTATAAATAGGGAAATATGAATTCACAATACCAGTTGTATTTTAACTTTGACTTCACTTAAATCAAATATAAATAAGGTTTATTTTTCTTATCAGTTCTCATTATTGCAACTGCACTACACTTCTATCAACTCAACAACTTAGTTTTTCTCATTTTCTGCACTAACAAATTAACTATTGATGGTGAGAAGGGAAATGAATTTGATGATTAAATACAAAATATTGAAATTTTCAAACTAAAATTGTTTTTAAAACTTATTGACAATCAAATTATATATGGTGCATAAGAAAAAATAAAATACCTATTTTTAAAACTTTGTTGTAGGTTTATACCAAGGTAGGTTTATACATATTTATATGTAAGCATTCGTTTACAGAGTTTTCAAAACATTCAATTCAAGTAATCAATAACTATATATATATATATATAATGTTTGATGAGATTCTGACAGAATGGTAAAACAATGTGTAAAACTTCTACTTTGATATATTTTGCTGATGAAACAGTATTGTTAGAAAAAGAATTCGATTGTAATGGTTCATTGCTAAAACATGTCAAAGTAGAATTTTCCAAATTGACCATATATATATATATATATGTATATATATATATATATATATATATACATACATATATATATATATATATATATATATGCATATGTGTGTGTGTGTGTGTACATACAAGGTCCAATGAATGAATTGTTGTATAAAATTTTGCAGAAATGAAAATAAAACTGACATCTCATTTTAACAGATATATTTATTAAAATTAAACAAAAGTATTTTAAAATACAAAAGAGTAAATTTATTCAATAAAATTGTCATTGAATTCAACCACAGACTCTAGATGATTTCTGAATTTTCTGAAATTCTTCTAGATGTTCTCCTTGATTAAGTCAGTGTATGCTGCCATAATCCTTGACTTCAGTTCATCTTTTGTGCCACAAGAAGTTTTGTTGCTCTCTCATTTAACTTCACTCCACACATAATAATCAAGGGCTTGCATTCTTTTAATATATATATATGTATATTAAAAGAATTCTTTTAATATACATATATATATATTAAAGAATTCTTTTTTAATATACATATATATATATTAAAGAATTCTTTTAATATACATATATATATTAAAAGAATTCTTTTAATATACATATATATATTAAAAGAATTCTTTTTAATATACATATATATATTAAAAGAATTCTTTTAATATACATATATATATTAAAAGAATTCTTTTAATATACATATATATATTAAAAAGAATTCTTTTAATATACATATATATATTAAAGAATTCTTTTAATATACATATATATATATTAAAAGAATGCAAGCCCTTGATTATTATGTGTGGAGTACAGTTAAAACGCCCATAGTCCATAGGCAGAATTGCCGACTGACGCCAATTCGGTCGGGTTTCAATCCTGGGTTAAAAAAGCAATCGGAGTCTAACCGTACTGATGAGCTGTGATACAGCGAAACAGATCTGTCTGCAGATGACAATATATATATATATATATATATATATATATATATATATATATATATAAAACAAAAACTATTGGTCAAGGTTCAAAATACAATCCTAATAATAATAAGCCTCACAAACAAAAAGAAACTAAGAACAACAAAAAATATTGACAAAAGAAGGGAAAACAAACATAAAAAAAGAAAAAAATATAGAAGGCACCTACATAAGCAATAACTCAAAGTACTCAATGTCTATGCTTAGACAGATCAGTAACACAAACCAACAAAATGACTCTAAGAAACTCGGTTCAAATTATTACTCTGAGTTTCACACCAAGCAATTGTATCATCTGATTTCACAATCACTCAGGGTAATGATTTGAACCTTGTCACTTAGTGCTATTTCATTGGTTAGTATATATACATATTTATGTATATATAGAGAGAAATTATATATGTTTATAGATATAGCAAGACATACATTCATATTCTTGTATATACTTTATAAATATGATTTCATTTTTCCAAAAATCTCTATTTTCCTCCAAGATTCATATCTCTTACCATTTCTGCAGAGTAGTATATGAAAGAATCTCTTGGTACTTTAAAATCCTATAAAACCTTAAACTTCGATTCCAGTTTTGGCAAGTCAGCAGATCTGATTTCAGATTTCTAATCTCAGCTTTTGGTGGTATTCAATCTACATTTTTTATGCAATAAATCACAGGTTGTAAACAATCTCCCAGTATGTCATATGCAAAAAGAAAAAAAAATCTCTAAAGGAATTGATAAAAACAAGAATTAAATTAAAATTGCACATGTCAAAGGCAAAATTGTATTGACACAAGTGCATAAGGGAATATAAACTCTTGCAATATGTCATAATTAAAAAAGAAAGAAGATAGGGAAAGGTAAGAAAATATATAAAGAAATTTAAAAGTTTGTGTTGGTATACTTTATTTTTTCTTTTTGAAAGTTGGTTTTAACCACAAAGTGTCTTTTTCTTGTGTGTAATAATATTTATATAAACTGACAGTTCAATATACAAAAAAATGTGCCAATTAGCCTCATATAGAATATATTCATTGAACTGTTCTCTTCTTTTTAATGCTATTCTTTGAAATGCATATCCCAGAATTCATATCATTTGTGTTGTTGACCTCTTATGTTACCTTGATGATAGTTACCCATTTTATGTGTGCATTGCTATCCAATTGTATATGTATTAACCTCAGGTTTTCAGACATATTCCACTGAGAAGTAAATTGTTCACTCACATACACACAGATAAAGGACTATTTCTGATGGAATCCTATATTCTTGTCTCCATTTGGCTGGATCAATACTTAGAATGTATCAGTAACATCTCTTCTTTGGGTACATATCACAGTTTTCATTTGAAGGTGCTTCCATTTTTATCAAAGCATACTCCTCATGAGAAAGTAATTCGCAACTGTCATCTGAAATATTTCACTTTATTGTTAATGTAAAAGAGGATTCTTTTGGCAATTGGGAAAGGTTCAATATTCTCAATGTAGGTTAGCAATACCATTAGGCTGATTTCTATGGAAGCATGACACATAAAACTCTATGTGCTAAAAACATAAAGACTAAATTTGAAAAAAAAAAACGCATTAAGTATATTGACTGAGAGACTGAAAAGACAAAACCTATCCGAATCTATCCTGCGAAAACAAGAAAATGACATGGTTAACTTGTTTTGGTAAGAAAAGTACGAGCAGTTTTCATTTGTTTCTAGGCAGTCAAAAAATCATATTTTGAAAAGTCAGTCAGTTAAGTGCCATACATGAAACATGCTTGGGCGATCATGTCTCGAAAGAGACATGACTGACTGGGTAGAAGATTATCCCTCAGTAGGTTGTCATTGCTTTCTGCAGTAGACTGGTTGCCAGCCAAGGCTATAGAACCCAATCTGTTCTGTTATTTAACCCATAACTGGAAGGAATAGACGGATTAATACCTTTCCCAAGGGTATTTGCACGTAAGTGAATGCAATGAATTCAACTGGAATTTGAACTCAGCTCTCCAATTTCTCATTCCGAGCTGATATCCACTGCACCACAATGCACATCCATTTTGAAAAGACTCCTCTCAAATTATCTCACTCTTTTTAAAACAAAAATAAAGTTCTCAGCTGAAACAGACAAATTATAATGAAATAATTTGTTAATAATGGCTTAAGACTATTTTCACTAAATAAATAATTTATTGAAAATCATACTGAATGAGTTTTCTCTCTTATTTTCTCTCCCTCTCTCTTTATATGCCATGTCTTTTTAGGGTGTAAGTAATCATGGCTCTTCATAACTCCCTATCTTTTGTTGTTCTTAATAAATTTGTTTCATTTATAGATCCTTTTTCTCTTTGTGGTAATGCTTTACTTCATGGAAAACAAATTATTGTGAATGAAAAGAATGTTCATTTTATAGAATTATTTACACTATTTTAATATGTGTATGTTCCTCTCTCTCTCTCTCTCTCTCTCTATATATATATATATATATATTAATATACATACCTACAATAAAGTAGCACTAATTAAAGACTAAAGTCAGAAAAAAACCAATGCTAACTTATTGGTAACGTAAATTGTCAACAACCCAACGAGGACTACCATGTGGGTTAAAGGGAAAGAAAAAAAGAAACAAACCAAGCACAAGAACAATGAGTCAAGAGCTTGTTTGAAAGAAAAAAAAAATCCAAGATGAAAATCTTAACAGCAGAGTGCTCTGTATGAAAGTATGAAAGTAGAGCAAAAATACAATACACTAAATCCAAAGATGAGCCAAACACCGACCGTGGTTTCACGCAACGGATCCATTGCGTGAAACGGTGGTCTGTGTTTGGCTCATCTTTAGATTTAGTGTATTGTATGTATATATATATATATATATATATATATATATATTATTATTATTATTATTATTATAAATTATAGTTTAGAACATGTACAAATTATAATCTACTACAAAGTGTACATTTTGTTTAGACATTGAAAGGACAATGTCTCATCAGGTAGTGTGAAGGGAGAGGGAAAATTTGTTTCCTTATATTGGTAAATTTTGTGTGAGACGTAAGTGGGGTAAAGGAAATGAGAAATCAGAATTGGGAGTTGTAAATTAGAATTGGAACAAAAAGAGGATAATGAGGGAAAAGGAGAGAGGTGGTTAATGGATATGTTGAAAAGTTTAGAGAAAGGTTTAACACTAGAAGATAAAGTATGGTCTTTTACAACCTTTTATGACTAGGTGTTTGGGTTTAACAGAAAGGAAGAAGTAAGAAAATGTATATGGGGTGGGAGGGAGTAGGAGAGGATGAGCTAAGAAGAGAGAAGAATTGGGAGTGGATAAACACATCTGAAGTATAAAGCCATAAATTTTTTGGCTTTTCTTGGAAGGATGGTGAAATCATATACATAGGTTTAGAAGTTATTAAAGTTTTTTTTTATATTTAAACTTAATTTAAAATTTAAGGAAATTTTTTTCTTTTTAATATATGAATAATAGAGTTTCAACCTAAATTTATTTTTTATAGAAAACCTTAATTAGATCACAATTTGTGGTATGAAATAAAGATAAAATTAGAGGTAAAAATATATAAGGGGAGAGATCATACAGTTAAAAGTGAATATCATGGTACTAAGATATAAAGGTTTATCATTTCTAGAGATCCGAACTTTAGATTTTATAAATTTAGCATGATTGTAAGGTTAGTTCTTTCATGTGTTTGCAGTTTGCCTCTGGTTTAGCAATATGTCACTCTTCATGTATTTAATGATTTCCGTTTTTTAAAGGAAACATGGTTCCTTTACCAACTTAGATGTTCTAGCCTGTTTAAGGGTTTTCTATTTAACTTTAGGTGTTTTATTTTCGTTTTTTAAATTCCAAAAATATTTAGAAAGGGATGTTATATTTTGTTTGTCCTTGTTATTGAAGGATGAGAGGTGATTATATATATATATGTGTGTTTGTGTGTTTTTTAATAATTTATTTTATTGAATCCCTTTTTGCTTCTGTCACCAAAGTGACAAACTTAAAAGTTCCAAAAGCAAGGATATGCCATGTTTTTCCCATTTTTCCTTTCTCTTTTTCCCTATCCTTACTGCTGTTTTTTTACATATGCACAAACAAATAAATTATTTTCCCATAATGTTTTTTTCTCACTGATGAGACAGGTGTTAAATTCAATTGCTGAAATTGCCATCCGATTTTAGAAAATTTGAATTTTTTTATATGTAATAAATATTGGCTTTGTAAAGAAATATACTTAATTACATTGATCGCTCTGGCAGGATCAGTTTTAATATCTTATATTAATAGAATCAATTGGGATTTACTCCCAGTCATTTGATATATATATATATATATATATATATATATATATATATATATATATATATATATGGAAAAAGAATGACAAAGTCAACATAAGATTTATGTGATGCATTTCATCCATTAAGACTTCATCAGACTAAAGTCAAGTTTACATTGATGTGATTAAACACAGACATGGCAGAAAGAAAGATAGTGAGAATTTAAGATTTAAATTTTTTATTTTATAAAACAAAAAAAAAATAATTTACATTTCTCAGCATCCCCTTTTTGTCACATGCATCAACATAAACATCACTTTCCCCAGGCACTGAATATCATCACGAGTAATCAACCTTATTCCTGACAAACTAGCCTATGGCATGTCGGCAATGGTATATCAACAGCTTAATGATGAAAAAAGTATTTAAATTTTACAAAACAAATGTTTATTTTCCAATGTAATCTCAATGACAATAAATTTAATTCAGTGTTGAATATGAATCACACTAATCAAGCATTAT
Organism: Ascarosepion bandense; assembly: GCA_037127315.1. NCBI lineage: Eukaryota > Metazoa > Mollusca > Cephalopoda > Sepiida > Sepiidae > Ascarosepion > Ascarosepion bandense. The sequence continues at coordinate 3,599,682 of JBBBDQ010000627.1, forward strand.
ACAGTTAAGATTTCAAATAAAACTTTAGCTAGCAACTTTTTAAACTATAGATTCATCCTTATATATATATATATATATTGATGTAATATATATGTAATGAATATGCATACACCTTGATTCCTCCTCACAGTAATGTGGTTGGCTGGTGTCAGCCATAAATATAGATGAAGGGGAAGACACATAGAGGTCTACGTCCATAGGTCTACAGGTCTGTGACTAGAGGTCTACGACTATTGGCCTATGGCTATTGACTATGCCTACATCTCAGGATACTGCATATGACGACCATCCATTACGTCTACTTGCTAGATTGTCCTACCGAGTTTCGTTTGCCTAAACCGCTTAGCTACCTCGAATCTGATATATATTCCTTCCCAGGATGTATCATATATATATATATATATATATATATGAGTGGTTGCAAAAATGTTCTGAGATTCATCACTTCAGTCATCTACATCTAGGACACACAATACCACAGACTCAGGGTGAAATTATTTCAATACCCTTCAATTTCATTGGTAAGAAAGAAGTCCCACTCAGACAGCTTCTTTTCAAGAAAATTTATTTTGTAGAACAATCTCCCAAGAGGATGTTTCCCTGATCACTACAATCTTAAACTCTTCAATTTTAGGGTCAACTGTTGTCTATCCTAAATATCCTCATAACCTGCACTTAATTCCTTCTCTTATGTTCATGCAACAACATCATTCAGTAATACCCTTTCTTCAGTGGCTCTTTGGGCTTTTTAAAAAACTTAGGGTTCTATGCCAAAGTCAACAAAGCTTGAATATATTATAATAATATTATTAATTCAATAATTTAAAATCCACTTTGATAGTATATATATATATATATATATATGCTTTTCTCATGTGTAATATTTTTCTGTTAGGAAGTTGTTTGCAAATAAACAGACTTCTATAAACAAAAGAAACAAGTGTTTTTGTTGGTTTACAACTGAAATAAAAACAATGGTATCAGCAATATGTTATTGAGATTATTTTCCCATATATATATATATATATATATATATATATATATGAGTATGATTTCTCACTATCTTTATATTACAATAATCTCATCATAGGGAATGAATATCATTAACTCGTTAAATAAGCCTGTCTGTGATGACTTAAAATACAGATGTAACCTTTATGGAAATAATAACCCTTAATGTAGTTTTTTAATCATTTCACCCCAAGCAAGGTGATAATGCTACTAAGACAAAAGAGTTACTGGGTGTGAAAGAGAATGAGAAAACTTTAGTGAGGAGAAAAGACAATAAGAGACCAAGTTTCAGGAAGTCAGAATGTGGCAGATTTTACATTTTTGATGATTGTAGTTGATAGGGAAGAAAAAAACCAGAAAAGACTTCCAGAGGTGAGAAATGTGAGAAAAGAAAAAACAAATAAAATAGAATACAGTTTCATCGAGCTAGCCCTACAGTAACATGGTGAGATCTATTAGCCAATCTAGCACATATAAATTCATAAAGAGGAGAGCTCATCAGAACAATTTCCATCAAAATATTTGTAAAAAAGAGAGTGGGAAGCCACGTCACAGTGGTGAGAAAGATACCAGACCAGGATTGATTAAATTACAGACTCATTTTTTAATTTTGTCAAGAATCTTGTGATATATAGTAGCAGCACCAAACCAGATATGGCAGCAATATTCAATGTACAGATGGATTCTGACAAGAAAAAAAATTACTTATTAAATAAATACATCAAAACTTTTGTTTTCATGATTACATATATAAGTACATCCATAAGCCTAATGATGATAAAAATGTATCTAAATTTTAAACAATGTTTCTAGCACAATCTCCTAATTGTTAATGCACCTAATCAAGAACTTCTCCCTTCTTTGAAAATTTCACTTCAAAATTTAACTGTGTCAGGTTATAGAAATTGATCCATTTTTATATATAGTAATGCAGCAAATACTAAAACATATCTAGGAATCAAGCAGATGCCAAAATTTCCATCTTATATTTAGCACATGAACAGTTATATTGGATATCGTATTAATTCCAAAAGTTGATCATTTAATATTTATCTCTGTTCTGCTAGAAAACTTATGCAAAATATTAATTTCAAATGTATGCCCAGAAGGTACAAAGTGTATATTTCTTGCTCCACATGAAGAATTTGTAATAAGCAACTTTTAGTTTGGGTGCAAGTAGAAGGAAGAATATGTCCAGCTGAATGAATGAACGAAATCATCAGAGTCATGTTGAAAAGTGCAATTTGACAATATTTCGTAATATTTTACCAAATATGAGAAAATTTCAACAACCAAATCTGTATTTTGTGCACTATAATATGCTGAAGCATTGACATCAGTAGATTTATACATATTACACTCTTTTGACCTTCAATATATATGGTAATATATATGGTAATAAAAGTAATATTAGCCATTTCCTTATAAGGAAACTTTCAGTATTTATTGACCAAGCATAGCCAGTATTGATTTCAGTTTAAATTTATAAAATCTTTCTCTTAAAACAATTTTTCTGGAAAATACACTTCTCAAGTCCAGTAGTTGTTATCATTCTTTCTTGGACTGTTGGTCGTTTACTTCCTTTCTTAACCTTTTGTTTGACGTAGTGTGGAACATCAACATCTCAATTATGTCATGATTTTCTCTTTGACTGTGATACCTGTAATATCTATTTAAGCTATTGCCTCTGTTGAAAGTCCTCAAGTGATGTGGTTTCTGTTGTCTGGTACAATTCTTTATTTGTGATTCTGTAGCCCCAGTCTACAAAGTTTGAAAAAGTGTAATTTTTGCCATGGCACACAGGTTACACTCAAATTTAACCACTGATCTGAGAAAGTGGTTGCATACAGCTAATATTTTATGAACATGACTAGAGATTTTCAGGTTATATATATATATATATAAGGTGATAAATAAGTACGATATGATAATCACCCAATGATTGTTGAAAAATGCATGAAACTCAGAGTCATGCATAAAACATTAATATATATATATATATATATATATATATATATATGCACACACACACACACACATGCATGCATACACACATAAAGAGTTGGATTGGTAAATTGTTGCCATTTTATATTCTTAATTTTGCTCATTGTTTGTTTTCAATTTTGTTGACTGCTCAGTATAGTAGGGCCAGTTAGGTACCATCTGTGAGAAAAAGAGCAACATGACACAATTCACTGTGCTAGAATTTTGGAAATGACATTCTATACTGCTTGCCATTCATACCAGAAGCTTTCATAATGTTTGGGTGCTAATCTGAAGACAGTGCAGAGCATTCAGAACTGTTGGATGAGTCTAATGGTGATTATAAAGGTGTTTGGAGTGATCACTGGTGATGGCAACACTATGCTTCCATTCTTCTTGTCACAGGATCTCAGACTTAACATGGAGGCTTATATCAAATTCCTTGAGGAGGTGGTGCTGCTCAGTATCAAGAGGGTGGCTTCTGAAAGATCCTATGTCTGGCAACAGGACTCTGCACCATGCCACACAAGCAGGAGAACAGAGTTATGGCTCTCAGACAATTTCTGCAACCATATCACCCCTTACTTGTTTATTATGTGTGAGTACAGTTGAACCAGAGACCAACAAAATATCTTTTAACATCAAAGATAAACTAAAGGCAAGGATTATGGCAACATTCACCAACTTAAACAATGAGACTGTCTTGAACAGATGCAGAAGATTCCAAAATAGTCTTGAGGCTGTGGTTGTAGACAATTGAGATTTTGTTGAATAAATCTGCTCTTTAGTCTTTCAATATATTTTTATGCAATTTTGGTAAATATATCTGTTAGAATAAGATGTCAGTGCTATTTTTATTTTTGCATAATTTAGATGACAATTTATCCATTGAACCCTATATATTTGTTTGAACATTATCTTTAAAATGTACTTGCATTTAAGTAGATACTCTGTTTTTAATTAAACAGTATATATATATATATATATATATATATATAACTCTACCGGCCTGAATATATTTTGGAGAAATTTTGTCATGTGTTATTTGACAGGATTCAAACCTGTGACCCCTAACAGCATAAAAGAAGACATTAACTGATCTGCTGCATCTTAGACTGCTTGACCATGAATGATTTTACAGATCAATTGATGGTTTACCCTACGTTGTTAGGGGTTGCAGGTTTGAAATCTTCCAAATCACATGATACATGAGTATACATATATATATAGTCATCTGCAGACAGATCTGTTTTGCTGTATCACAGCTCATCAGTATGGTTAGATATCCGATTGTTTTTACCCAGAATTGAAACCCGACTGGATTGGCGTCAGTCAGCGATTCTACCTCTGAGCTATATTGTTCAGGATGCTATCCCAATCTTTATTGCCATATTCACAATGTTTCAACAATTTTATGGCCTTGTTCAGGTGATATTTCTTTGAATTAAGAACCAGACCCATTATTTAGTTCCCAAGGAAATATAGCCCAGTGGATATAAGCATTGATAGATTGCTCCAAAGCATGACTTGACCCAAAGAGTTGTGATTTCAATACCTGGTCACAGCAGAGAAAACAAAAACTTGGTGAGTTAAGTTATCAAGGTTAATTAATTGAAACTAAGATATCAAAATGGCATATCATGTGAAATTAGAACAATCTACCCTGTAGACTAAATAAAGGGTTTGGTTCAAATTTCTAAGTAATTTTACCTAAGGAAGGCCAATGTATACAACAGTAGAAATGTTGTAAATAAAGCAATAAATATAAAGATAACTGTCTGAATAATGTCTTCTTCTTCTATATTCCTTGTTCTTTCAGAAGGTAGGCAATCATGGCCTTCCATGTCTCCCTATCTCTGGTGGCTCTTAGCATGCTTTCTCCTGTTACATCACACAACCCCCATACTGCATTCACCTGCACAGGCCCATCAATTATGTTACACACTGTTTTCCCCTGTCTCTCCTTCCCTCTATCTTGTCTGTTAGTATCAGATTCTCCAAGCCCTCTTTCCTCATTGCATATCCCAGGAACTTTAGCTGTCTCTTCCTGATGCTCTAATTAATTTTCTTTTTGTTTCCATCCTTTCCAAAAACTCATTATTGCTCACATGCTCAATCCATGATATCCGCAGCATCCTTCTATAGAACCACATTTCAGTTGTTTCAAGTTTTTCCTTCATCTTTGATGATATTGTCTGGCATTCACTGTCATATTGAAGAACTGACATCACATAGCAATCCACTACTCTAATGTAAATGGTGTAAATAGTTACAGTACCTTATCTCAGAAATATATATATATATATATAGCTAACTATATCATTCAGTCATTCAAAAAGTTTTGGGCAGAATATCTGATTTTCTTCCATAAATTTGTGCAATCAGAAATGAGGAAACAGCATACCTGATTGAACCTTATTCTTTGTTGAATAAGAATCTGAAACAAATAATAACTCTCAACTGAAATGAAAAATGTAGAAGCAATGTTTCTATGGTCTTCCCATGAGAACAACAATCAGTGTACTACTAAAATGAATAAGAATTTTTTTTTTAAATTCATACCAAGCAAGATGATAAAGCTACTAAGATGCAGAAGGGTTACTGAAAGTGAAAGAAACAGAGAGGACAATAAAAGAGTAGGATTCAAAGTGACAGACAGTGATGACTGATATTGCATGAAACATTTTGGAGGTCATAGTTGATAGAAAAGCAGGAAGAGAGTTCCACTAGCAATTTCAACAGTGAAATTCTAAGACTTAATTGTCACTTATGTTTGTAAATTCTTCATCAGACTTTAGCTAGAATCTCTAGATATATAGCAGAAGCACCAAACTAGATTTTAATACATAAGTATATTGTACAAAACTATTATATGACAACTGATACCATTTTGAAACCTATTAAGGTATTAACAGCAAACATGAATAAAATTTTCACTGGTCAAAATTAATGCAAGTATTGATGACAGAAAAGGAATATTAAATATATAATAAGATTTTAAATGCACAGTTTGCTAATTTGATTTAAGTGCTAATTATAACTGCTTTTTGATTTTTAATCTAAACTATGTCTTGGGTAAAAGGGTTAAAAGCCTGTTTTCTCTTTATCTTTCTTTTCAGGCATTTTTTGAAACTGTAACAATTTTAAACTGCTTATTTTTTCTTTCTTGAAATGTTCACATTTCAAAATAACATTTCTTAGATATGTTTTAATATTAGCAGAAAATAAAAACATTTTATAAATTCTACTCAAAAATATTATTAGATTTGTAGAAGTGTGATTAAGACATATTTTATGTCTATTTTTTGTCAAGGCAAAATTTGAATGCGTTCACTAAGTTCTGAAAGCTTAGAACTTAAATTTCATATATATTAGGATTGCTTCAAAAGTAATTTTACCTATACATCAGTTGGTTGCATAACAATAAAGAATGAAACTCCCTGCCAGTAACCTATAATTATTTTTTACCTTGTTACAGGTAGTTGGAGTGGCAGTCTGGCAAAATGGTACCTGAGATAAAAATGCAAACAAAATAGATATATGGTATTGAATTCTTCCAGAAAGAAAAAAAAATCACCCATAGATATTTAATGTTTACAGAGTTCAAACAATGATTGTGGGTACTGTTAGGAAATGGGGAATACATTTCAGCAGTAACAGTGATGTCTCTGACAAGTGATGTCTATCAAATTTTTCCTTTTTGTATGCCATGTCCTTTCAGGACGTAGGCAATCAACTTCCTGTATTTTATAACTATTAGTAAGCCTTGTTCCACCATCCATTTACTCAAGCTCACTGGGTAGGTTTGTAATGTTTCCCTTTACACCTCCTGCTTTTTCCTCTGTCCTACAATTATCAAATTTTTCAAGCATTCTTTCTTCATTATATGTCCAATGCATAAATAAGTTTTAAATTAATGTATTGTGATTAATTCTTAGTCAAGTTTTTTTTTCTAATAGCTGTACAATAGGTAAATTGTTTCATATTTTCGGACGAGCTCATGTACGGTTCGCCTCTAAATGGAAAGTGGCTCTGACTGTCGCCAATCAGAAGCATTTGCAAGGTTTCGTACCAGGCCCAAAAATTATAAATTTTTCCAGTGTCTGAAAGCGCTTATCAAGGGCGGATCAGAAACTGATCATCTCTGGTCGGGTCAGTGCAGTGAGTGGGGTATGATGTTGAGAGACCCAAAACCCCCGAGTGATCCACACAATGACATTACTGACGATACACCCCCACTACGGTGTGTATGTTTGAAAATGTCCTAGAAATCTCTCTCTCTTCCTGATTTCAAGTATAAGTTTCCTTTTTGTTCCCATTTTTTTCTAAAACTTTTTAGCTACTTACATGTTCAGTTCATGGTATTCTCCAAATCCTTCAGTAGAACCACATTTGTGTTGTCTTTTCTTCATTTGCAGGGAAATTATTCAGCATTCATCTCCATATAGAAAGATTGATATTACAGTATTTTTTTTTTCTAATGAAATTTTCTTGTTTCTTAATAGTTTTACTTAGCTTTTGGAAGGCAACTTTTACTATTCCAATGCACCTTTGGATTTCAGTGTTGCACTTTCCATCCTATTTTAAAACACTTCACAAATATTTAAATTGTTATACATGTTTGATTTTGATATCCTCTATTTGTAATTTATATGCTGAGCTGTTCTTTTTTCTAACAACCAGGCATTCTCTCTTTTTACAATTGATGTTTAGTCTCTTCTTGTTTAAATTCACTACTTTCTGTAGGAGTTCTTGTAGTTTCCTTTCTATATCTGCTATCAACACTGTGTCATATCTTATGCTAAGAGTGTGGCTACCAATAATGAATCCTGTTAGTATATAAGTTGAATATATCTGGTAGGAAGACACATCCTTGTCTTATGCTCCTTTCTATTTTTGTATATTTACTGAATTCAGTTTCTGTCAATATATATATGGTTTGCTGTCAGTATAGGTTATGGATTATTCTAATAGCTTTCCCAAATATTTCAAGGTTACCTTGAAGTTCCAACAGTTCTTTGTGATCTTCTGCTATTTCTTTTGCTGATAAGTATGTGTTCTCTCTTCTTGCAATTGATATTTATCCTTGTTTTTGCTTTATTTCCTTATTCTCTGTATTACATCTTCTCATATATTATGCAATGAATGAAATGGGAAAATATTTGTAAATAGTTTATTTTGATGAATAATTACATGAAATTATATTTTTTGCAAAACAAAAATAGGTGTATATGGCATTTTGAGAAAGTTATACAAATTAAATGAAAAGTGATAGATCTTTTTTCATTTTCTAAGCTTTCACTGGAAATATTTAATATATATTTAATGAGTTTCCTTTGTTAAATTTAATGTCTATTTAGGACATAGACGATCACGACTCTCCACAGGTTCTGTGAATTGACTTACTTTTTGAGAAAGATTGAAAAAATGATTTCCCACTGCATTCTCTGTGGTTTTGAATCCAGAGTTCTCTTTCTCCTAGACTGATACTATCCAAGAAAAAACAGCTCAATCTACCCTGCTATATAACCCATTAAATGATGGATTCATGCTTTTCTTAAGGACCTTAATGCAAAAATACATGTTTTAATTTTGCAACTTGAATGTTGAATCCACTCTGTGCCAATGACCAGTACACTTTCCATACATCAGTTTTTCAAAAAGCATTTTGAAATTTTGCTGTTAGATTAACAATATGGATTTAGATCTAAATTATGGTTGTTTAACACCTAAATAATTTATATTAATGTTTTTATGCATATTTCTGAGAGTTGAGTTATAAGATTTTTTATTGAAGCATTGTTACTTATTTTATTACTATTTATATTATTGTTACTTTTTATATGAAACATTTTTTCCAATCTTCTTTCACTTTTTTTTTCTTTTCTCCTTTTTTTTTGTGTTCTCAATTGGAGTAGATAGACTTAACTATTGCCTGGTTCACACTCCACCCATGTCTTTTGAACAAGTGAAGAGGCTCATCCCTTGTTTCCTGTTTAGGATGTAGTTCCCGGCTTTCTTTTTTTTTTTTTTTCCAATCTTCTTTCACTTTTTTTTTCTTTTCTCCATTTTTTTTTGTTCTCAATTGGAGTAGATAGACTTAACTATCGCCCGGTTCACACTCCACCTATGTCTTTTGAACAGGTGAAGAGGCTCATCCCTTGGTTCCTGTTTAGGATGTGGTTTCCGGCTTTCTCTTTTCCAATCATTTTACTCTTAAGTAGCCCCATGCACATCAGTGGCGTCACTGCTTTGCTTGGGGTGATATGATTAGAAAAAAAAACAGTCCATTTGTTGTCAAATAGGAGTGGCACCCTAACACCCCCCTCCTAAGACTTTTGCTTCAATCGTATTTTTTTCTTTTTCGGGTTTACCGACAACTGGTGTGTTAATTTCCTTTTGCGGGTGGATTTCCTGGTACTACCTTCTTGTACCTGAGGCATTTGTAACTCGAATGTATCAAAAAGATCCTCCACATTTTCATCCATCTCTTCAGGCGCAACAGTTGTCTCTTCCGAAAATCTTTTTCTTAATTGATTTACATGCCTTCTATGTTCAAATTTCGGTCCTTGCACCACATAGAGCATGTTCCCTATACGTCCTTTAATTTTGCCTTTCATCCAGGACGTAGTATTGTTTTCATAGTTCTTGAAAAACACTTTTTCATTCACCACAAATTTTCTTTTGGGTGTGCTTACATTAGGTGTATCAGCTTTCTTTGATGAAATTAGCTTATCAAAAACCGAACATACTTTTCTTGCGAACATTAATTCAGCTGGCGACAGCGCTGATGGTGCTGCTTTGTTTGGCGTAATCCTGTATACCTGTAGGAATAACTGTAAAGCCGTTTTCGTGGGCGTCCCCGTAGCCTTCCTTAATGCTCTCTTTAGGGTATCCACGAATCTTTCAGCTAGACCATTGCTACGTGGGTGATAGGGTGGAGTGGTGATATGTTCCACTTGAAATGTATCGCAGAATTCCTGAAACTCTTTTGATGTAAATTGTGACCCGTTGTCACTGACAATTGTATCTACTACTCCAAATCTTGTGAAAAGCTCATGGAGTCTGTTTATAGTATTTTTTGCTGTGGGTTGTTTCATTTGAAACACTTCCGGCCACTTGCTGTAGCTATCTACGACAATTAAGTAATACGTTTTACCCATTGGACCGGCAAAGTCTATGTGCAGTCTCGACCACGGTCTATCCGTTTTCGGCCAAGGCTTTTGTAGTACTTGTGGCGATTTCGCCGCCAACGCACAACCTTCACATTTTCCAACCATGGCCGCAATCTCCGCGTCCATGCCTGGCCAGAACATGTACGACCGCATTAAACTTTTCATTCAATTCACACCGGGATGACCCGTATGAAAATCTTTCAGTATTTTCCTCTGTAACACTTTAGGAATTACAACTCTTTCGCTGTAGAGTAATACGTTGTCGCACGTAGAAAAAGTTTCTGCCATTCGTTGGTCTTTTTCCAGTAATTTATTTTTTACATCTTTGATGTAATCGTCTTTTGATGCTTCCTTTTTTATATCTGCTAATGACACCGGTAAATCTCTGACAGTTGCAGTGAGAGTATTCTTCACTTCCACTTCAGATTTTAATGCTGCTATAACGGTGTCTTCTAAAGGTTCGTTTGACTTCGCAATGATTCTCGACAACCCATCCGTGTGTCCAATTTTTGTGGATGCTAAGTGTTGTAAGTCAAAATTGTAATTTAGAAGCAAAGTACCCCATCTCAGTAGTCTATTTGCAGTATATGTGGGGAGTCCCTTTTTGGATCCGTAAATGGTCAACAATGGTTTATGATCTGTTTGCAATGTGAATTTCCTTCCATGAATATATCTGTGAAACTTTGTTCCTGCAAACACTATTGCCAGTGCCTCCTTTTCGATTTGTGAGTAGTTTTGTTCAGCCGGCAGCAGTGTTCTGCTTGTATGTGCAATTGGCTTTATTTGTCCATCCTTCCACTTGTGTAATATACATGCACCAATCCCATATGTGCTAGCATCGCAAGCGATTACGATGTATAATTTGGGATCGTAGTGAGCTAAAAATAAATCTCATGTAAGTCTATCTTTTATCTCCTTAAATGCTTTCTTGCAATCCTCAGACCAGCACCATACTTTATCTATTTTTAGTAGCTCATTTAAAGGCGCACGCAACTTGTGCAGATTTGGAATGAACTCCTGATAGTAGCTCACCAAACCTAGAAAACTTTGCAATGTCTTTACGTTTTTTGGATCTGGCATATTTCGAATCGCATGGGAGCGATTTGGGTCTGGCTTTTTCCCATCTTTATTGATAATATGACCCAGATATCTAATTTCTTCCAGCAACAAATCACATTTGCTTTCCTTTATCTTCAAGCCATAATTCCGTATTCTTTTGAAAACTTCCTGTAGGTGACCCTTATGTTCTTCGACAGTTTCACTTTTTATTCAGATGTCATCAAGATATGCGATCACGAAATCTAATCCTGCCAGCATAGTGTCCATTGTCTGCTGGAACACCGCCGGTGCTGTTTTTATTCCGAATGCCAAACATTCGTATTTATCCGATCCACTATCCAGTTGCATTCTCACCGGTTTTTTTTAAATATTTTCACTTCTAAATATTTTCTAACGCCGTGGTTTTGCTCATATGATCTGGTTAATTTTACCTGCATCTACATCTAAATCTACACTTAGACATTTTGTGACCTAGCTTATTACAGTGTCTGCATTTTTTAAATTTGAACAGACAGTCACTGCGCCAGTGCTATTCTCCACAAGCATAGCAAGCTTTGGGGGGGGTCTTTTTCAAAAAAATTTTTTTTTTCCCCCCAAGGGCGAATGATTTCTTCGTCTTGGAGATGGAGATCGAAAATGTGAGCCACTGTTAATGTCGTGGAACGATTTTTTCTTCCAACATCTTTGTTTTGGAGACGGAGATCGAAAGTGTGACTTGCGATTTATCTTTTTTACATTGGCTACAGCGGATTCCTGTATTTTTTTTTGCGTCTTCTTTAATACTTATACATTTCTGGCAATAATTCGCCAGATTTTGCAGAGATATGTTTTGTTCGTTTTCCAACTTTGTCAAAATTTTTCTCCTCATCTCGTTTGTCTTTCCCTGACACCAGACCTTGAACGAAAATTAAACATTTAAAATTGTTTGCAGTTAGTTCTGCAAGTCTGAAATCATCACAGTTTTTGTTAACTACCGAGGCGAACGTGGTGTAATCTTCAGCCTCATTCTTTTGCAGATTTAGGTGTCTCCACCTTTTATGGAACAAGGATAACCTAGAGCTAAATAATTCTTTTAATAGTTTTACAGCCTCATTGAATTCTAGATCCCTTGTTTTTTTTCAAAAGGATGAAGTCCGTGAATTTGTTATGTTCATGCGTGCCTAATTTCCTGAGGAGTAACCTGATTTTTTTCTCTGAAGACCATGACTTGCAGTCGATTTCAAAAAAGTCCTGGTATCTATGGTATTACACCTTTCAAAAGTTTTGTCTTCGTCTGGATTATCATTGAAAGTTTCAATAGTCGACCAGATGGTGTTCTGGGAGAACGTACTCTCATCTGAGTTTTTATTCTTCTCTAGAATTAACCCTACGAGTTCGTCTTGCCATTTTTGTTGTTTTTTGTCACTTTCTAGATGTAACTGCATCATCTTCTCCTGTAGTTCCAATTGCTGTTTTTGGAATTTTTCCTCCATTCTTTCTTGTATCTGTAATTGCTTTTGCATTTGACATTTCAACAGTTCTAACATGGACGCTTGAAATTGTTCCATTATTACAATTTCTTTATACCAAGGAGAAAAGACCGAAATTTCAACCTCCTCAACAGAAAAAAATTTCACCACAGACAAAAATAGAAAGATATAACTTACGCTTTCTTTGCCGTGTAATAATTCTCGTCAACGCAGTTAATGATGTAGTACGTATATTTTTAGAAGTACTTTCGCGTATGACCTGCGAAACTTTTTTCTACGTCCAATTGAAATCTTTGTGTAAATTTGAAATTCTTCGTCCGCTATTGTATTGTGGGATGCGTTTTGGTTTCTTCTTCTTTGAGATCTCTTCGTCACCACCGTTATGTTTGGGACGAATTTTGTTTCCACTTCTGCGTAAATTCGAAGCAACTTTGTTGCCACTATTATGTTGTGTGACGAATTTTGGTTTTCACCTCCGCGTAAATTCGAAGTAATTTAAAGTATCTTCGTCGCCACTGTTATGTCGCCAAGTATAAATGAATAACTCAACAACAGAATCAGAATATAAGTTGTATTCCGCAGAAAGACAGTATGTACAGAAGTGATTAGTAATATTTACAATAGAAAGATACAAGAGTCCATTTGGGAACAGTCCATTTGTAGTCAAATAGGAGCGGCGCCCTAACAGAACCCAAGTCTCTTTAAATGACAAAAAATAGTTGATATATAAATTTTCAAATTCTTAGAAATCTCTTCCATCAAAATGTTTTGTTTATTCTCCATGATGGCAAGCAGAATGATGTTGGAATGTCAATGAGGCATGGTTGATTGTTGGGGTTAAGACCACCCTGACCAATTTCGCCAAACCACTTTTTGACTATCTGAAGATTTGTATTCAAATAAACTTGCTTACTGTTTTTTGTTGCACATTTTGCCATTTACTCTTTTCCAAAATTCAGAGAGCGCAATATGGCAGAAATGCAACTTTTCATCCACCATCTTGAAGTTATTAATTTGTGAAAAAATGTAAACATTCAACAAAGTTTGACTTCCAATTGAGCAATGAAAGGTTTTATTGTAAAAATACCAGAAATCAACACCAAACACAACACCAGTATCAAATTTCAGTCATTTTATATTAACAATGAAAACTGGGTACAAATATTTTCAATCATCTGATACAGGACCATATTAAGTAGTGGTTTGAGTCTGCTTGTTTTACTGGTATTTTAAAGGGATTATTCAACAAAACAGTTTATTTAAATGCTCAACTTTCTCCTGCTAGAATTTAACTGAACAACCTTCTGAAAAGCCTACTTATAATATTTTTTATACAATATATACGTAATCCAAAGAAGCAGAAACATTGTTTCATTTCTGATAACTTATTCATACAACTTTAGTTCTTACATTTTTTTTCTTTTAAATATATATTACTTAGTTAGGTTTAGGCATCATTATATATTCTTTCATATTGAATTATTATTTCTACTCAAAATATTTTATAATACTTACAAGTAGACTGTTCTCAACTCATGAACTAATAAGTTTTCTTATCATATAACTTGTTATTTTTTCTTTGATTTGGTTGATATTACTGTTCCTTGTTTAATTTCTTGCTTGCGTATGCAACCTATGATATTATATGAAAAATCTAGAAAACAAATATGTTTTAACTTTTGGTAACTTTAAAATGAACAAAAATTATGACATATTTGTTTACACAGAAATGATTTGGCAAATGATAGAAAAGAAAATATTGATACACTTATTGTGGTCATTTTATCATCAACTGCACTTGAATTCTGTTTAGAATTCTGTTTAAATTTAAAGGTGAGATTTCATCTTTTTTGCATTACTACCCACTATCTTTACCACTGCCCCTAATGCTTTATATAAACCATTTTATGCATTTGGAAACTATTTCAAGACTGATGAAAAGCAAGTCTGAGAATCAAGAACAATATTTTGCAATTTATCTTCTAACCTAAAACTTTTTAAAATAAGCTTTGGTTTTATGTATGTTGTACAATTTAATCATTTAAAAGCTTTAAAACTATTATATGCAAAATCTAAATACATTTCTAATACTTTTACCCTAAAAAAGATTGCAAAAAAATTTACTATAGAATGCAGTGAAAATTATAAAGAAGATAATTATCAGTAATCAAAATGAAGGTCGAATTTATTGATGAAATATTGTATTTATTGCAAATGTAAGCACTACAGATTTTACTATAAAATATATTGCATGTAATTCTAATACAAATATGTTAAAAATTAAGAAGTTTTAAGAAAGATGGAAATTGAAAAAAAGGACATATATGGTTAGAATTAGAAAAAGTTGAAATTCTAGGACACATATGAAAAAAGAAGTCTTGGAAAATTTGATACACACAGAACATATAGATAGAGAAGCCATAAGTAACCTACCTAATAAGCTCCAAATGGTAGAACAAGAAAAGAAGGGATAGTAAAATAAAAAATAAAATCATTGCTAAAACATGTAAAATTTAAGAAATTGTGGAAAGTTATGATTGCCTATGATGTGAAGTGACACAGCACAAAGAAGATAAAGAAGAATGCATTAAAATTAATCATAAAACTTCACTGTGAATCAGAAAGAAAAGCAATTGTTAGAAATAGAATTATGTTGATATTAAAACATAAGACAAATCTGTTCTAAAAGTTAACCATTTCCTTGAATTTCTTTTGTTTTTCTCCATTTTCTTTATCTAAACATTTTTATTTGGTCAATTCAGTATGATTTTCATAGAAGTTCCTATGCACATAGCAAAATAAGCCAGAGCTTTGATATAATTCACTCAAAACTGAATTACAAAAAGATGCTGAAGACATAATATGATTTTAACTTAGTTTTCATTAATAACATACAAATTCTTTTGTTAGCACATAAGACAATAACTGAATATAAAATGTGATTTTAAATTAGTGTAAATCGTTCATAATTTTGCAATCAACAACAAAATTATGTGATTATAATTGTGAAAAAATTACTCATTATGAGATAAATCAGTTTATTCTTCTATTAAAAATGCTTCTGTTAGAAAAATATAATTTTTTAAAAGCAGAAAATAGCATAAATATTACCTGCTCTAGCTCAATCATTAGAACAATGGAAGCTTCTGATTGAGATTTAAAGCTGTTTTATCTCCACTTAGTAAATATTAACTAAATAGATGCTAATTTCAAAACTATAGTCCAGGGTTCCCGATGAAAAGAAGGAAATTTTAGATTGACTATATAATGAAATAACTAACATATAAAAAAAATTAACTGTATATTTTAAGATTTGAATAGACTAAAAAAATTAACTAAAATATAAATATTTTAAGAATTTGTTGTTTCAATATATTGTAGTTTTGAAATTCTCAACATGAGGCGATTGTTCTCTTTAAGAAAGAACATCTAACTGCCATGTCCATGATATTTTCAACATTTGTCAGTAGAACCACATTTTACTTCCCCAAAGTCTATTCTTTTTAGTTGTGAGGAAATTACCCAGCTTTCAAAATCATATTTTTTTTTTAATCGTATCACCCCGAGCAAGGCGGTAACGCCACTGATGTGCAGGAGGCTACATAATAGTGAAAAGATTGGAAAAGAGAAAGCTGGAAACCACATCCTAAACAGGGAACAAGGGATGAGCCTCTTAACCTGTTCAGTAGATGTGGATGGAGTGTGAACTGGGCGATAGTTCAGTCTATCTCCTCCAATTGAAAAAAAAGAAAAAACAAAGTGAGAAAATTGGAAAAGAGAAAGCTGGAAACCACATTCTAAACAGGGAACAAGGGATGAGCCACTTAACCTGTTCAATAGACGTGGGTGGAGTGTGAACCGGGCAATAGATAGATCTATCTACTCTAATTGAAAAAAAAGAAGAAAAAACAAAGTGAGAAAATTGGAAAAGAGAAAGCCGAAAACCACATCCTAAACAGGGAACAAGGGATGAGCCTCTTCACCTGTTCAATAGATGAGGGTGGAGTGTATGTCAGAATAGATAATAAAAGGCAAGCCAGATATCTTTTCTGTGTTTCTAATATTATTGTTTGAACCCTCAGTAGTGAAGGAAAGTGAGAAGGGAGGACTAAAAATAAACTACACAAAAACTGGATGCATAATCATCAGCAAAAAGAGGAGCCCAAACTGCCAATTAGAGGTCAAGGACACTAAAATCACACAGGTACAAAGATTTAAATACCTGAGAAGTGTTCTAAAAAGAAATGGAAAGTGTCACACTGAAATCTGAAGACATGTTAGTATGGCCAATGATGCATTTCAAAAGTTGACCAGAATATTAAGAGACAGTAAAATCTCACTGGAAACAAAGAAAGAGGACTAGAATATTACGTGATGTTTGACCTTCTATATAGCAGAGAATGCTGGACAATTTCTTCAAAGATGAAGGAAAGACACAAAGCAACAGAATTGTGGTTCTACAGATGGATGTTGAGAATACCATGGAATGAACATGATGAGGTTTTGGAGAGAATGGAAACAGAAAGTGAATTTATACTTAACATCAAGAAGAGACAGCTGAAGTTTCTGAGACATGCAATGAGGAGGGAGGGCTTAGAGAATCTGATATTCACAGGGTGGATAGAAGGAAAGGGAGACAGAAGTAAATAATATATGACATATTTGATAAGTTTAAACAAATGGATGGCAGAGCAGAGTTTGGGAAAATTTATGGGACAACATATATTAGTGTTCCTTGTAACTCTTAATACCTTTGTCTTGTTATTTCTCTCAAACTCTGCCATCCGTTTACTTAAGCTCAGGAAGTATGTCATGCACAGTTTTTTCTCCTGTCTCTCTTTGATTCTATCTGCCCTGTAATTATCAGAACCTCCAAGCCATCCTTCCTCATTACATGTTCCAAAAACTTTAGGTGTCTCTTCTAGATGTTAAGTGTAAGTTTTCTTTTTATTTCCATAATCTCCAGAACCACATCATTGCTCACATGCTTGGTCCATGGTATCCTCAACATCCTTCTGTAGAACCACATTTCTTTTGCTCTGAGTCTTTTCTTCATCTCTGAGGAGAATGTCCAGTATTTGCTGCCATAGTAGATAGACTGAACTATCGCCTGGTTCACACTCCACCCACGCCTATTGAACAGGCAAAGAGGCTCATCCCTTGTTCCCTGTTTAGTATGTGGTTTCTGGCTTTCTCTTTTCCAATCTTTTCACTTTTCCTTTTTGTTTATGTTTTTTTTCAATTGGAGTAGATAGACTGAACTATCGCCCAGTTCACACTCCACCCATGCCTATTGAACAGGTGAAGAGGCTCATCCCTTGTTCCCTGTTCAGGATGTGGTTTCCGGCTTTCTCTTTTCCAATCTTTTCACTATTATGTAGCCCTCTGCGCATCAGTGGCGTTACCGCCTTGCTCGGGGTGATATGATTAAAAAAAATAAGAAAAAAAAAATATAACAATCCAGAAATAGTAATATTAAATCACTTGAATTTTGAAAAGAATTCCATCATTATTTTTTTAACAATTTTCTTCACTTCACTTTTGCCATTTATCACAGTTGTTAATTAACTTCCTATGATAATAGCATAAAGTTGAAATAAATTTAAATATTGGGTGATAATTATAATAATTTTATTAATGTCTGAATTTTATTATTTATATTGTTCGGCATCTCCTTATCTTTATTGCCATATTCACAATGCTTCAGTCATTGTACACAGTGGCTTTCACCAGCTGATTGAATTTTCAAACTGAAATTTTTATTTTGATCACTGCGGTATATTGTTCTCGTTCCATGAGCCATGACACTTCTAGAGAAGAGTTTGGTTTGAAATTCCAATCACCTAAAGAAAGCTGGAGCATACAACAGCCAAAACATTGTGAATATCACAATAAAGATGAGGACAACTGTCTGAAAAATATAAATAAGGCAAAAATTACCTCATCTCATAAGTATAGACAAATGCTGAATCTTATTATTTATTTTAACTAATATTTTAATTTTAAATTACAAGATGTTCTTAATTTTATCATATTACAAAGTAAACCAAAGTCCAAAAGAAAATCAATATTTGTAAGAGTGCTTACATTTTGCTAAGGTATTTTTGTCATTTTTTTTAGTGTGGCTCTAAATGTTTATTTCAACTTGGATGTAGAATCAAACTGTGCCTATAAGACAATTCATCCAGAGTGAGAAGACAGTCTGCTTAATTCTAAAACCAACTTCTAGATTCTTATTTCTTGTTTTAGTTTTTGCGTTAAGGGATTATCATTATTATGCAGTGATATTCTTAGACTAGTTTCCTCCTGTTGGCTGTTTTTTTAAAAATGTTTTGACTGTTGTATCCTTTAACTTTCTCCAGATGACTCATAATTTTTCAGGAATACTGGACTGAATCCTTCATTCAATCCAATCTCATCCTATTACACGCTCTCATCTTGGCTGATATCATTGCCATTGTTTCTGCTGGCTTTCTTTCATAGCATGGACATCAGAATGGATTCAATTAAGTGTTTAGTTTAATTACAATGGACACCTGTATAAATCCAGAAGGTACAATGGCTAAAACATTGTCACAATAGTGACCAAGATGAGAATAATAGTCCAAGATAAAAAAAGATCTTTTGAAAACCACATTTCCCAGCATTTTCTTTTTCATCATTTCACCCTAAGCAAAACAGGAATACTAAGATGAAAGGGGTTATTGGGAGTAAAAAGGAGACTTTAGTAAGGATAAAGGACAATAAACAAACAGAATTTGGGATTGACATTTCATTTAAATTTTTGAAGATATATTTTTTTTCTTCTTTTACATGTTGTGTCTCTTCATAACATAGGCGATCATGGCCCTCTACATCTTCCTATTCTTTGGATCTCTTAATGCTTTTTGTCTCAGCATTTCTTCCAAATTCTGTTCTACCATCCTTTTGCTTCAGCCCATCAAGTATGTCACATGTTCCTCCAGTCTCTCTTTTCCCCTATCTACCCTGTGAGTATCAGATTTTCCAAGCCCTTCTTTCTCATTACATGTCCCAGAAACTTCAGCTGCCTCTTCCTGGTGTATAGTATAAGTTTCCTTTTCATT
Organism: Ascarosepion bandense; assembly: GCA_037127315.1. NCBI lineage: Eukaryota > Metazoa > Mollusca > Cephalopoda > Sepiida > Sepiidae > Ascarosepion > Ascarosepion bandense. The sequence continues at coordinate 3,619,464 of JBBBDQ010000627.1, forward strand.
TCATTCTTTCCAAAACTTCATTGTTGCTCACATGTTTGGTTCATGGTATTCTCAATATCCTTCTGTAGAACCATATTTCTGTTGCTTTGTGTCTTTCTTCATCTTTGAAAAGATTATCTAGCATCTGATGCCATATAGGAGAACAAATATCACATAATAGTCCAGTACTCCTTGTTTCCTGCAAAATATTCCTGTCTCTTAATACTCAACTTAGCTTTTGGAATGTGCTCTTCACCATGTGTCCAATACTGCTGATAGATGCTTTAAATGGATAACTTTGGAACTCAAATTGGCTGCAATGAGTTGTGTGAGTAGATTGTAATATGAAGTTGACAAATCTGAGTAGATGCTAGATATATAAGCCAAAGTGCTTGTAAAAATGTTGGACAAGGCATTATTTGTAATGACAATAAAATATTTTATTTACAATATTCACAAGTAATAAAGTAGTGAATATTTAATGAAAGTTTCTTTTTTTATTTACAATACCAGCAAGTGAATTGTCTACACATTACAGTATAATTGACTTTAAAGCAGTAAAAAGTATATCTAATACTCTGTCACAAATTTCTGTGTTTGTATGGAGATGTCTGTGTGTTTTTAAGTTCAAATTGTTGAAAGGAAGAGTAAATTAAACTGAAATGTGATTTGCAACAACAATTATTTTCTTTGAAGAATGTTTACTCAACTTGTTTAGTTAAATAGAGAAGCTCAATGAAATTTGAATAACCAAATTTGAAGAGATGTTACTTCTTTGAGTGACTAAAATTTCAGCTGGAATTCTGAGTTTATATATGCAGTAGATGAAGTTGACCAATCAATTATTGGCCAAATGTTTTTGAAACATTATAATACAAAACCTATTTTGATAGAAGTCTTCTATTATAACCTAGTAAACTGTGCATATTTATTATCCTCAGTCCCATGATTGAGCATAGTCATGAGCACCTGACCAGCTTCTTCCATATGTCGTGTTCTGTGTAAATTATCTTTGAGTCTACTCAATTCTGTTGTCAGCCTATTTTTTTCATTTGCATGCCTTGTCTTCTTTTGCTCAAGGTGGTATTCTTGAGAATAGAAGTAGAAAGATTGTTTGCTTTTATAAGATGACCATACCATTTCAACTTCCTTCTTTATTTTAGAAAGAATTCCAAATATATTTTTCCTATCAGTAATTTAATGTTGTTTCATGCATCTTAACCCTGAAACATTAACCATCAATTAAAGTTACACCACTTTTAACCATAAGTATGTCATAACCAAATTTGAAAATATCAAACAAATATTAAATATAAATCTTTATTTGAAATATTTTACATTCAGATACTTCAAACTTTGTACCTGGAGTTAACATAAATAAGAACTGGAAAATATATTATTTACATAAGAAAATCAGGTACTGAAAATTGTAATTGAATTGTAATTAAAATGCATCATTTGCGCTGGGTACTTGTTATGTCGTGAGTAAGAATAAATAACTCAACAACAGAAATAGGTTAATTGTTGTATTCCGTGAAAATAGTATTTACAAAGGTTATTAGTATCCAATACAAGAATAAAGGTTAATTATCTCAACCATCGTAAGACGTAGTATAAGCAATGGGTACTTCCGGGTCGTCACCGGAAGTCTACGACTGACTTGTCAATCGGCTGCTCGGCACACTCTCCTACGTAGATGCCACCATTACTTTACATAGTAATGGAATAGTCCATTATAGCCGAATAGGCACGGGCGTCCCAACAGTACTATATATGCACGGTTAGTATTCTCAGGTTAATAATAAACTAGAGAGAACAAAAAACATTGTTTATTTTCAAGCTTTTTACTCCTTTCATCAATCTCAAACTTTCTTTTAGAAAAATACCCAAATAGTTTCAACAGCTAAGGTAATGTTTCTCCACATCTCTCTTGCATTCTGTTCCACTGAAATGCTTTCCCTACAATCAATATCGCTATAGGATCAAATTAGTTTTTTTTTTTTTTTTGCTGTTTATTTTTGTTCTTTTATGAAAACCTATGGAAATTTGTTGAAACAACTCACCATTTTCACCTTGAATCATATTTCTCATACACTGGTAGTGTTAATAAAGACAAGCTTTTTTATTTGGTTCATCTGCCCTTGTCTCTTGCCATTGATTTAAGTTGTAGCTTGTGAAATTTTATAAATGCTATCAGTATATTTTTTCTTTTATGTTTTAGACATTTAATTTGTTACAACATTGGGAGAAGATATAAAGCATAAAAAAAAAGATAAAGATTTTTTTTTCCTTAAATTCAGTCATATCTCCAATATCTACAAAAATTACTTATTTAAGGCAGGATCCTAAGAGCAAATGAATTTTTATATCAACATATTTCTTTCCTGTTTGTCACTAATTAATTTTATATTTACAATTAAATTCATCAGCTATGCATATAGCTAAGATAAAGTTTTCATAAATGTATGCTGTGCATATGATAATGTCACTAAAAAAGGCTAACATTTAGGAATTCATCTTGAAAAGAAAAAATATAAAAAGCTAAAAGAATAAAACAGTTGAAATATATAAGTGAAAATATTTTATCAAGTCAGATGTTTACTCTGTTTAAATATAAAAGTACAATATTGATTCATGATTATTTTTAAAGCTGATCATTAGGTATTTGTGGTGGTGGTGGTGATGGTGGGGATGTTTTGTGATTTTTTAAAGCAGCCTATTTATTCATAATTTTACATACGATAGTGACATCAGCAAACAACATTGCTCCAAAAGAAATCAGACATAGAAAAAAATTGAGTGGATAACTGAAGAGATTCTCAACACAATGCAATGGAGACAGAAAATGATGGAAACTACATAAGGAAATAAGGAGCAAAAGCAGACAGGCTAAAGAGGAATGGCTCAACAACAAATGTGCAGAAGTCGAGAGACTGAGCAGGACTAATGAAGCAGACATGAAGTGACAGGTAAAAAAAAAAAAGCTCCTCAACAGGATGTATAAAATCCAAGGATGGAACGATCATATTGGAGAAAGAGGAAATACTTCAGCAATGAGAAGAATATATAAAAGATCTTTTCCATGACAAGAGAGAGCAACTGATAATACACAAAGATGAGGACAAACCAGAAATATTCAAGTTTGAAGTGGAAGCTGCAATGGCCAAGCTGAATAGAAACAAATCAGCTGGATCAGACACCATTGTAATAGAGCTGCTGGTAGCCCTGGAAGAATTCAACATAGAGAAAATTACAGAAATAATAAATGAAATTTATAATAGTGGTGAAATACCAGATGAGCTAAGCAAGTCGATTTTCATAGCACTGCCTAAGAAACCAGGTGCAAACGAGTGCAAACTCTACCAAACAATCAGTTTAATGAGGCACATTACAAAACAGATCATCTAAATCCTGATGAATAAAGTGAGAAGTAGAATCAGGCCAGATATAAGATAAGAACATTGCAGGTTCATCAAAGACACTGGAACAAGGAATGTCATATTTCTGATTAGGATGCTATCCAAAAAAAGCAATACAATTGAAGAAGGACTTGTACCTATGTTTTATCAATTATGCAAAGGTATTTGCCAAAATATGCCACAAAGAATTGATGGAGATGCTCAGTAGCCTTGGCATATTTGGGAAAGACATAAGAATAATCAAGAATCTCTACTGGCAGCAAACTGCCTGCATACGGACAGGTAACAAATTCAGCAGATATACAAAAACAGAAAAGGGCATAAGACAAGGATGTATCTTTTCACTGGATATATTCAACTTGTACAGTGAGACTATTCTGAGGACCCTAGATGTTATGCCAGGATTTATCATCAGAGGCCACAATTTGAACAACATAAGGTATGCATATGATACAGTGCTGATAGCAGACATGGAAAGGATACTACAAGACCTCCTACAGAAGGTAGCTGAAGAGAGTGACAAGAAAGAACTACAAAATACTGTGCGAAAACTGAATGCATGGTCATCAGCAAAAAGAGAAGCCCAAAATGCCAAATACAGGTGGGGGATACTAAAATCAAGCAGGTACAAAAATTTAAATTCCTAAGAAGTGCAATAAAGAGATCCAAAGGCAAATTGGCATGGCAAAGGAAGCATCCCAAAGTTGGGTAAAGTATTAAGAAACAGGACAATTTCACTATAAACAACGAAGAGAGTACTGGATTGCTATGTGATGTCAGTTCTTTAATATGGCAGTGAATGCTAAACAATATCATCAAAGATGAAGGAAAAACTTGAAGCAACTGAAATGTGGTTCTACAGAAGGATGCTGCGAATATCATGAATCAAGCATGTAAGCAATGATGAGGTTTTGGAAATGATGGAAATGAAAAGGAAATTAATACTGAGCATTACAAAAAGACAGCTAAAGTTCCTGCGATATACAATGAGGAAGAAGGGCTTGGAGAACCTGGTACTAACAGGCCAGTTAGAGGGAAAAAGAGACAGGGGAAAGCAGTGAATAACAAATTTGAAGGCCCTGAGCAGGTGGATGACAGAACAAGGGTTGCATGGTATAACAGGAGAAAGTGTGCTAAGAATCATCAGGGATAGGGAGATCTGGAAAGCCATGATCACCTATGCCCTCAAAGGACAAGGCACATAGAATAACAATAATAATAATAATAATAACAATAATAATATATATATATATATATATATATATATATATATATATATATCCGCCACGGTAGGGATGGACTTATATTTTCAATTCAATTCTCTTTATTGTTAATAACTTAAATGTTCTATGTTTTCTGTGTGTTAATATTTACTCTTTGATAATGGCTTATGTGAGCCGAAAGCTTAGACCCGATAAAAAAATCAACAATTACTGTGATTTTTTGTTGTCTTTTAATGACATCACCATCAAGTATATCAGACGGTATGAACAGATCCTACACAAAATTAATAGACAAAACTTGTCTATATTATTCAATGAAACCTGCATTAACAAAAAAATACTGCCAAAATGCACACAATTTAAATTACATGATCCAGCAGCCCAACACACCATCACCACCTTGAAATATAAATGGAGCCTTGTGAAAAGGCAAATTGAAATAGCGAAAGAAAATCTAGACACATTATACAAGAACAAACATGACATCTACAATAAACTGAAAGATATAACTACCTCAAACCAACTAGAAGAAATAATACTCAGACTATCCAAAATCACCGTAAAATCTGAAGTTGAACACCGTGCTAAAATTGTCAAAAAACTTAATTCACTATACAATGGCATGATCACTCTTCCAAAAAAATTAGATAAATTCATAAATCTTTCCAACCATGAACTAACTAAGCACCAAAAAGAATTACTCAACCTTAGACCTAACTGCCATACATACCGTAAGTATAACCAGCTTACTAAAAAAATTGAAATAGAAACGCTCTATCAAAGCATCACTAAACTACAAGATGAAAAACTTATAACCGTTAAACCCGAACTGAAAGACCTACTTAAGGCTGAAGCAATCAAAGATCGCCATGATAAAAGCAGAAGCTCCTCAAAAATTCTATCGAAACAACTAAAAAGTGCCGCGCACGAACTACGCAACCACCCTCACATAATTGTAAAAAAATCTGACAAGGCTAACATCTTTGTTGTACTTAACAAATCAGATTACAACACAAAACTCAACCACATACTTCATGACCACACAAAATTTTAAAAAATTAACAAGAACCCGACACACCAACTAAAATTTAAACTTAATAAACTCATTAGTGCCAACAATGCTGATCAGAATTCCTTAAAACTCCCTAAAATTATTGGTGACTATAAACCTGGTTACATATACGGAACCATAAAAACTCATAAACCTAACTATCCTCTCCACCCTATCATATCCCAAATTCTTACTCCTGTATACCAGTTAACTAAACATATTAACCAGCTTATCACACCCTACCTTCCGAGTAAATACAGCATTAAGTCAACCCTAGAGGCAATCCAAATCCTCAAGAGTGAAAAACCTAACAATGAAATCATAGCTTCACTTGATGTGGAAAACCTTTTTACTAATGTACCCATCAGTGAAACTATTGATATAATTATAAGAAATGTTTACAGTAATCCTTCATTACCCCCACTCAAAATTAATCCCAACATCCTAAGAAAAATTCTCCTAGCTTGTACTACTGAAGTGCCTTTTGTTGATCCAAACAACACTATATATATACAACGTGACGGAGTCTCCATGGGTTCAGTGCTTGGTCTGACTTTTAGTAATTTCTACATGTCTAACCTTGAAAATACTACCTTTGCAAAATTTACAAAACCATCAATATATCTACGATATGTTGATGATATCCTACTATTAATTAAAAATACCGATGAAATCTTACAACTTCAAAAACAGTTTCAAAATTCACTTATGAACTTAGCAATGATAACAAAATTCCTTTTCTTGATATATTAATTAACACTGACAACAATAAATTGACTATCTCACCGTATCAAAAACCCACTAATAAAAATCCCTCCACACTCATTTATATTAGTGAATTCCCCCACTATTACAAAATAGCCATTATAAAAATCTATTATATCGTGCAAAAGTCAATTCATCTACAAATCAGATCTTTCACAGTGAACTAAAAAACATAAAATAGACACTCATCAATAATAATTTTCCCAACTACATAGTTGATGAACAAATACGTTATTTTCTTAAAAAGCTTAACATGGAAAAAACAACACATGATACTAACCCAACCAATCCTAAACATATCACTCTCTTATACTGTGGCCAGATGCACTCCAACTACCAACTAAATGAAAACATCCTAAAAAAACTCATAAATACTAATATTTCTCTGACAGACTCTAACAAAAGAATTAAGTTTATTATATATTACACTAAATCCACTACATCTAATTTATTCGTCCGCAACGACTCTTCCCCCACCGTTAGTGATTTGCAAAAAACCAATGTAGTATATAAATTCATTTGTCCATATAGAGAATGTATCTCTAACAACCTCAATAATATCTACATTGGCCACACCACAAATTCGCTCTCACGGTGTCTGACGTTGCACTTAAATAAAAATTCAAATATATTCTGTCATTTATAACAACACGGTTATCAACGCACACTTCTGAGAAAAAGCGCTTGTTGATAACACGTACATACTTAAACAAGAAAATAATAAGCAGAAACTAAAAATCCTCGAAGCAATCTACATTAAACAATTTAAACCTGGTTTGAATACAATCAATTTTGATATTTCCAATAACGTACTCAAATGCCTGTAATCAGACCAGGGACCACAACGCCACTATTTTGTCACTGTCTTCGGCCATCCGCCACGGTAGGGATGGACTTATATTTTCAATTCAATTCTCTTTATTGTTAATAACTTAAATGTTCTATGTTTTCTGTGTGTTAATATTTACTCTTTGATAATGGCTTATGGGAGCTGAAAGCTTAGACCCGATAAAAAAATCAACAATTACTGTGATTTTTTGTTGTCTTTTAATGACATCACCATCAAGTATATCAGACGGTATGAACAGATCCTACACAAAATTAATAGACAAAACTTGTCTATATTATTCAATGAAACCTGCATTAACGAAAAAATGCTGCCAAAATACACACAATATATATATATATATATATATATATATATATATATATATAAATCCTCCTTCTCATTCCTGTTGGAGGAATCTGTTCTTGATTGATCATGTCTTCAGGGCTGTGACTGTACTCACCATACTTGATCAAGTGTGGTTTGGTGGAGTTATTAGTTGGGGTGGATAAACATTGATTCTGATGAATTCATTTTCCCTTTTAACAGTTTTTGTTTTTGTGCTGCTAGGATTCCACTAACTTTTCTCACCAGACCATGGTTTGGTGGAGGAGTTTGTTTAATTGCTAACCACTTGATCACTCAGGCTTTAGAATTCAGAGTGTCCTTCTCCTAGATTTGTTGCCATCCAAAGTAACAGGACTCAATCTGTCCTGTATATATATATATATATATATATATATATTATTCATTTGTAAATGAATTATAGTGCAATAATTTGTTTACAAATGAAGAATATTCAAAAGTTCTACAATATAATTGTATTGAACACTTTTAATACAACTATGCACAGGTCTAATTTTATTATGGACAAAAATTAAGTTATTAAATAATATATATATATGATGGCATTAAAGGTAAGAAACTTTTACTATAGTCCGTGATAAATTTTGGAAAAAAAACACAAGTCTACCAGTTTCATCCCCTCTTATCAGAACTGTAAATGGGAAACAAATTATGGGAAGAAAGTCTGTCATGGATGATGTGAATGAATGGACAGGGGAAAAAATAATAAAAGTTATAACATCTAAAGATGCTAGAGACACAATAAAACAAGCCGAAGCAAACAGTCTCTTTGTTTACAAAGAGAGAGTCATCTGGACCTAATGAACAGTGTCTCCAACACCTTCAGATCGAATAAAAAGTATGCTCTGGCCAAAACAGAGAACCAGTTCACACTGAAATCTATAGCACAGGTTGGATTATTTATCAAGTGATCCGCTATAGAAGACCCTTACATATTTCGCATGGTATCACCAGACAAAAAATTTTTGTTGAGTATTTTAGCAGGAACATGCTGTTTAATCCTAACATCCAAATGCTGTATCGTTCTATTTATGTAGTCGAGTCCACAACCACATTTAAAATAATAAATAACAATAAATATGGTGGGGAGTAGTTTCATCTAAATCACGTGAGTGCTATTACGCAGCTAATGTTAATGTTCTTTTTCAAACCAAGTCCTTCCATTTCTGCATAAAGACATTCTAGCTGTGCAGAAAACATATTGTATTTGTAGACACAGTTACTAATTATGTTTATTGTTTCTTCAACTGGGACATTGGTAAAAACATTTTCAACATCCAGCAAAGCTAGAGTTTTACCTATTGGATTTATTGCTTTTAAGATAAGGAATAAGTTACTAGTTGATGCAATGCTGTAATTGTTAAATGTGTATAGAGAAATTATGTGATTGAGGGTCTTTTATGGTCAGTATACAGATGTAGATATTTGGGATATGACTGGAGAGGAAAACCTGGCTTATGGGTTTTTAAATTACTGTACATATATCTTGGTTGGATATCTTGATTTGTAAGCCACCAACTTCAGCACTGTTCACTGTGTATATTTTTCTTACTTTAGTGAATTTCATTCTATCATCTGGAATAGATTGTAATTTCTAGTTATAGTCTTGACAGTTAAAAACAATGTAATTATTGGGTTTATCAGCATGTCTGTTGAAGATATTGGGGTTGTTACATAACTTTTTACAATTAAGATATATATATATATATATATATATGACAGTTTTGCTAAGAATGGCAGACAAGGTGCTGTGGTTAAGTTTTTTATATAATTTTTCATGTGGTCTTAAGATGTTTTCTTTTCACTAAATAAATTATATAAAAATTGTCCAAACACTTAATTTATCCAAGTGCTTTCAGTTATACTTTTATATACTATTTTATATATATTTTCTGAAAAGAAAGAAATTCTAAGATCACATAAAAAATTATATAAAAAATTTAACTACAACACCTTGTCTATCATTTTTAATGAAACTTGCATAGGGATTGCTGCCTAAATACACAATATATATATATATATATACACACACACACACACACACACACACACACATATATATATATATATATATATATCATTAAAAATGCCTGAAAACCCACTTGTTAAATTATATTTTTCTTGTATGCAAACAAGAAACTTCTTTTTTAGATTTTTTTTGTCCAAAGATTGTTTCTCCCAATCATTCTACTTGATTTTCTTTAATAAAACCTTTAATCTCTAGGCCAGTTGGCAGTAACAACAAAGATAAGCTCATGAGCTAAATGTAAATAACATAAAAATCTATCTTTGTTAATTTATGGTATTTTGATGCATTGTTGCAATGAGGAAGTGTCAAAAAGAAAAATATGCTGTGACCTAAACCAAATAGTAAAATATGGGACACTGATTAAGAAGCCTTTTTTAAAAAGATACCCATCAGGAATATCAAATGAAATGGGCAACAGAATATATGAAGACCAATTTTTCAACTATCTGAATGACATTTTGATTCATTTACTGTGAAACCTTGAGAGCATTCAAGCAATGCATCTACAGAATAATGCTGAATAGAAAAAATATTCTTGCATCAAAACAACATATGGTTACATTTGACTCAACAAATAGCACAAATGGTGAGAAACTTGTTATTTTCACAGCCTCTGTGCAGCCCTAGAATTGACACCACCAGACTTCTTGTTATCCCTGAAATTGAAAAACGTATTGAAAGGTCAACATACTTTTTCCATTCAGTGCTGATGTAGCTGTGAGCGACTGGATCAAAAATATACAGAGATGTTCTTCATGGATGGAATGACAAAGAATATTGTTTGAAATAGAAAAAATTCTTGGAAAAATGTGCAGCACGAAGTAGTGATTGTTGAAAAATAAGCTTTTAATTTTGAATAGAAATAAACTGACTTCATTTTGATACCCATTTCATTATTCTAGTTTTATAGCCACCCTTTTACTTTCACAGTTGTCTTAAATACACTAAAAATATACAATCTCTAAATATAATAATCTACTTTGATACCCATTTCATTATTCTAGTTTTATAGCCACCCTTTTACTTTCACAGTTGTCTTAAATACACAAAAAATATATGATCTCTCAATATAATAATCTACTTTGATAATAGTTTCATTATTCTCTGTAATACTTGTTTTAGAATATTAAAGAACTTATTTATCTATCAACTCTCACTTATGACTTATAAAACAACTCTAACCTTTCTTGCTTGTTCTATAAAGGTTGAAGCAGAAGTGTTTGGTCTTCCTCTTCGGATATTGTAAGACAGTGTACTGTATGTAATTCATTTCTTATATATCTAGTAATATCAAAGGTAAGATATATTAAAGAAATTTATCAACATGTAAGTCACACTAATGATTACAACTATCAGTGGTTTCCAAATGGTGCAGTATTTCTCATAGATGTAGTCGAAAAGGATAGCAGATGAGACAAAATGATTAAATGTTGTTCTGCAGGAAAAAACTGCCAATACCCAGATGATATTTAGTATATAAAGCACTCATACAGAAGTCTGAGTGTGTTTGTGTTGTGCATCAGCTTGAACTCTCTGCCTTTGGTGGGGAGAGGGACCAAGATGAGGATTGGCTGAAGAACAGAGCCTCATTTGGGGAAAATTAGACTAGGTACCTGACTCTGCCATGAGCAGAGTCTACAAAAAATGTTTGCCCGGGTTTAGGGCTCAGATTTCCCACTATGAAAAAGGTCTTTTGTTACATTCTACCTCACTGGGGAGACAGATAAATGCAGTTCTGTGTTGTGCATCATTCCAGTGTTGTGTGTCATTGAAGAGATTGTTTCTGAATTAATTACTTGAGAGAATTATTCTGTGAGCCTTATTCTGTATTATTCAAAGGACTCATTTAGTTTGTTGACTTTATGTGAAAAAACCAAAATATTACCAAAAGTTTCCTTCAGAATAATGTTATGAAAAACTAACATTTTAAAGATGTTGAAGATGAGATCTGAATTTTCACAAAAATTACAGAGAAAAAATACGTATCCTACACATAGTAATTAAAATATTCAGCAGAACACAAGACAACAGATAAACTGAAATCAATTATACTTCAAATGTTAACACTGCAAAAGCAACAGCAAGAACTACAGTTACAACAACATAAACACCAACATCAACATCAGTAGAGGAAAAAACATCTGACTCATTCACTCCAATCACTATTACAAATTCCATTAGCAAATTTGTATACAATCCAGATGAAGGAATAACTTTTCAAACCTATAACAGAAAATATGAAGGGATCTTCAAAAAAGAATGTTTGTACTGGAATGACGAAAAGAAAGTTTAACTAATATTGAGAAAACTGTCTGCTGCTGAACATGAAAAATCCATAAATTTTATTTTGCTGAAACAACCAGGCAAGATAAATTTTGAGGAAACTGAAGGAATATTAATAAAAATTTTGAGAAATGGAACCTCATTATTTAATGTCGAGTAGAATTGTCTAAACCTAGTAAAGTGTGACGATGATGATTTTGTCACCTACACAGGAGTTGTCAATCAAGAAAGTGAGAAGTTTAAGTTTGTAGCAGCCACAGATCTATTTCCTTTAGCGAATCAATGCCCCCGACGGGAGATTCGGTCACTCACTGACCAATCAACGGGCGGAGCGCATTGATTCCTCTCTAGAACTATTTTTCCTAGTCCTGTTTGTAGGACGGAGGAAAGGCAGAGAGCCATTAGCCCGCGGCATTAACGGACGTCTCTCCCAACACATCGCTGCCACTGATTCCCCATGGAATGCTCCTGCGGAAGACGCTGCTGCTAGCTTCACCATGGACACTTACATACTATCTGCTGCTAGCTTCACCATGGACACTTACATACTACCAATCTTGTACGTTTACTGTATAATAAACCATTCTTTGTTGTTGTTCTAAAAGCAAGTTTCGTCATTCATTTGTGTGCCTAAAAAATATAGTGTTGGGGAAATTAAGCATTTCCCATAACCCCTATAAGTTCAATGAGCTAACTTCCAACTCATTTAAATGTCTGATATTTGTTCAAAGCTTAACTCCAAATAAGGATGTGGAAATAAGATTTAGGACTCTGACTAAACTAGAAATGGATTCAAAATTAACTCTCCAAAAGACAGCTAAAGAGTGTCAGCATATGGTGAATTTAAAATCTGATATTGCAAGGACTGAGGAGAGAGATATTTCACAAATACATAGTATTCATCCATCTAAGAAAAAAATAGACATTTCTCAACTTCTAGCAAAACAGCAAAAAAAAAAAAAATGATAAAAAACCTAATAATTGCCATGCTTGTAGTGGCAAGAATTTTAAAAGTGATTGTTTCTTTAGAAGCAAAACAAACTACTAACAGAGAAGATTAGGACATAAGAGAATTTGTTGCAAATCCAAAAACTCAAAGGGAGAGAAAATGTATGTCAACAAAATAAATGCATTGGGTAAGATCAACATGTGGAAAGAAAAAATTAATAAGACTTCAAACAGAACATCTCCAAAGAAAAAATTTGTTTTTGTCACGATTAACAATATGAAAATAAAATTACAATTAGATACTGGGTCTGATATTACTGTAATTAATAAAAAGACTTAGAAAAAACTGGGTAAACCTAGTTTATTGACTTCAAGAAAAGTTGCTTGTGGTGTTTCAGGGAATAAATTTTTTAGGTGAACTCACGTATAATATTTCTTTCATTGAAAAAACCTAAAAAGCAGTGGTGTTCATGTTAAAATACAACAAATTTATTGGGAATGGATGGCATTGCCTTGTTTAATCTTTGGAACCTGCCAATCAATTTGTTCAGTAAGCAAGTAAATATTATCACCACAATTATTATTACATCAATGAAAAAATTAAAAACTGAATTAAAAAGAAAGTTCCAAAAAGTTTTTTCGGTTTGAATATTGGTGTTGCATTTTCTTTAACTTCAAAATTTGCCTTTGCTTTTGTATATGTGACCAAAAAGGAGTGTACTTTTGCAGCAATACATCCAATCAATAAGGAATTGGAAAGGCTAGAAGAATTAGGGTAATTTCCAAAGTAGATTACAACTACAGAGTAATTACAACTATAAAACAGAATTTTACCGTTAAAGAAATTAAGTCATGCTGATGAATTGTCTTGTTTAATTCTGAAATTCAGTGAACCACTTAAAGATAGAGTGATTGCATCAATAAAGACTGAAAAGAAAATTTAAAATGACTGACATAATACTGTAAAAGCGTTGCCTATAACTCTGGAAGAAATAAGATTTAAGTCACAGAACGACAACCTCATATTAAAAATGAAGGATCAGTTTGCATGTAAAGTCAAAAAGAGACTAGTAAATGAAAGTAACACATTTTCAATATGTGATGGTGTACTAAAGTATGCTGATAGAGTTGTAATTAAAAATTCATTACAAAAATGCATGTTAAAGGAATTCCACATTTGGCATCCAAGAATTTCTAGAATAAAATTCCCCATGAAATGCTACACTTAGTGGCTGAAAATAGATAAAAACATACAAAACTTGGTTAAATCAGGCAGAGGTTGTGCTCTGGCAGCAAAGTCCCTGTCAATTAAATTTCAACTTTAGCCAAAAATAGACATTTTTTGGTCCTGATTACATCTAGATTTTGATTGGCCATCGAATAGAGCATCTTATCTGGTAGTGATTGACAGTTATACCAAGTAGCCTGAAATATTGAAATACAGAAGATCACCTATCATGGTAGCTATAAATTTCTTGCATGAAATTTTTGCAAGGTTTAGTATAACTGATTCTATTGTGTTGGATAACAGGGTGTAGTTCACATCTAGTGAATTTAAGTCATTCTGCAAGTCCTTACAAATACCACATAACGTCCCTGTATCATCCAAGATTAAATGGACAAGAAGAATGCTTTGCTGACATGTTAAAAAGGTCTCTTAAAAGATTTTATGGGGAGGAGTGAGATAAGAAAATGCTTCAGCAATCTCTGAATGTTTTCAGAATTATGCCAAATCCTATCACTAGATCTGGAATATCACTGATGAAATTGATATTTGCCAGAAAGATTAAGTCTGTGTTCAACAAAATACTACATAAACAGAAGGCAAAAACATCAAGGAATATCCCAGTAAATAATTACTTTAACCCGGAGTAAAGGTATTTTTTAAGATATACCAAAGGGCAAAAGAATTTTGGAAAGATAGTGTAGTAAAGTAAGGATCGGTCAAATAACTTACATGTTGCGAGGATCAAGGTGAGAGTATAAATATCATTGTAACCAGTTAAGATGTAGACACTGGTTTGGAAAGTCTCAGAATAGAAGTTCCCATGGAAGTATTATACGATACATTTAACATCCTACACTACCAGTAATTATTGAACCTCAGCAGTATGGCAAAAGAAAAAGAACTATGATGGAAGTTTTAAGCAGGGAACCAACATTAAAAAATACAGATTCCACAGGGAGTCAGCTCAAAAGGGGAGGTGCTATACAGAAAGAAGGGTGTTGATACCAGCACACATGGTCAAACATAGATCTCCAGGCAACAAAAGTAACCGTTAAATGAATTTTGCTACTGGAATCGCATGACATAAATATTTATTATATCAAGAACTTCGACAGAAGTCTGAGTATGTTTTATGTTGTGCATCATTCTAGTGTTGTGTGTCATTGAAGAGATTGTTTTTGAGTTAATTACTTGAGAGGATTATTCCAAGAGCATTATTGTATATTATTTGAAGGATTTGTTAACTTTACGTGAAGATATCAAAATATTATAACTTGCTAATAGCAAGTTACCAAAAGTCCCCTCAGAATAACATTATGAAAAACTAACATTATTGAAAAAGTCAATGAAAGATTTAGAAATAGTTTCAAATAACTCATATACCAAAATCAAATATGATTTCAAAATTTTAATATTATCATGGATTACTTGTAATTGCATGCATGAGTCC
Organism: Ascarosepion bandense; assembly: GCA_037127315.1. Taxonomy (NCBI): domain Eukaryota; kingdom Metazoa; phylum Mollusca; class Cephalopoda; order Sepiida; family Sepiidae; genus Ascarosepion; species Ascarosepion bandense. Next base: position 3,635,031 of record JBBBDQ010000627.1, read on the forward strand.
CAGTATAAATAGTTATAAATAATTTTTTACCCATTTTCTGATCGACATTTTTGTATTATATCATGTATTAAGAATATAGTAGCTAGGGTCCACAAATTGGACAAGAGAGTTAATGATAATGTTCTGACATCAAATTCATGGTCATCTCCCCTTAACCCTGTTTTCTTCTTGTTTTTTTTTATTTCTAAATGTACTTTTCATCATATAAAATTTGGTGAGGCAAAAATAAATTTTCATTCTGAAAATACAGCCCAGAGATAAAACGTTTGGGATCTACTGAGATATATAGTGACAAAACAAATATTGAAAGCATACTTATGTGCCAAAAGTCATGGGATCGCAATATGTAAATGTAATAGTAGGTGGCACCACTGTACCTTCACATCATCAAAATGCCCCAACTTACATCAACTATGTTCTGACATTTAATGATTCAATGTGAACAGTGGCTAGGTTGCTTAATGCAAATTGACATGAATTATCTGAGCACAAAGATGGCAGGGTAGTAAGTGCTAGAGAGGTGGAATAATCTATTTCTGAAATTATGGAGAAATTTGACATCCCTCAGTTTAAAGTGTCATGTATGTGCTAGGACTGATTGACTGATTTAGTTTTCATGTCTTATCAACCTTTTACAGATTATTTAAAACCAGAAAATATTTTAGATTGTAAGAATTTTTGATTTTGCTAATACAAGTCTTACTAATTAATCTAGAGATGGAAGAAGGGGTGGATTCATAAATTTCCCAAGAGTATTTACACATAAGTGAATATAACGAACCTAACTGAAATAAGAACTCAGTTCTTCAATTTCCAATTCTGAGCCATTATTCATTAGACCACCTACACATCCAAACTTACAGCACCTGATATTTCCAAGTGGTCACCCATCTCAGTACTGACCAGTCTTGATATTACTTGACTTTAGTGATCATACGAGAACTGGTGTTTCAACATGATATGGTCATAAGTGTATGTATCAGGAATACCTGATAGAAGGCATTACTGCTAACCATAGATAATGCAGAGATCTATATACCAGATTCCTTCAGAATACTGGTAATCATGGCTCTCCACAATTTTTTGTCCTTCTTAGTTCTTGATAAATTTTGTCTTTTTGTTATCTTTCCAAAACTCTGTTCTGCAATCCATTTATGCAAGCTCACTGGGTAAGTCATGCATTGTTTTACTTTGTCCCTTTTGCCTTCAATATGCCTCTCCTGTGAGTATCAAATTGTCCAAGGCTTTATTCTACATTATGTACCTGAGAAATTTCAAATATTTTTTCCTGTTATACATTATAAGTGTCCTTTTTGTTTCTATTTTTCTAAAACTTTGTCTTGCTGACATGTTCAGTCTATGGTATTCTCATCATCATTCTGTAGAGCCATATTTCTGTTGCTTCAAGTATTTTCTTCATCTTTGAAGGGATTTTTCAGCATTTATATTACAAATGATATTACATAAGAGTTCAGTAGTTTTTGCATTTTTCTAAAGAAAATTTCCTATTTCTTAATACATTGTATCTTTTGCTATCCTAATGTACTTTTGGATTTTAGTGTTGCATTTTCTGGATAGAACTTTCTTCTGTAACAGATATGTTATCCTTACTCAAAGTACAGACAGGCAACATTGACTCAAATCACATCCACATTCAATGTAATTTAGGTCCTATGTCATAATTTTAACAGGAGCAACCTGGTGGATCATCTGTTCCTATATTTCATGGACACTAAAGATTGCGGAACTGACCTGTGGGATATATGTCAGCAATCTTTAGTGTTCATGAAATATAGGAACAGATGACCCACCAGGTTGCTCCTGTTAAAATTATGACATGGGACATACTACCTTATACTAATTGCACTAATTAAACGACAAGCATGGTCCACTGAGTCACAGTTCTGTTTGTTTGAGACTGATAATAGGGTTCATATGTGGTGCAGGCAATGAGGCCACAGACCATCATAAACAAGGTATTGTGCCGACTGTTAGTGGTTTCATGATACAGTGGGGTGAATTCCTGTGGTTTAGGCTGTGTTTATTTGTCTTCCTAAACACATCATTGCTTTTTAACTTTTTGCACCCATTCAAGTACTCCATGTACCTCAACAAAAATGGGGCTATTCCAGCAGGATTATGTATCATAATATCAGGCTTAAGTTACCCAGAACTGGTTTGAAGAATACTATAGAGGATTCCAACAAATAGTCACCTCTATATTTGTCCAATATGAGTCCAATCAAGAATCTATGGAACATGATGAAGATGTTGCTTGTGGGCAAGATTCTATTGTGACCTCATGGTTCAACACCACTCCAGAAGACTTCTTACCATCCATGGAATTAGCTGAGTTGTTGCACTTTGCTAAGATAGAGATTTCCTGACACAACATTAAGCAAAAATCTTGAAAAATCTTAGAGAAAAAATTATGTGCTCTTTGGCAGGAGAAATTGTTTGATCCAAAATGCACTAGATTGACTCACTTACAGCGTGTACCATTGACCAAGCAAATTTGAATTTAAATGCAAATATTTCTCAGATGCTGAAAATATTCATAACTGCTCAGTTTTGTATCATATCTAACAATAGTTTCTTTTGCTAAAGGGGATGTAGGTTTGAATCTTGCAAGAGAGCACATATTTTTCTTTAATAAGCTTTCTCAAATATTCAGTCCAGTAGATGAAAATAAATATACTGTTTAATAAAGAAAAAAGAGCATCTACTCAAATATGGGTATCCACTAAAAATAATGCAATAATCTATCAGATTAATAAATAAAAATCCATCACTTATTTGGAAATTGCTTTGTTTACGCTAACATACAAAACTGAGCAGATATGAATGTTTTAAGAGTCTGAGAAAGATTTGCATTTGTAAGGGACTATTCAGCTTTGCTTGATTGAGAATGCACTCCATGGCTGAGTCAGTCTAAAGCATGTTGAATATAAGAACAGTTTCTCCAGCAGCTTTTAAGTGAATTTCAAAGACAATATTTTCAAATTTCTAGATAGATTTATTCAACCACATATGTGCCATTTTGTTATCTTAGAGGAAGCTTCCTGATTCCATTCTGCCAGAGCTTTTGATATGAGGGACTGGTCTAAGTAGTTTTTAAAGACTGATAGAGAACTGAAGTTCCTATTAAAAGGATTTTGTAGGGATCAAAATAAGTGGTAATCCAAAGATGAAAGGTTAGGTGAGTATGACAAGTGCAGCAGAACATCTCAGCCTAGCTGCACCAGTATCTGCCATGTCTTCAAAGAGATGTGATGTCTGGCACAGTCCTGATGGAAGATGACACCATTTGATTGAACAATTCTGTACACTTCATTGATTACTGCCCTTAAGCAATCCAGTTGGTAACAGTACTCGTTTGAATTCAATGTCTGATTTAGTAGGAACTCATAATACACAATGCCCATGGAATCTCATTAGATACACAAAATCAACTTCTTCAGATGAAGAATGACTTTTGGAGTGGTTAATGTTGGTTCATTCTGTTTTCTAGAAGCTTTTTCATAACACATTGTTGTAAACAATCTATTTTGCATTGAACCACTGTGTTCCTGAATCTCCTGTTTATGGTTATGTAATTGATTTGGTTTCTAAGTCTAGCAAACCAATTGTGAATACTAGTCACAGCTATAGCACCATCCCAATGAATGGTACATATCTTTTTTGCTGTTTGTACAACTTTTTTCTTTTCAGAATAAAAATGCATCAAATGAGTAAAATGCTTCTCACTTTCATCTATTTTCACTTTTAACTATAAAAACATTCAAAATTCCCAATATACACACAAACTGTATAAAAAGATATTGAAATACCACCTTTCAGAATCGATATCTGTGGCATAAATTTCATTGATGTGTGAAATTAAACCCTTTGTTAAAAATCCACCTATTATAAAATGCTACAATCTTTTCCCAAACATATATATGTATAGTTTGTGTGTGTGTGTGTATATATATATATATATATATATTGCTCATTCAGTAATGAATTAGAGCACTCTGGCCACTGGTGTATGATACATCATATGCTAAAAGTCTGCTTCCTTCTACTGAGCACCTCATCGCTCAGAGGTAGAATCGCCGATTGACACCAATTCAGTCAGGTTTCAGTCCTGGGTTAAAAGCAATCAGATGTCTAACTGGACTGATGAGCTGTGATACAGTGAAACACATCTGTCTGCGGATGACTATATATATATATGTATATATATATGTATATATATCCTTTGTTTTTGGTTTGGTATCTTCTGATCAGTGCTATTTAATTTGCGATTTTTGTCTAATTTGTTAGCCAAGTCCTGACGACCCGGCGAGTGAAACCACAGTCGACTTTTTGCTCACTTTTAGATTTAGTTTGTATATATATTTAACAGCGTATGTTTAAAAAAAACAATATATATATATATATATATATATATGAACAAGCAGTCAAGTTCCCACAATTTTTTTTGTTCAAGATTAGTATTGCAATGTACAAACTAGATTCAATTTCAGAATCTCAAAATTCATTGCAGTTGTATTTAATAGTCAGAGCAGACATGATGTGTAAGGAAAAACAAATATAATACATAGATACATAGAGCAGAAGACAGAAAATTAAAAAATGTAAGATTCTAAATTGAATTTTAGGTGAGCAAAACATACTTGGTAAGAAAACTAACTTTAATTTTTAACTATACCAAAAGATTTTTACCTCAATTGTTCAGACATCAGTTCATAAAATATTAGCTGCACATGATGAGCAATTTCAGAAGTATAGGGCCTGAGCAAACCAATTTTATTTTGTATCCATTGTGTCTATTAAATTGTCTAATCTGTCAAAAAGAGTGTGGTAAATGTCAATGACATGTTACTACTGTTTGCTTGCATGGTGGCAAGCTTTAATGTCATATGGCAACTTCCAAATGGTTTCTTTGATTGAAAAAGCTCCATGAACATAGTTGCTTCTCATCTGTTTCCTTTAATCAAGGCAAATCCCATAAACAGGCTGACAAGATTAATGGTTTCTTGTCTGAATATGAAATGTTTCCTACCTTCTACAGACTAAAGATGTCAGACAAGGGATTGACCCCCATCAAAATGACTTGGCTTAATATCTTACTAGAACATGTTTGCCACTCATGTTGTGGTGCTATGTTAGAGAGAAACACCAAAACTTATCAGAGACAGGCAACCAAATAGTCATATCATTTGAACTGAAGAAATAAAAAATAATTTTTTCACTATTTGGTTATTTTATTTCATGGTCATTACCAATGAAAAAATATTTCATGCAAATAGTGCTACAAAGAAGAAATATCTGTATAAGAGAATACTTTTATATTAATCATCACTTAGCCATTGTGTAGAGCCGTTAGATCTTTACAATTGAAGGTGGTAAGAATAATTATAACAATGATGATGGTGATGATAATATATTGACATGATTGTAGGTTGACTGCAGTCAATAGGACTGCAATATTAAGGGGAACTCCATGACTGTTGATGGCTGTATAGTATATGTTATACAAGGGCAACCTACTGTTTGGAATTCAGAGTTGTCCTTTTCCTAGACTGGTTGCTAATCACAGCTAGAGAGTTTAGTCTTCCCTACTATTTACCCCATAAGTAAATGGAGAAGAGATAGATTCATACCTTTTCGAAAGGCTATTTGCATAAAAGTGGAGATAATGAACTTGGTTGAAATTTGAACTCAGCTTGCTGATTTCTCATTTAGAGTTGGTAACCACTACACTTGGGGGATGTGTGTTGTGGTGCAGTGGATATCGGCTCAGAATGAGAAATCAGGGCGCTTAGTTCAAATTCCAGCTGAATTTATTGCATTCACTTATGCGCAAATACTCTTGGGAAAGGTATTAATCCATCTCTTCCCTCCAGCTATGGGTCAAATAACATAACAGATTAAGTTCTATAACCTTGGTTAGCAACCAGTCCATCACAAAATGTAAGGTCAATAGACACCCCCTAACACACTAACCTGCTCCCATTCTATCAAACACTCTTCCCATCTGCCCAACCCTCATCCTCGCTATCCTTACTCATCTGTCACCTTCCTCCTGACATTCCCTATGTCTAACCACTCCTTCTCTTTACCTTCCCCTATGTAGCCCCATGCGCAATAGTGGCAGTGGAATGCCTTGCTTGGGGTGAGATGATTAAAAAAAAAAAAGAAAAAAAAAGTAATGGCAACCTACTGCAGGATAATCTTCTGCCCAGTCAGTCATGTCTCTTACGAGTCATGATTGCCAAAGCATTTATCACGTATGGCACTTAATTGACTGACTGAACCACTACACAACATGTACTTGATAACACAGAAGGTAATTGATATTGTGTCAGAACTTAAATTAGAGATCAGCTGTGATTTCCATACCTATGTATATAAATTTCTTGTTTCTTTTTATAAATAATGATGTTAGTGAAAATAATTTTAAAACCATTATTTGGCTTTATTTTCTTAAATAAACTATAATTCAATCTAATATAAAGTAACTTATATGATACTATTAACATCAGCTGCAAAAAGAAGTTCATTTTTAGGTTTTGCTCAAATCTTGCAAACAAGAGAACATCATTTTAGAGCTCTGAATGAATTTCAAGAAAAAATAAACTTTTGCAGATATTTGTTTCTTTGTTTAGTGATTCCAGTTGAATTTGTTGCATTCCCTTATGCACAAATATCCTTTGTAAAGGTATTAATCCATTGCTTCTCCCTTCAGCTATGGGTTAAATAGCAGAACAGATGGGGATCTATAGCCTTGGTTGTTAACCAGTCTATCACAGAAAGTAATGGCAACCTACTACAGGAAAATCTTCTGCCCAGTCAGTCATGTCTCTTTCAAGACATGATTGCTGAAATGTGTGTGACATATGGCACTTAACTGACTGACTGGTGAGTTATTTAATGCCCAAATCTTTTTTTTTTTAGCATTAGTAATTTCTTTTACTAAAATGTATTGCTGGTAATTTAATATGCATTGCTGGTAGTATATTATTTTTTGTTCCTAAAATATATTGCTGGTAATTTGTTTTTACTATGAAAATGTATTTTTTATACTTTCATAGTCTTTTGGCCACAGTTTGAGAGTTAATTTGTCCATAGATAGGATTGTAAAAGGTGCTACCATTCTGGATCAGGATGGACCTGAGAACAACACAAATGTATAGAGGGTTCTTAAAATCTCCTGATCAGAGTCCTTTCTGCTAGATGAAGTTTATTGTCATACCCAGGACACCTTTTACAGATATAAAAGATGCTTTAATTGAAGATGTTAGAAAAGAAAATGTAATTTTCTAAATGTATTTGGAATGGAATATAAAAAGTTACATTATAAATAAAATGCAAATTGCAATACAAAATTTCAATCTAGTTAATTTGATTATTTATATCAATATATGTAGGTGTTGAAATAGTTACTAGGACATAAAATGAAATCAGTAGGCTAATTTCAAATTTTAAATTACATTAATTTTGAACAAATGCTCTTGGTGAGAACATAAAACCATCTCTTACCTCAGTAGACATTTGTAAAATAATAGGGCAAACTCAGATCTCTTGCCTTGGCTGACAACCAGTTTAGGAAAAGAACAGCTCTAATTTCAAATTTCTTGCCTATACATTGTAGATACTGTAAGTATGACTCTTACAGTGGATTGAGAAAAAAGCTGATATAGGTAAATAAATAAAATAAATGTTTGTAATTTTTATTTTAACCCAAGGAATACAGAGTAACATAAGATAATGAGTGAACCTTTCATCAATTTAAAGTAAAGATATTGAAATAATGTTTTGTTAAAAATAACTGGAGATTAGTAAGAATTTTCAAATGGCAGATATTTTTAATTTTTGTTTTTCAGTTTCAAAAACTTCTTAACTAAATGTCTATATAATCTAAACAAAAAGATTTTTTCAGTCCCCAGTTCTCAATTGATTTTATGCCTCATCTAAAATCTTGATTTCTTTGTATGTTTTTTTAACTGTTGCTTTGCATTTACACAAAATTATGACTTCTTTTTCAGTATCTTTTCATTGTTATTTATTATTATGTTCTTTTCATTTTTTTTGTTTTTCATAATTTGAAGTCTCTTTCTTTGAAGTGGATACAACTTGACTTTCTTTGAGCCTGCCAACTGGGTGAACTGTTGGATTTCAAGATGCTATCATGAAAGTTGACGACTGCATTCATTTCTTCATGGCCTCAAAGAATATGCTGCACACAGGGAGGCTTCTAGAAACGTGTGCCCCTACACTGGCAGTTTATGTTCAAGTACTGAAGTATCTAATCATTGGCACAATACTGAACGCAGCAGTCACAGGAAGATGTGAGGTGTTGACATTTCACTGAATGATGAATATATCAAAAAGCCAGCCATGCATTAGAAAACTCTCTGTGGCAGACTCTGGCACAGCGCCATTTTTTTTTTATTCCCCTGAATTATTACCCTTGATTTTTACCCAGGGAGACTCTGCAGGCTTTGATCTAAAAAAAAAAAAATGAAGAATATATGCTAAAGTGTTTCTCTCTTTCTCTTTCTTTTGTTATTTATTATGATTATATTTCTTTAAAAAAATCTTTCATACATTTTTGTTATTCTTCATCGAGGATATTCTCTTCTTCAGGCAGTGAGTGTCACAGTTTATAATTCAATCATTTTGCATCATTTGATCTGTTTTTTTATATATCTTTTTTTTATTGATGAAAATGTGTATAGCAATAACTTTTTTTAGTAATGACAATCACAATGTCTTGTCACCTTCTATACGTACACAATTGCAAATCAGACAGAAGTTGGCCTTTACTGTAAGATATCTCTGAATGGCATTCAGAATTGAAATATATAACATTTTCAAACTTCTTAAGGTTGAATATATTAAATGTATTTGTGAATGATCAAAATAACTCATTAAATGTGTGTGTGTGTATATGATATTTTTAGGTAAATATATATTTTAACCAGTGATTTTTCTATTGTGTATCATATCATATAATAAGTATCTCTTGTTAAAATCTTCTGACTGGATAAACAATCTTATCAAAATTCAGAAAAAGTAAAAGAAGCTCATTGATAGATAAATAAAAGATTGTAAGATTTGTAAGATTACAAGATATGTAAAATTCAGCAGCTCAGAATTTTGTCACATTCTTTTTCACACAAATATTCTTGGCAAAGAGATGAATCCATTTCTTCTTTTCTCAGCCTTGGGTTAAATTGTAGAGCAGGCTGGATACTCTAGCCTTGTTTGGTAACCAGTCTAAAAAGACAATTCTGAATTCAAAACTCAGCCACCTAAAGTAATACAAAGATAGTTACACATGGAATATCACTACTATGTCCATAAAAAAAAATAAAGGATAGATTTCAATGACTATGGATAATGACAAGAAAAAAATGGTGAGTTTCCACATTGTGAAAAACAAACTTGCTAATGACGGAATCATTATAATGTGCAACTATGACAATCTGAAAATATTTAGGATTTTTTCTATTTTGTTGTATCATGTTGTTTTACAACAAGTGATCAGTAGTCAACCTTGTTCTAGTCTGACTCTTTACTCTACATTTTATTTATCCTATAACCAACATAAATAAATTTCTATTTTCCAATCCCATTACACTTTCCTGAACTGAAACCAGAGCTATGGGCTGGCAATGAAGATTGGAAGGAATAAGGAAAAGAATGAGAAAATACAGGTAATGATTTAGAAAAAAGCAGAGATCCAAGATAGGGGAAATTCTTAAACATCTTCCTGAACTGAAACCAGAGCTATGGGCTGGCAATGAAGATTGGAAGGAATAAGGAAAAGAATGAGAAAATACAGGTAATGATTTAGAAAAAAGCAGAGATCCAAGATAGGGGAAATTCTTAAACATCAACATTTCTATTATGTTCAGCTAATAAATTATAACATTTTTCCCACAAAGCAATACTAATTAAAAAGTTAATAATTTATTTATTAATAATTAAACAGAAAGAAAATAATTTGTAAAATCAAGGTACTAAAGAGGAAAGCTCATCAGAACAATTGTCATAAAAATATTTATAAAAAAGGCTACATTATGGTGGCGGGAAGTAACTGAAGCAGAGATGCCAAAACAGGACTGATAACATTTCAAATTCTCCTATAGATGCATTGCATTGATAAATGGTAAACTTATAAAAATTTAAGATAGACTCCGGTGAAAAAAAAGCTGTCTATTAAAACGGGGTGAACAAATTTTTAAGTAGTAAACCTAGATATTGATTCAATATAATCTTTTTACAGTATTTGTTTTGATGAGCTTTCCTCTTTGGTATATCAACTTTACAAATTTAAGTGCAGTACTAGATTGGCAGCTAGGACTCATTAATTTACAGTTGGCTAGATGTAACTGTAAGTTCTAACTGTAAGTTTTATCTCTTGCACTTCTTGCTTCTGGAAATCTCTTCTAGCTCTTTGCTTTCCAGTCAATTTTGATATTCAAAAATTGAAATCATTTGTTATCTTTTGCCTTCTTAGTTTTTGTTCTTTTATTGTTCTCTCTCCTTAAGATTTTTTTTATTCTTTCACACTCAGTAACCTCTTGCATCTTAGTAGCTTTATTGTCTTGCTTGGTCTGAAAATGATTAAAACAAAAAATAAAGATAAATTAACAAATCAGGATCTAAAAGAGATAGTTAAAATTTTTGGGGATACATAATGAGAAAATAGGACTTGCAGAATTTGGCACTCACTAGAAATTCAGAAGAAAACAGCAAGTAATATCCCTAATGGTTTTTGTGTAAATAGATGGCTAAACACAGACTGGGAAGAATAGTAAGAAAACAAACAACATTTAGAACTACAAAGGATTAGAAGCTGTGGAAGGACCAGATTGCCCACGTCTTGAAGGGACATGGCACATAAAAGAAGAAGCATAGACAGTAGCTATTCCTATGGATTAATTAAAAGGTTAAGTTTGAAATTTTGAAAATATTATCCAGGTATGACAGGTACTGGTAAAAAAACTGAAAGTACAGCAGTTCAATAGTTGTGACGGTAACTAGCATGATGAAGAACACAGTTTAAACTAATCATAATAATATTAATTCCTCATCTTAGAAATTCAGTCATCTCCAGAATGGTATTTTTGTCATCTTATTTCACAGCAGACATTTTCAATAGGAACATGAAATACACTTATGCAATTTATATTTTATGTACCAATCTGTCAAGATATTAATATCTTTCCGATAGCAAAAGAAGTGATCAGTAAATTGAAATATACAAGCCATTTTTATAAAGAAAAGTTATATATATTTACCTTATCTATTAAAATCTTCAAATCTATCAAAATATTTTGAAATTAACACATTTAAAAGAGGGTAATAAAAGTCATATCTGGTCTAAAAAGAAATTACAAATTTATGTCTGATAAAAATGATTATTGAAAACCCATGTAAATTTATCAGCAACAAGTTGGATAAGATAGAGAAAAAGACAGAATTTTTTCAAATGATAAGACCCACTGACTGATAAGCATGTATTTATCAAAACTGCAATTTTACACGCTGACAGGGGTGTGAGCACAAGCAAACTCCAACTTTAATATGAATATTTTAATTAAGAAAAAATTAGATGAAGGAGAATTAAAATGTTTTCTTTGCTGTTCTGCTTGTATCTTTTAACATTAAAAAAACAATTTTCATTTGTTTAAGATGCATTCAATTGTTAGACTTTTAAATATTATCTTGAAGACATGCCTCAAACTTGAGAAGCTACACACAAAAACTGCTACAGGATAAGATTAAAGAAAATTATGGTTTACATAGAAAAGTTCTCCATATCACAAATTTTAAATAATTTTGTAAAATATTAAAAACTCAGTCTACAACATTTATTTTCATTAGAATTGCTAAAAATTTTATCTCTTTTAAAAACTCAGTCTACAACATTTATTTTCATTAGAATTGCTAAAAATTTTATCTCTTATACAACAGTAAAAAACAAATTATAGCTACATTAAAGAAATCAGTATTACATATGTTAATGAAAAATATGTTTTAACACCTTGACATATATAATATTGTTGACTTTTTTTTACTAAAATTTCACTAGACAGAAGGCTCAAGAACCACTCAAGGTAGGTGATTACAGTCAAAATGATAATGATGTTTGAGATATGTGCTATGAATAGAAAATAGTAGGAAGTGAAGATTATGAGGATAAGAAGGATAGATAATGACTGATCCTTGACTTGAAAAGGTCAAAGTAGAAGTTTTCAAGAAGGTAACAATGTGAATTGATTCATTTGTTTTTTATAGCTTATGAACCATTTGCAGGTTATTTAAAGCCAGAAAATATATTTGCATTGTTAAAATTGTTTGGCGATAATAATGATTTATTGATACAATTCCTACTAATTAACCCATAGCTGGGGAAAGAAGAAGTGAATTTATACCCTTCCCAAGAATGTTTATGTGTAAGTGAATATAATAAACTTGACTGAAATTGGGACTTGGCTCTCTAATTTCTAATTGCAAAGCAGTCATTCATCTAAGTAATGACCTGGCTCAAAATTGCTTAACTTTGGAGATCATATGGGAAATGGCTAATGTTAACATTCAGAAGAGTTATTCATTGTGCCTTCTGAAACGAATGTTTTCAGCTGACATGAAGTGGAAAGAGTGCATTAAATCAACTGCTAAGTCTGCAGCTAAGAAAATCAGTTCACTATGTCGTGCGAGACAATTTTTCTTGCTAAAATCTCTCTTACATTTTTATAAGTCTACCATTCATCCATGCTTTCTGCCACATCTTCTGCTGTATATTTAGAGATTCTTGAAAAATAACAAAGAAGAATATGCAATGTTAGTGATCCTGACATAGCATCTCAGTTTCAGCCACATTCCTGCCACTATAACATAGCTTCCATGTGGCTTGTCTATAAATAATTTCATGATAATTTTTCAGGAAAGTCCAGAGATTTCAACCACCATGCTACTCATAAATTGTCTAAATATCAACATAAAGAAAATTTACAAATAAAAATCTCAAATAATTACAAGTGATCAAAAATTAAGCTTAAAAACAAAACATCCTACCGAGACACTGATTACCAATAGAAGCCTCTTTCTATTCTGGATTATTTGCATCCTACCCAGCTCAAAATTTTGAATCTGTCCCTATTTCTTAACATTTTTCCATCAGTGACTAGTCTCTCCATTTTAAAATTTTCATTGCATATTATAAATGCAGTTTTTGCTTGTTTTTAGCAATTTGTTTTATAAAAACTTACAAGGACTTAATGAAACATGCACTTTTCAACATATAGAGTAGATTAGCAAACTAAGTTCTACTTCCAACTTTTTTTTGTATTTCCTTTACAGAAATACCCATTTCTTCTCTCTAGGATATGGTTTAAATAGTAAGATAGACTAGGCTCTTGAAATATCAACATTCACTTTACAAATACCAAAAGCAAGCAAATGTATCCCATCTCTATGTTGCACACACAAATTACCTTTACTTGCAAGATTACAAAATTTACTCTCATCAGTGAACATTTACAGAGAATCATTTGATCTCTCAGATGACTCTATACTGAAAACATTGTAAATGTGTTCAATGGTGTTGTGGTTTAAGTAAAAGTCTGGTTAAAGGCATGTATAAACCATAGTCTTGTTGTTAAGTAAATAATTTTGAGTAGCACAGGTAACATATGGTAATGATAATATTAACCATTTCCTTGTAAGAAATTACTTAGCATTCATTGACCAAGCAGCAAGTACTATTTTCATTGCAATTTCTAAAATCATTCTCTTAAAACAATTTTTAAGAAAAATGGTTTCGGAGAACAACTCTGAATTCTAAACTGTGGATAATGCAACAAGAAACCACTCCACTATCTTTCCAAAATGTCATAGCATGTCACATATAATAAAGAAAAGGAAATAAGCAAGAGCCATGATTGACAGAATCCTGAAAGGACACAGTATTTCTTTTTATCAGTTCACCTCAGGCAAGGTGGAAATGCCACTATTAAAAGATGTTTAAAGACAGTGAAAATGAGAGAAAAGACTGAATATAAAGAGGATCAAGGAAAGAACAAAAGATGAATGGGTTTCGAGAAGATAGAAGATTATGCAATTTTACATCAGGTAATCAAGTAAATAGGAGCAAGTTTCACAGGCAGGAAATATGAGAAAAAAAAAACGTTCGAGAAGAAGTGTTATATACCCCATATAACCAAGAAACCAAAGTTGGCGACTGTCTTTGCCAACAAACAATTAACTTGTATGTATAAAAATATTAACTTATATTTTTATTCATCTTTCTCAGTGATGTGGTGTAGAGTTGAGGGTGGTTGGAGAGATATCATATCCTTGCCTGGCCTTCCCCTGATCTTCCCTGATCTCTCTATCTCATCCCTTTCTCTGGCCCTAGAACATGTTTCTTATATAGCTGAGCATTGCTTGACCACATCATCTTTTACCACACATATTGTTTATTATTTTCAAATGGTTTCCATCCTCTGACTTTGACTATGCTGTTTATCCAAACACCCCACATTCCTTTAATACAAAACCAACCCTATATTTTTCATTTTCCAAAAATAATATCTATTTAAATTTAAACAAACTCATGACTTTTGAGAACAGCTGTCTTAACACAACCTCACCCATCACCTGCATTTGCATTCTTGACTTTTCAAAACAATATGTTTCTTTTTAATTTTGCTAGCTTTTCATTTTTCCATCAAACAATACACTTGTGGGTAAAATTACACAGTAAGTCAGATAATATATAACAGAAGTGGCAATTGCATTTAGCTATTTCTACAGTAAAAGTGTGGAACATTGATATCAATTTAGTAGGACACTTAAATTCATGTAGTTGAAGCACCAGAGAAAAAATTTATCAGACCAATTGCCATGAAAATATTTGTAGAAAAGACATAGGGAACTCATCAATGGGAAAGTAACTGAAGTCGAGATGCCAAGTCAGGATTGATTACAAAAATATGAAAAAAAAAAAACTGACTCTAGTAAGGATATTGCAAAGAATGGTTATGAATATATACAGCCTCTGATTTTGTAAAACAGAAAAGTAATAAAAAATAAAGTGTAATTCATTCAACTCATCTTTGACTGGAAACAAATTACAGAATATTGTCATTAAAAGATACCAATTTTGATAAAGTACAAAAGATTATATATATTTTAATTTAAGGATGGTGAAAACTGCTTGTTTACGGCAGCCATTAATACAAGCCTTAGTAATCAGGATTGAATATAAGAACTTTTAATTATTGATCCACATTATTAATTGCTGAACAGAAATACAAGTGCTCTATGTACAAATTGTATTATGCAAGTTAATATTTTCACAATAAAATTTATATTAACCAACCAATTTTATGCATATACTTATTGATAGGATAAATATACCATAGGAATTACAGCTTGTATAAATATTTTTTAAGAGTAACTAATTTGGTAACTTGAGATTTTATTCATCAATTTTGGGGAAGTTTATCATATTGTAGATGAATATACATACTAACATAGTTATTGATACTTATTTGTTTTCATTTCAGACATGGATCATAAGAAATACCTTAAAAGAGAAACAAGATATTGGAATGTTATTGACTGACAGGAACACAACATTGAAAATTATGATAAGGTTTACTTTTTATATACTGAGACTTATCCAATTCAAAATTAAAAAGCCATCCAAGGTAGGGTGTTACTGTGTGGCATTGTATAAGCGTAAGAAAAGGTAAGAAGGGAAGTTCACAATGTTATGCAGGAACAATATCAGTTAATCTAAGACTTGATAAAATAAAAATTAAAGTGATTAAGAAAGCATATTGCTGGGAGTCTGTTCCACAAAGTAGCAGTTCTTGAGAAGAAGCTGTACAAGTGGATCTTACACCTTACTAATAATGGGAATGAGGATGATTCACATTTGTGTAAGTGGCATGCTGGCAATTGTAATGCTCAGTGTTGGTGTGCCTAAGAAATTCATTTTGTCATAATAAATAACAATAGAGCAACAAGAGGCCTGTGATGTTTCATCTGTGGGGAAAAGGTTTGTTGGTTGGAAAATAATTGATCATCAATAAGACTGTATAAATACTTTTGAATTCAAATCAGGCAAATGAGAATTGGGCAGCTCCAGGCAAAATATATTTTTAATCAATTCACTCTATGCAAGGCAGTAATGTCACTAAGACACAAGGGTCTAATCAAGTGAAAGAGCATGAGAAGACTTTAGAAGGAACATGGAACCCAATCTTAAACAGGAAAACAAGGGATAAACTTCTGTTCAAAAGACTAGCAAGGAGTGTGAACCAGATGATAACCAGACCTATCTTCTTTTTCATGCGCTATGTTCCTTCAGGACATAAGTGATCATGGACTTCCACTTGGCTCTGTCTCTTGTTGCTCTCAATATTTTTTCTTTTAAGTCCCACTCCATTAACTATTTGCTCAGACCTAACAAGTACATCTCGTGCTGCTTTCCCCTGTCTCCTTCCATTTATCCAAGCTATTAGTATTAAGTTTTCCAGACCCTCCTTTTTCATTACATGTCCGAGGAACCTCATTTATCTCTTCCTGTTATAGACCTATCTATATGGCAGTAATACTCCAGTTTTTGTTTGATCTGGCTCTTGTAAAGATAGAATAAAGCAGGGTGAGTCAGATTCTCATTGCAGCACTATGAACTGATAGAGATTACAGAAGAATTAAACAAAACTTGGAACATTTCCGAAAACAAGAAAAACTGGCTTAAGAATTTCATAAAAAGAGACTTGAGAAAACCCAATAATATAATAATCAAGAAAAGTTGATTGACCAACAAAAAGAAACATTTCAAGTGGTTTGCATTGCAAGAAAAAAGATGCAGAAAATATGCAAAAAATGCAGAATGTTATGAATGCTAGTTACAGATAGGTATGCCATAATGGTTGAAGTTTAAAGAGTTTGTTCTGGGGATATAAGCTATCAGAATTTGTTTGTTTTCTTTTTTTGTATCTGTTGTGATTTATGAAAATACTTTATTATTCAAAAAAAAATATAAAGCCTTAATAAAAATTTAAAACTATTCTAGACAGATTTTGAAATTAGGATAAACCTATGTAAAAACATTCAGATTAGTGCCTTTAAGTAAACATTACTAAGAGAAATATATAATTTAAACCAATAAATATAAGAAAAAAATTTAGGGATGAATGTAGAGCTACATAGAATTGAGCAGAGAGGTGGCCTGCAGGTGGAGTTGTTCACAGAAGTAGTTAACAGATGAAAAACAACACAGGATAGAGTAAGGTTTTGGCTTAGTATAAAGAGAATACATTTATAGTTCTATTCAAATTTGATGATGATATCAATATAAATGCAGAAAAGTAATGTAATTTCTTGGTCAAGATGCTTTTAAGTGGTACAGTTCACAACCAAGAAGTCTTAAAATAATATACATATTCATGCAAGATAATAGACAGTCAGATTATGCAATGTTAATTCTTGTCAAATGTACCAAAAACTTTGAAACACTCCAAACTAATGACCTTGCCCAGCCTTTCCAGATAATAATCCAATAGAAAACTTGTAATCCATCTTTAAAACAGATGGATATTTGAAGTGAAAATAATATTCAAACAAAGAAATAATAAAATTTGTTGCAGCTAATGCTAAAGTTGAAACAGGAGAAAATTTAACAAAATCAATGATTGAAAGACTAGTGAAGGCTATAGAATGTCAAGGAGTCCATATTAACATGTAAAATAATAATTTATTCAGGTATATGGAAAGCTGTTATGTTTCTATGGTTGATATATTTTGAATTGATTCATGAATAAAAAAGTTATATTGTTTAAATAATAAAATGTGAAACATTTTATCAAAACAAGTTATCAATATTTTTAAAAGACATGTAAGTAAAACACTTATAATATATTGTTGATTTAAATATTAGTATATCCTGAATAAGTTTCCTATAATGATGGGTTAATATCAATTTTATCATATAAATATTGACTTACATAATAAATTCTGGCATAGCATATGTATTTTGGTTTGCATTTAGCTTGAATTATTGTATATATATGTGATTAAAAGGCTTTATCAATGTTTAAAATAAAGTTAGTTTTGTGTAGTTCTTACATTTAACTTGTGAGAAGAATGTCTTTGAAAAAGATGTATGAAAAACCATTAAGAAAAAAAAATCCCTTGTTGCAAGATTTCAAAAGTGAAATAAAACTTTACTTGTGAATTTATCAAAAGTAAATTTTTTTGAGAGAAACGTAGGCACAATTCTTGGAAAAATTTACCTGGAGCAAAATAATTCTCTTTGTTGTTTAGAAAACAAAACAAAGTAAACCACCAAAGAAATGCTTTTGTATGCCTGCAAATGAAGCTTCTGGTTATTTGTTTCTAGAAGTTTGGGAAACAGGCTGAGAAAAATGTTAGAAGGAAAACAAAATCCTTTATAAAAAGGATAGTGGGTGATGAGGCATACTTTATCAAAACAAAACAACCTATGACATCAAGAAAGAAGCCTTTGAAAAAGAGTTTAGAGACAAGGGAATAGAATGCCTAAGGACAAAGACCTAAAGTGTCTTATAGATGAAATACAAAAATCTATCTCCTAAAAACAGTTAGTTTAACAGATTTCACATGAAGTTTCTTTGGTAACAACTAAAGAGAGATAAGTAACCAAGAAATTTTACAATTTCTTAACTACAAAAATACCATTTTTAATATTTGTTTATATTTCTGAGATGAGGTATTTTAACTATTTACATTGTTCAGGCTATTGCCATCATCTTTATTGTCATATTTATGACATTTCGGCGGTTGTACACTCCAGGCTTCTTCAGGTAATATATGCTGGAATTTTGAACCAAACCCTTTATTGCACAGTCAATAAAAGTGTTAGTTGAAGTAATCCAGTGACTTGACCCAAAGAGTTGCGAATTCAATACCTGGCCACAGTAGAGGTAAACAAAAACCTAGAGAGTTGAATTATTGAAGGAAAATAACTAAAACTGAGATATACAGGAAAAGTATGGCCTGCAGAACTAGAACAATCTACCTTGATAAACAAAATAAAGTGTTCAATCCAAAATTTTAACCTATATCACCTGAAGAAGGCCAATGCATACAATAGCTGAGATGTTGTGAATATGACAATAAAGATAAGGGCAGTAGTTCAAACAATGTAAATAGTATAAATATTATTTTTAAAATAAATATGGTAAGCTAGTAATTTAAATATTATTTTTTAAATTAAATATTTCATTATATATTTTTAAATCAGAATTCTATTGATTTATAACATATTTTATATTCATTTTATATTTATTGTTTTGTAACAACAACAACAACAAAAAAAAAAGAAATTGAAAAAAGTTAGAAGTAAAAAGAATAGTACAAATATATTTACATGATAAACCAAAAATGGAGTACTACTGCTATACACAGTCTATCACTATCCAGTTTTTACTTTCCAGCCTTGATAAAGTTCAAAAGCATCTCTGCAGTCTTGTGGGTGTTTAATTATTTTCCCCTCTATAACAACTTTCTTTCGGATGAAACATCACTAGTCTCTTGCCACTCTATTGCTATTTCCATGGCAAATGTTTCAACAAGCTAGATTCTTTAGTTCCACCAGTTCAGACTTTCACAGCTAAGACCCACCAATCCACATCTCTTCTTCATCTGTGAAGAAATTTTCCAGCATTCACGTCCAAAGAGGTCTGATTAACTCTCTTTTATGATTAATTTTTTCTGTTTCTTAATTCTTTACTAAGTTTTTTGGAAGGCATCTTTCACTATTTCAATATGTATTCAAATTTCTGTCACACTTCACAGATATTTAAATTTTCTACTTGCTTAATTTTTTCTTCAATTTGTAGTGAACATCTTGGGCTGTTCCTCTTGCTGACAACTTTCCATTCTGTCTTCTTATAATTGGTGCTTATTCCTTTTTTCTTGCAGTTTCCTTTTAGCACAGGATTAATATTTTATCTTCAGTACTAGATTGGTTATAACCAATAATGTCACCGCAAATTTCCAGAAACTGTAGGAAGTGTTCTAACAGGAGATGGAAAGTGCGACACGGAGATCCGAAGGCGAATTGGCATGGCAAAGGACGTGTTCCAGAAGATGAGCAAAATACTAACACACAGGAAAATCTCAATAGAAACGAAGAAAAGAGTGCTAGACTGCTACGTGATGTCAGTTCTTCAATACGGCTGTGAATGCTGGACAATATCATCAAAAATGAGGACAAAACTGGAAGCGGCCGAAATGTGGTTCTACAGAAGGATGCTACGGATATCGTGGACTGAGCATACAAGCAACGACGAAGTGTTAGAAAGAATGGCAACAAAAAGGAAATTGATGCTGAGCATCAGGAAGAGACAATTGAAGTTCCTGGGACATGCAATGAGGAAGGAGAGCCTGGAGAACCTGATACTGACTGGACAGATAGAAGGAAGGAGAGACAGAGGAAGGCAGCGGATAACATATTTGCAGGGTCTGATCAGGTGGATGACAGAACGGGGGTTGCCAGGAGCAACAGGAACAAACATACTAAGAGCCACAAGGGATAGGGAGACGTGGAGATCCATGATCGCCTACGTCCTGAAGGGACAGGGCACATAGAAGAAGAAGAAGAAGAATCTTTAGGAACTTATTCTGCTTATTTTCTTATCAATATGAAAATGGAAACAGATCACTTTATAGTCTCAGAAAGAATGAAACCATTTTGATATTTTAAAAGAAAACAATTATTTAAGATATTACGAGATCGAAATTATGTTCTCATCATATTTCTTTTCAGAAGTATGATGAGAACTCAAATGAAATCAGCTGTATTATGTTTTCTTAGTTACATTTAAACTGAATTGCTGCAGTGCCAAAGACTCAATGAAAAACCTATTAAATTGATGACTAGAAGATTTGCCATACTTTTCACTTTAAAACAATTTCCTTTGTCAGAATAACTTATGTTCATCAGAAAAAAACCCACTTTCAGCCTCTGCAGAACTTACAGCAGGATGTTAATTATATTTTTAGCTAATATATAAGATCATCTTTGATAATCCAACAACCAGTTCATTAAGCTTTTATAATTTTAAGACTCGATTCAGGTGAACTAGTAAAATGCTACCACTGGTTGTACCCATGTTTATTAGGGATAGAGGATTTTAGTGAAGTTTAGGACTCACTTTCCTAAAACTTCACTCATTAAAATCACCAATGAATCTTAGATTTCAAATATCTGTAAAATTCATATTTATTTTTTCATTCTTTGACAATTTATATTTCACAACTTTATCAATTAAACAGAGATATTTTATACATAAATTTATACTTGCACAGTAAATATATGTTTTATAGATATGTAATTTGTAGATAATCTATTGTAGATATTACATGTTTTAGTATAAACCTATTTCTTTAAAGTAAAACATTATGTTGACAATTTCAGTATTTTCAAATAGTTTTCTCATGTTAGTTTCCTTGTAGTATTTATTTCTTCCAGGTGCTAAGGGAATACATTCATTTAAAATATGTTGCACTGTGAAGGTGGCTTGGCATGTTAAAGATGTTGGTTGATCTTCATTCATCAATAGGGGAAGTATATATAGTCTATGTGCAGCTAATGATAATGAGATAAAGATGAGATAACAATGGTTCACATTGTTATCTCATCCTTCCTTCTTTTTCTAGGCACCTGCCTCTATTCATCCAAGACTAGTTTGACTGGGCAAAGCTTATTATTTGCATTGTCAGTTCAACACTTCTGCCATTTCTGTTGAATGAGACTGTTTATTTTATTTTTCAAGTTTATATTAGGGATCTGATCAAGGGTTTCATTTTGAGCAGACTTTGTGACTGAATCTGCTTGGTCATTTCTTCTAATTCCTTTGTGGCTTGGGATCCAGCATAACTATTTCTTTATTGTTGAATAATAAATCCAACCTGCAAAACAATTTCACCACAAGTGGATTGGGAAGTTTCTTTTTTTCGTTTTTTTTTTCCTTTCACTCCAAGCAAGGTAGGACTGCCACGAGTGTGAAGGAGGTTACAGTGAGAGAAAAAACAGAGTACTTGGGGATAATAGATGAACAGTATTCAAAAAGACAGATGACAATTGATGTTGCATTTAAATTTTTGGAGATTGTAGCTATCAAGGAAACAAGTAAATGGAAGTGAGTTCCACAGGCTGGAAGTGTGAGAAAAGAAACTGTTGGAGAAGAAGAGGCAGTTACATTTAACTATTTCAATGATAAAAGGGTGCCGCCTAGATTCCAATCTATTAGCCCACTTAAATTTATGTGGACAGGACTCCAGTGAGAAATGCTTATCAGAGCAGTTGCCTTAAATTATTTGTAGAAAAGACAAAGGGAAGCCAAGTCATGGCAGTGAGAAAGTGGCTGAAGTTGAAATGCCAAGTCAGGATCGATTACATTGTAGATCATTCCTTGGGATTAGTCAAGAACCTCAAGATGAATAGGAGGCACACCAATGCAAGGATGAATGATAGATTTATAAATGTGCAAGATGGATTCTGATGAGAAAACCTTTCTGGCCTGACACAGAGACCCATCCTTCCTAGCTGTAGATGCAGCTATAGATTTGATATATTCATTCCATTTCAGATTTTGGTTGAAAAAGTAAGGCTAAAGGGGCGCAGTGGGTTGTGCCCTGGGAGACTTGGTGTTAACACTCATAGGAAGTCAGAGAATATCACTAGAAACTTTTCAACTTATAAAATAAGCATGCTAGCTCAAGTAAATGTTATATCTGGAATTTTTATATATGTTCAATAGTCATGCTGGTTTTGATAATAGTGTTGGTAAATATTAAGCCTACATAGATTTGTGTAATGGATATCTTCATAGAAAATAGAATTAGCAAGCAGAGTTCAAATTTCATGCCAGTCTGTTGCATTCACTTTTGCACAAATTCGCTTTGGAAAAGCATGAATTCATTTCTACTACTTCAAGTTAGAGCTTAAATTGCAGAATAGGTTAGCTTCTATAGTTTTTGTTGGCAACATGGCCAAGACTAGGAAAATTTTGAAGTTGAAACTGTGGAGAAGGCAATAGGAAACTACTTCACTATCTTTTTTAAGAATGCATAGCAATTTTCAGACAACGAAAAATGGAATATGTGGATGATTGCCTACATCCTGAAAGGTCATAGTATTACAAAAGAAAAATGAACCAAATAATAACTCTGCTGATGGTGGAGAATTAAAGGAAAACATTTAATTGGAACTGTACTTTTATTTAGTGTAAAAGTCATGATGAAATGTAATCATTATTCTACCTTTTGATTGAATCCATTGGCAGGTGTAATAATGAAAGTGAGCTGTGAAAAATTAATGAGCTCATGTTTGAACTACAATATAACACATGTTGAAAAGTAAACTAAATTGCAACCACACTATATATTCTTGACTTTAGCAAAAGCATTAACAGGTGAAAAATTATTGGAATATTGCCACATTTACACCATTGTTTTGAATATAACCTTTGAGGTTTACTGCAGACAGTTTAATTATTTTATTTTTACTTACAAATTTGTTTTGAAAAAAACATTCATTTTGCATTTGATGAGATTCTCCTTTTGATGTGGGTTCTTTTTCTATGTAAAAGGAGTTAACAAATTATGTTACAACAATTTTCATTTATTTTAAAAACAAAAATAAAAATATTTATATAAAAATGGGCCAAAGATCAAAGATTGTCATAATGTGGAAAATATAGATTTTATAATTTTTAGACAACTTTCCATTGTAGAAAATTATTAAATGATTATCAAATTGACAAGAATCTTAATTAACAATCAAATTGATATTTGAAAGTTATTTATGAATGTGAAGTAATTTTTCTGAAGTGTTTTGTAGAAGAGGAAGAATCAACAATCTTGTTCCATGCTGTATTCCAATAAAGAAATCTATAACAGATTGTTAAAAATACTGTTCAAAACTGACAAATTATTTCTTTTAATTTCAACGACATTTAATTCTACTCATTATTGTATTTCTTTTCATCTCATTTCCATTAGACCTCAAGGTAAAGATAAGGGTTGACAGACTTTTTGCCTGTGCAACTTTTCCTTAAGATAATCTAATAAATATATATGCTTTGGTTCCTCAAGCAAGTACTGTATTATATTGTATTAATGTTTGTTTTTCATTATTATATTTGTTTTCGGTGTTTTGAAAGTTATATGAAGTTGTTATATCCATTGAAAATAATGGACCTTTTTAGTATCATTTGCATATTTAAAACCAATATTGTTGATTAAATTTGTTTTTTATGGCTTATTAAAGCCAGAAAATATCTTTGGGTCATTAGAATGTTAGGTAAATAATAATGATTTTTAAAAAAAATCATATCACCCCAAGCAAGGCAGTAACGCCACTGATGTGCAGGGGGCTACATAAGAGTAAAAAGTTTAGATAGAAGAGAGTGGAGAGAAAGACAAACCAGTTAGAAAGAAGTAAGAGAAGGATGGGAACACAGGTGTGATGACAGTTGCAAAGGTGGAGAGAAAGGATTTATGGATAAAAGTTTAACTAATTAACCTAGAAGAGGTGGATTTATACCTTTCCCAATGCTATTTGTGTATAAGTGAATATAAATAAACCCGACTGGAATTGGAACTCCAGGCTTGATGTTGCTTAACTTTGTTGAGCATATGATACGAAAACCAATTTTTCAGCATGATATGATCATTAGCTGAAAACCGATATTGTCACTGTTACTATTATAAGTGTGGATGGCCAAATAGTTCACAGCATGGAAAATGGAATTGTAAAATTGAATTCAAATTATGATCGGGGGTATTTTCTGTTCACTTTACACTAATACTCTAAGGAATTGATCTATCATTTCTTCCTTCTCAGATATGGATTAAACAGTAGGGCAGACTGTGCTCTCTAGACTTGAATGATAATCTTTCTAGAAAGACAACACTGAATTCAAACCAGGACCAAAGTGAGTTAAGGAGGAGATCTGGAGTTTTGGCTGTAAAAATCTACTTGTACTAAAACTACAACAGCATCACCAGGTGGGTGGTTAAATAGTAATGGCGAGATTAGACATTTCCATATAGGAAACATTTGTCATTCACTGACTAAACTGTTAGCTTTAGTGATAGTTGAAATTTATAAAAATCTTTCTCTTAAAGCAGTTTTTAAGTAAAGCAGATTTCTCAAGTCCACTACCTTTTGTTTGAGGTAATCTGGAAAGTTAATTTCTTGGTTACATCATTATTTTCACTTATTTATATGTTCTACCCATTTTAGTTCTTGTTGCTTTTGAAAATGTTCAAGTGGTGTGGCTGCTGTTATCTGGGAAATTCTTTCTGTTTCTACTAAACTATTTCTAAAATATTGTGATAAAAGAAAATGTTAACTTACTTCATCAAAACAAGTTACAGTGTGTCACATGCATTATATGAGGGCTCATGTGATTTTTTTCTTTGCATAAATGTTTTCATTTTGATCTTTATTTTCAGCTTATCAATCCTTTCTGGGTCATTTAAAGCAAAAACATATTTTGGATTATAAGAATAATAATTATTTTTTGTCAGTGACTATTGCATTTTTTTTTTTGAGAATAGCAATGATTTTCACAGATACAAGTCCTACTATTTAACCCCTAGCTGTGGAAGGAGATGGATTCATACCTTCCTCAGAGTAATTACACATAACTTAATGAACCAGACTAGAATTTGAACAGGATTCTCCAGTTTCTCATTCTGAGTTCCTATCCATTACATCACCTGTACATCCTCTTTTGACACAAATAAAATCATACAGATGTTTTATTCCACCTCAACCAATCACAGACCTTCAGTCTTGAATATAAGCCAAATGTCTTCAAATGACAAGTCAGTTGCTTTTTGTTCTCTATAGTGTATGAAGGTCAGTTTTGAGTAATTTATGACCTATGAACTTCAGATTTGAGACTTTAAACATGTGGACATTTTTGTTTATTCGGCCACTTCTAGAACTCTTTTACTACAAATATACAATTTAACAAATGTTTATTATTCAGATAATCATTTTGATTTGACCTTCATATAAAGATTACAGTTGACTGTCTTCATGTCAGTGCAAGTTTTCTTAATAATAATCTGACATGTACACATATATTGACCCCCACAATGATGAATATTGATTTCATGATTGTTTATATATGATTCCTCACAGATGCACTTGGAAAATGATCTATGTAGATTGGGAGAGAAATTAAAATAGGAGAAAAAAAACAGGCATTTCCTTTGTATATGAACTGAAATAAAGTAAAAAAAATTGTCAAAGCTTATAAAATTTCTAAAGAGATGATTGAAAAACTTTCCCCAATTTCTTGCATTTAGCCTGAAATAAAGTCAAACAAAAATATTGCCAAAATATTGATGGACATACTTTTGGGATAAACAATGATGTGTAATTTTTAATGGTATGCATAAAAATAGAAATGATTCCTCAGGGCCTTTTCCTCAATTACAAGAAATTTTGTTGACATTTTATTATTTTGAGGAATTGGATTGATAAAAATATTTTCTATGAAAAGTTAGTTTCTCATGTAAATCAATGTTCACTGAAGTTGTAAACAAGACTTTGTGTTTTTGTCATTATGATATTGTTTTTACTTAAAAATTCAAAAATCAGTAAACAAACTATAAAAAATGCAATTGTCCCAAATTAAGAACTAAAATATTATCTACAACTTTTTCTTCAGAGAAGTAGAAAAAATGTGTTTCTAAAAAGAAGAGAGAAAATATAAAAACAAAGATTCAAATTTATATATGATCAGTCACTTAGTTAAGTGCCATACATGATACATACTTGAGCAATCATGTCTTGAAAGAGACATGACTGACTGGGCAGAGGATTTTCATGTTGTAATTTGCCATTACTTTCTGCGGTAGACTGGTTGCCAACTAAGGCTATAGAACCCAATCTATCCTGTTATTTAACCCATATCTGGATACTGAAGCAATAAGTCTGTAATCTGAGATGTACAGAAAAGTTCTTAGTCTAACACATTTCTCAATATTAGAATCAGATGAAGGAGAGACTTGAAATAACAGAGATCAGCTGCCAGGCTCAGATTATCTTGATTATTAGTGTTTTTGTAAACTGTTGTATCCTTTGCTGCTTATTCATGAGAGTTTCCCAAGGTAGAAAGTAAATAAAAAGCAGAAAGAGGTTAGAACCAAGAAGATCAGACTGCTCTGATCAGCAGTTGAACATTAGGGTTCTTGTAGTGCCATGTCAGGCAGGGATGGGTGTTCTTGCAAGTGCCTCCAGTGGGCAACCCTGAGGCCACATGATGCAGCAATCTGTGCCAGTTTCCTTGCTATACATGTTGAATTTGATGACCAACTGAAACTACTTCTCTAGGCATCTCCTTATCAAAATATCTCTAATTATGGCATCCCACAAAATAGAAGTTAAAACTAAACCAGCTAAACAAAAATCACCTAAACCTGTTAATATCTCTTTCTTGAACATCCATGATATCCATACTAACTTTTGCAGCATTGAAAACTCACCTGATATCTTAGCTCTCTGTGAAACTAACCTTGATCCCTCTATTCATTCCTCTGATTTCAATATCCCTGATTACTTTCTCTTCTTTAGGAAGGACTTCAATGTCCATATGCATGGGCTTGGCATTTATGTCAGTGAACATCTTTCTCTAGCTGGGGTGATTTCTCTTGAATCTCCAGATCTTTCTTACGTGTGTCTCCATCTCTCTCTACTAAGCTCGATTAACTATTTTTTCTTTCTCTACCACTCCCCTTCATCTCCTGACTGTTCTGTAATTGACAGCATCTTGAACAATATAGATAAAGCCATTTCTTCTCATTCATTTGCTAATATATTTGTGTTTGGAAACTTTAATCTCCACCACACCAAGCAGCTGGAAAACTCTGTCACAGATTTTGCTGGTGTCTTTTCAATCATTCAATCCCTTACGCAAATGGCAAATTTCTCCATATGTTTCTCTCATAACCCTAATGGACCTGACTCACTGCTAGAATATTTTACTGCTACTGAAGTGCAGACTAGGAGTCATTTTGTGATTTCCTGTGTGATGTCCCTTGGAACAAAGATTTAGTCTTCCCATAGAAGACTGTGCATCCGAGGTCTCCTCTTGGGTTAAAGCTGGCATCAATGCTTTCATGCCAGCTAAGATGTTACGACTGTCCCCCTAGTTCTCCCCCTGCTTGCTTTGCTGCTATTGCCCACAGGAATCACTTCCAGCTTTATTGGAGCCACACGAATGCCCTGATCAGGCCTTTTTAGCCTATGCTCAGTGTGCAAAAGGATCCTAAAAGATGCTAAGCTGTTGTTTACTGACAGAATGAAGCAGGGTCTAGCATTCCACAAGTTCAGATCCAAATTCCCACTTTAATCAATAAATTTGAGGTCCTCACATCTTCAGCAGACAAGGCCGAGAGCTTTGTTTGCAGATTCTCCACCAACTCAACATTTGATTCATCTGGGGTATCCGCACCCAACTTCCCACCTAGAACTGAGGCTCAACTGAGTGACATTCACATTACCTCCTCACTGATCTCTAACATAATTTCAAAGCTTTACCTCCCATAAGGCAAGCAAAAGTGACAGAATCCCAATCATTCTCTTGAAGAAATGTGCCACCAAACTCTCCTCTGTTCTCTCCAAATTCTACATGTACTGCCTCTCTGCTTCTTGCTTTCCTGTCTGCTGGAATTCCTCCTTTGTGATTACTACCCTATCAGCTCCTTACTGATTTTTGGCTTAGGGTTTGTGGCTATAATCAATGCTGAAGAGGTTTAAGATTTCACAGCCCATAGTCCAATAAACAGTATGATTTCCACTTCACCAGGTCTACTGCTGATATTATAATGACCATCACAGAGTATACATACCAGGCTCTCGATAAGAACAGTGAAGCTGGAGCTGTTGCCCTAGATATCTCCAAAACATTTGACAGAGTCTGGCATGCTGGCCTTCAGTGGAAGCTACAGAGCTATGGTATAAGTAGATGCTTGTTGTTTAATCTAATCCAGTTTCTTTCAAATCACATAATGATGGTAGTATTGAACAGGCATGCTTCCAGATACTATCATGCGAATGCAGGTGTTCCTCAAGGCTCTATTCTAGATCTTATGCTTTTTCTGATCTTCATCAACAATTTCCCTGTTGTAATCTGATCCCAAGTAAGTATATATGCTGATGACACCACCATTTACTTCTACCTTGATAAGAAAACTGCCAAGGCTGACAAAGCAAACTTCACTGCTGATCTTGAAAAAGATGTCCAAATCTGTGGTGGACTGGGGTAAGAAATGGCTTGTAAATTTGAATGTTCCAAAACAAAGCTGTTGTCCTTCAACCACCACAGACAATCACTCCTATCCCTCATCAGCATGAATCAGTCTAATCTACCTGAAAGCAAAACACTGTGTCTCTTCACCCTAATACCCTCAGCTGACCTCAAGTGGAATGACTACATTGAATCCATAGCTAAATCTTCTGCTAGGAATGCCGGTTCACTGTGTAGGGCCTGAAAGTTTTTCTCATCTGAATCCATCTTGCATATATATAAATCTACCATCTGCCCATGCATTGAATACTGTTGTCCATCAACAGAGAATCAGCAATGTAATCGATCCCAATTTGACAGCTCAACTCCAGTTACTTTCTCTCCGATGTAATGTGACTTCTCTCTGTCTCTTCTACAAATATTTTCATGGCTTCTGCTTTGATAAGCTTACCTCCCCGGTTCCCCCTCTGCAGGAATTTACTTGAGCTACTAGACTAGCAACTAGGTCCCACCCTTTTACAGTGAAATCAATAAAATGTAACAGTAACTTCTACTCTATTAGCTTCTTTCTCGCAATTCCCACCTGTGGAATTCCCTTTGTATACTTGCTCCCCTGACAGCTCCAATCTCCAAGAATTTAAATGCAATGTCAATTGCCATCTCTTATTTCTTTGACTTGCATCCTTTCCCTGACAACCCTTCTATCATGTTCTTCACCCTTTCCACTTTACTCTCATGCAGCTCTCTTCACACCAGTGTTCTCATCCTTCTCTTATCCATTCTCTGACACCCACTGTAACTTGTTCCTCTTTCTCATCACTCTCCTCTTATGTAAACCTCTGCTCACCAGTAGCAGTACTGCCTTACTTGGGGTGAAATGATTATATATATTTGGAGTAGATAGACTAAACTATTGCCCGGTTCACACTCCACCCATGTCTATTGAACAGGTGTAGAGGCTCATCCCTTGTTCCCTGTTTAGGATGTGGTTCCCGGCTTTCTTTTTTCCAGTCTTTTCACTTTTATGTAGCCCCCTGCACATCAGTGGCATTACTGCCTTGCTCGGGGTGATATGATTAAAAATATATATATATATATATATATATATATATATATATATATATATAAAATACATCACTCAATAAATCCCGGGTCTAACTAATAAAACAACAACTTTTAGGCAAAATTCAACTTTATTCATCAACATAGTCTCCTTCTAGGGGGATACACTGATTCCAATGCTTCTCTAACAATTTGATGCCTTTTTGTAGAATGATTTGTCTTTGGCCTCAAAATACATTTCAGTATATAATATGGAATTTGATATAATAAGGCTTGATGTTTAGCAATATCACTTACAAGTTTTGTAATACAAAAATATACATGTTCATCCATACTTCTATATGTTGTGTCCTTTCAACGAGTTGGCAATCATTGCTCTCCCCATTTTCCTGCCTTTGTAACACTTAATAAATTTTGTCTTTTTGTTATCTCTCCTAGATCTTGCTCCATCATACATTTACATAAGAAAGTTAGCCAGGTTATATATTGTTTTCCTCTGCATTTTTTGCCTAGTTAGAATTATCATTTTATCATTTGGACATTCTTTTAAACAAATTTTTCAAAACAACAGGCACCCACAACAACCATATTTGTGAAAGGATATTCACAGATTAAAAAAAGGGTATAAAATTTGTAATGTTTTAAATACGGTTCATGAGAGAAACATGCAGAAAATTGAAAAATGCATCTATTAACACAGAAGGGACCTCATAAATAAGAATTCAACAAATGCACTGGTCATACACAGAAATCGATTTGACCACAATTTCAACCTAAAACATGCCACATTCATTAAAAGAGAAAATAATTTGCTCAAAAGAAAAATTCTCGAGAGTGCCACCATCAAATATTATCAGAATATTAATCTATGCCAAGTTTTCTTCAAATCTTACCTATCCTAATTGAAACAATACTTTTCAGGCCAATATATATTTTCTTCTCCCCTCATTGTAACCCCCTATGCACCAGTGGAAGTATTTCCTTGCTTGAGTGAAATGATTATATAAAAAAAAGCATAAAATAATCCAAAGAAAACAGTTAATTTTCATCATTTTAACATCTCATAACAACTAGACTCAACATGGTATCAAAAAAATACCAAAGATGAACTGAAGGCAAGGATTATGGCAGCATTCACTAGCTTAAACAAGAAGACTGTCTAGAAGAGTTACAGGAGATTCTGAAGTCTTCTAGAGGCTGTGGCTAAAGCCAATATCAATTTTATTGAGTATTTCAAGACATTTTTGTGTAATTTTTGAAAATATATCTGTTAAAATAGGATGTCAGTGTTATTTTCATTTTTGCTTTATTTAGATAACAATTCCTCCATCACACCATACATATATATATATACACCTTACTTTAAACATTATTTTTAGTGGGTATCTAAATTTGAAATAGACACTCCTTTTTATTTTAATCTAAGTATTACATCAGTCTCTGTAGTCAAGAAATTTAAATAAAGAAATTCAGCTCCCTGGCATGGTCCAAAACTTTGACTGCTCTACCACAGAGAGCAGTCCAAGTCACACTGGATCCAACAGTGGTTTCTCCTACAAAGGGGTCATAGGTTTAAATCCTGCTAGAGAGCACATTTTCTTTAAAAAATTTCTTGAATGCACAGGCCAATAGATGCATTACCTACTGTTTAAAAATGTAAAAATGTGGTGTCTTATTTCAAATATATGGATTCACTAAAAATAACATATGAAGTAATAAAAATGTCATATTAAAAATAAAACCAAAACTTCTTTAGAATTGCCGGAAGCGCATTGAGGTGCAGTGAATATCAGCTTGGAACAAGAAATCGGAGAATTGAATTCAAACACCAGTTGAATTTGTTGCATTCACTTACATGCAAATACCCTTGGGAAAGTTATTAATCCATATCTTCCCTACTGTTATGTGTTAAATAAAATAGAGTGGGTTCCATAGCCTTGGTTGGCAACCAGTCTAACACAGAAAATAATGGCAACCTACTTCAGGAAAATAATCTGACCAGTCAGTAATGTCTCTTTCAAGACATGATTGCCCAAGCATGTATGGCACTTAACACATTGAATTCTTTAGAAATACACTGACTCACACACACACACACACACACTGTTATGTTGTATGACGAATTTTGGTTTTTACCTCCGCGTAAATTCAAAGTAATTTAAAGTATCTTCGTCGCCACTGTTCAATCCGTCATAAGATGTGTGTATACGTGATTACTTCCGGTACGCCACCAGAAGTGTGACTAACTCTTCACTGACTCTTCAGTAACTCATTAGAGACTCTCAAGTGACTCTCTACAACTCTCTGTAGAGAATCCACCATTGCTATATATAGCAATGGGAACAGTCCATTTGTAGTCAAATAGGAGCAGCGCCCTAACACACACATACACACACACACACACGGATACACACAAATGCACATATATATCTAAATCTAATCTAAACTTATTTATAAATGGAACTTTATCTGTGTGTGTGTGTGTGTGTGTGTGTGTGTGCGTGTGTCCGTTACCTATAAACTCCGAAACGGATGAACCGATTTTCTTGAAAATTTACACAGTTGTACTATAAGTGTCTGCAAGTGTTCTTAGCTAGGTTTTGTGTCAGGATACCCCCGATAAATATAAAAAATAGATAAGTGAAAAACTGGGTTATAGAAGGAGTGGTCCGATTTTAATCAAATTTGATACACTCATAGACAAAGACGTAAGAAATGATATTCAGAAGTTTCAAGGTTGCAGTTCTTACAATAGTACAGAAAATTGATAATATATATAAAAGGCAAGATGTTTGTGTGTGTGTCTGTTTATCTGCCTGTATGTCTATTTTTTCAGCCCTTTTATTTTAGTTTTTGCTTTGGGTTTGGCTCTAGGTATAATTGTAGTTCTTAGTCTAAGCCATGATACCATTTACTCAGAGAACTTATTTAGCCTTCAAAATTCAGTTTACGACGAAAAAACTTATGTGATATCGATATCAGGAAATCAAAATTTGACTTACATCCATTAATTTTTCTTTCAGTCTACGGTTTTGCTTTAACTGGAAACAACTATTGCTTTTAGTCTTTCGTGCCAATGTCCAAAGAGTCTGAGCTCCAGGACCATGGATTAATTTTAAAGCTTTCATTACACCCAAGCAACGCCGGGCTACACTGCTAGTGTATATATATATGTGTGTATATATATATATATATATATATATATGTGTATGTATATATATATATATATATATATGTATATATATGTATATATATATATATATATATATGTATATATATGTATATGTATATATATATATATATATATATATATGTATATATATGTGTATATATATATATATATATGTATATATATATATGTATATATATATATATGTATATATATATATGTGTGTATATATATATATGTGTGTGTATATATATATATATGTGTGTGTATATATATATATATATATATATATATATATAAATAATATTCATCTCTGAGTTAAGTGCATTAACAAGGAAGTAAATTATGCTGAAAAATATTTATTTAAAATAAAAGCTTTCTTTTTCATTATAAACCTATTTATGAATATGTCTACATATATAATACTAAGTCAGTGGTTATATGCAGTTGCTAACATACACATTATTTTGGTAGACATTTCATTTTCCTCTATCTTCATACCTGAAATTAAGTTGGGTGTTACACATGCATCGTTGAGTATGTGAGTCTTCTCCTGATCCGAGATATTGAACTTATATCTGAATATTGGTTTTACTAGAAAGTGTCTCCATTCTTGGATTAACACATATACATTATATCAATATTCATCTGTAACAAACACTTTGTGTTTTTACTGGATTCCTTTTTTGTTTGAGATGTTAATTTACAAATGTATTTAATAATTTCTGAAATGCATAAATCAATTTGCCTAAGTAATAAGACACAGCTGATTTTCATTATTTTGTATTTTATTCCCACATTTCAGCTCTTGCTGCTGCTATTATTATTATTATCATTATAAATTTAAAGTTATAAGATTAACCTTCATTGATGTTTGAGATAACTGTAAAAAATTCAAATCTAAAGAATTCACAAAGTATTTTCTTAAATATGCAAATCTAGAATTAATATTCATACATGCATTCTACCTCTAGATTTATCTGACATTAAACTAAGTGCTGTGTCTCTCTTTCTTTCTGAATTAAAAGTATTTCTTCTTTCTTTTTGTAGAATCTATAATAAAAAGAAAATACATCTGAACATATTCTATAAAACAGGTCCAGATGAGCTGGAATTAAAATGGACCACTAAAAGGATACGGAAATTGGTTGATTTTCAAATCTATAATGTTTTCCTGAGAAGTTATTAATCAACTGTGAAAGTATAATTGCTGTCTCTGTAAAGTAATGGCTAAAAAGAGAGAGAGAGATCCAACAGAAATATCCTTAAAGGAGTTAGATAAAATTTAACAAAGATCAATCAAAATTCTTTCCTCACAACCAAAAGGAATAAAGAATAAAGAAAGATGAAAACTTGTAGAATTGAAAAAAGAAATAAAGGAATAATAATAAAATAAAAAAAAGTTTGGATTTGAAAAGTTAGGAATATTTAAATTTATGAATAATAGGGGAAAGCAGAAATAGAGAAAATGTTTTGACAGCCATCTTGTTTTTTCATTTTCAAATATTTACAATTCATGCAAATTCCTAACAATAGTTGAGTGCCCTAAGTCTTATGGGAATATGGAGCAGACATTTATATACTATTTACTGTGACATGCTTTATTGATTTAATTCATCTCTAAATAACTTCCAACCTACTCTAGAGCATGTCAGTTGGCCAGTTTCTGAATTGGTGCTTTGAATGCAAAAACAAAAAAACAAAAACAACAAACACAATGTTGGTTTGAGTGTCACAAAATAATTTAAATATTTTCTTATTCTATTTCATTTTGAAAAATAAGACACCTTTTCATTGGTATTGGTTAATATGTTCATGTTACCTAAAAAAAGAATGCACACAAATAAAATAATCTTGCTAAAACTGTTTAAAGTAGTGTACATGTGTGTGTGATAAGAGGGAGATAGAGAGAGAAAAAATACTTGGTTTACATATTTTCTTTATTATTATTCCCAATAAAAAATTGTATGTGTAAGATGAAGAATTATAGACATTGAAATCATTCAGCTGGGAATTTATGAAGGATTTTATATTTTAAGTGCTTTTGTTAATATTTATTTTTCTGCTTTCTATGTTGTTTTGCTTATTTCCTACTTTTTTCAAGTTTGTTTTTAGAAGTCAATTTTGGCAAGAATTTATATGCAAAGAAGAAACTGTTTTGGAACTAAATGGATTTCTATAAACTGATACAGAAATCAGAAGAGACATTTTTATTGCCAAAATAAAAGGTGAAGGATAATGATTTTATCGTTACATGGTTTTAGCGATTTAATAAGCAATTTTCTAAATTTCTTTAAAATTTCAGTAATCTGTTTCAAAACTTCCTTGTTATCAAACTGTAGATTCACAAAGCTGGACATTCAAATCTCACCAGGTGTTTCATTAACTGTCACAAGTTCAGAAATGTTGAAAGAATTCTTACAGACAAAAAAGTAAATATTTGGACTTTTGTAGGATTTACATATAAACAACTGAAGTTTTAAAACTCAAATTTATTGGTTTGATTCTTAAAGAATATGAGTGATTATCTTTCTCAATTGACTACTATTTTACAAAAAAAACTATATAAAACTTCTCTAATGCAGAAATGACATAGCTTTGTTATATTAATATGTTTTTATTTTACAAAGCCAGGGGGCAACTTGAGGTAGAGGGTTATGTTAGGAGGCAATTTGTGCTGATAGGAGGGGAAAATATTGGTTAATCTTAGCCTTGAACAGATTAAGATTGTAGAGATCAGAGAAACATCTGCTTGAGAGTTGGCTCCATAGAACAGTGGCACACGGGAGGAATTCGTTCAAGTGGAATTACTTCTCACTAATGAAATACAGAGAGAATGTGGATGTCAGTAGCATGACATGTCCTTAATCTAGAAAATGTTCCCTTACCTATTGAGGTAATATTAATTTATATACATTTTATAATGGAATATTTATCTTGTGTGATCGATTTCTTTTCTTATGGCTTACCAGCCATTTCCAGGTTATTTAAAGCCAGCAAATATTTTAAGCTGAAATAATTTTGGAGGAATGGTTTTACTGATACAAGTCTTACTAATTAATCCATAGCTATGGTGAAGAAGAGGTGGATTCATACCTTTTATTTGTGCATAAATAAATACAATGAACCTGACTGGAATTGGAACTCAGTTCTTCAATTACCAATTCTGAGTCATTATCCATTATACCACCTGTACATCTAAGCTTTGGTTTTCCCAAGCGGTCACTCAGATAGGCACTGATAGGATAATGCTGTAAATGTTTATCTGAAAGATATTTAAATTATCTTAAAAATTTATGTTAAAACTAAGAATTAAGTAATATTCTTATTTATTATATATAATTGAAAGAAATAACTTTAATACTTTGTAGTATTTTTAAATTATATTTTGCAATGATGTATGGCTTGTTTATGAAATATATATAAATTTAAAAAATTAAATTTAAATATATTTTAAAATATTTCCGAACTTGTATGGCAATATGACCCTAGGAAAACTAGTAGTCCTACCAGGATTTTTTTATTATTTCACCTCAAGCAAAGGAATGAATCCACTAAGACTCAAGGGAATTACTGAATATTAGAGAATATAAGAGAAAAAAATACTATTAATGAGAGAGAACTTACTATTCTCTCTCCTTAATGATTTTTCTCATATTTAAAAATAAAAATTAAGAAGATAGAAGATAACAACTGATATTGCATTTAAATTTTTAAAGCTCAAAGTTGACTGGAAAGCAAGAAGCTAGAATAGAGTTCCAGTGAACTGTGATAAAAGGACCTGTTAACATAGAGCTTACATCTAGATATTTCAACTAGAAAATGAGAATCTTTGTCACCTAATCTAATATAGGAGACTTGAGGTGACAAAGATGTGATTCTCCTAAAAAATATTGAAAATACCATAGACAGGTCACATGAGAAACATGAAAGCATTAAAAAGAATAAGAACTTCAAGAAAACAACTATTAACAATAAAAACAAAGCTAAAATTTTTGAGTTGCATAATACAGAAAGACATTTTGGAAAATTTGATAATTGCAACATTCTGGAAGAGTTTTCTCAATTATCAAGTCCTTCTTAACAGGTAGGTCCATGAAGGTTATTCGTAATGACAAGTCTTCTGAAACTCATGAGATCAATGCAGGAATTCCACAAGGCTAGTAAATATCTATAAAGATAATACATGAATAATAATGAAGATAATATTTATAATATCATCAAATACAAGACTTACAAGCTGCATGAAGTAAATAACCACTGCTGATAGAGAACTGCTTGACAGTAAAAAAAATTACATCAGACTCCCTCAATACAGCCCAACCTATTATATAAAAATTGGGGCATACACATTATTGTCCATAAGTATGTACACAACAGGTTAACAGTTATCATTCTTACATTTCATCATAATATGTAATTCTTACATCTTACTCTTAAATTCATACAGTCTCATTTAGTAACCCTCTAATATGAGTGGCTTTTGGGCCTTGTACTGAGTAATCAATTAGTACAAAAACATACTGATGGTAAGCTAAGTAAGAGAAACAGCAGGTAAACAATTTGATGATTTTGGGTGAATCGTGACAGAAAAAAACTCAGAGAAGTATTAAAGTGAAAAAAGAGAACAAAAAAAGACAAGAATTTGTGGCAAGCCATGATCAGTCATGTCTTATAAAGACAGCACATAAAAAGAATACATTATATTTTTACAGTTAACCAAAGATGATTAACTAAAACTCTTTTGTAATTAACAACTATGACAATTGTTCAAATGCTTCCTAATAACCAAAATGAAAGACTTAAAATATTTAAGATACAATGAGGGTTAAGAAATATTACTGAAAGGTAATTGCATGGATGATATCTCAGATTAACTTCTGATTTACTTAAAAGAACCAATATGAATACTATTCA
The DNA here is from genome assembly GCA_037127315.1 of Ascarosepion bandense. Classification (NCBI taxonomy): domain Eukaryota; kingdom Metazoa; phylum Mollusca; class Cephalopoda; order Sepiida; family Sepiidae; genus Ascarosepion; species Ascarosepion bandense. The sequence continues at coordinate 3,673,515 of JBBBDQ010000627.1, forward strand.
GTGTGATAATATGTTGGTCACTAGGTGTCACTGTTTTATTTTTGAACTAGTTAGATGCAAATGCCACTTCTACTCTAACAGTTTTTTTTCTGACACTTCCAACCTGTGAAACCCGATGCCATTAGATTCCAAATAGGCATGTACACCGATGACACAACAATCTACTCTCGCCTCGATCAAAAACCAGGTGTGGGCGACAAAGAGAACCTCGCTGCTGAGCTTGAAAAGGACCTCCAATCCGTAGTGGCCTGGAGTAGGAAATGGCTAGTAAATTTCAATGCTTCTAAAACAAAGCTGTTATCAACTAACCACCATAGACAATTGCATCTACCTCCCATTAGAATGGGACAAGCTTGCCTCCCAGAGAGTAAAATACTACGCCTCCTTGGCCTTACACTTTTGGCGGACCTCAAATGGAATGACTATATTGAATCCATTGCCAAATCTGCTGCTATGAAAGTCGGCTCTCTGTGCAGGGCCCAGAAGTTTTTCCCACCTGAATTTATCCTGCACATATACAAATCTACCATCTGCCCGTGTATTGAATATTGCTGCCATATCTGGTCAGGTGCCCCTGCTGCTCTCCTTGGGCTTCTTGACAAAATACAAAGGAGGATCTGTAACGTGGTTGATACTGACTTGGCAGACCGGCTGCAACCACTCTCTCACCGGCGTGATGTGGCTTCCCTGTGCCTCTTCTACAAGTACTTTCATGGTTTCTGCTCCGATGAACTTAGATCACTGGTGCCGCCTAAGCACAAATTTACATGAGATACTAGATTAGCAACTAGGTCCCACCCTTTTACAGTTAAACAGATAAGATGTAACTGTAAATTCTACTCCAACAGTTTCTTTTCTCGCGCTTCCCGCCTGTGGAACTCCCTTCCACAAGTCTGCTTTCCCGACAGCTACAATCTCCAGGTGTTTAAATGTAGGGTCAATAGACACCTCCTATCACACTAACTCTCAATTATTCCCAGAACACTCTCATCTGCCCAACCCTCATTCTCGGTATCCTTACCAGCCTATTACCCACCCTCTGACATTTCCTATATTTAACCATCCTTTCTCCACTCTATGTAGCCCCCTGCACAGTAGTGGCAGTGACATACCTTGCTCAGGGTGAAATGCTTATAAAAAAAAAAACTCCCTTCCATTTTCTTGCTTTCCTGATAACTAAAATCTTCAAAGATTTAAATGCAATGTTAATAACCATCTTCTGTTTTCTTGGTCCCTGTTCCTTTTTTGACTTTTTCAATCCTCTGATTTTTCAATCTTCTCCTCCACTCTCACTCTCTCCTCACTCTCACTCTCTCTCTCTCTCTCTCTATATATATATATATATATATTAAAAACAGAAATAGGGGTTGTTCCAACAAGAGAAACTGGTATAAAAGAAAAAATGCAAGAAGCCGTGAACATTTTATTTAAAGTGTACATTTATTGTTGTTATTATTAATACTACCTGCTTTTTGTATGATATATTAAGTGTATATAATGGTATCTGTGTTGCTACACATGTTTTGAGTCTAAAGTTAACTCTCTTTACATGTCGAGTTCCCTTTGTTTTTCTGATGGCCAAGGTAACATGTATAAGTAGATAAGTTAAGTGGTGAGCAGGTCAGAAAGTTCATATGCATGCATGCATGTTGGGCTTTTTTCACACTCACACATTTAATCTCTTCTGTCACCTTTCATTGGCTATAAAAAATATTTTCACTGACTTGCAAAATTTAATTTCATCTTTATACTTCAGAATTGTCTTCAGCAATGGGAACATCTTGATGTTATCAGAGATCATCTCAGCCCATGGTACATTTGGAAAGTACCTGAAAACTACACAATGGTTGTGTGAGAATTAAGTCAGAAATTATCATGGCCAAGTGTTTGAACATACTGGTATTGTTCAAACTGCTTATCATAACAAATTATGCACTCTCTCCCAGAAATTCTAACTAAAGTCTGCACAGCATAGTTGCAGGATAGGGCTCTGTGGATATGGAACAAATACAAATGTACCTTAACAGGTGTCTAGCAAATGGGACTGTCTAGCTACCCTAGCAGATGGATGTGTTCCAAAAACAAGTAGCCAGGCATCATATACATCACCATGAGTCTATTGTGTGTCAAATAAGTGTGTTAATCTGGTACTGTAGCTGAACCCTTATGGGAATTTTTTAGAAGAATTCTTATTTTTTTGTAAGTGTATTTTATCTGGAAGAAAATATGGGAAGGGAAGTCTTTCTTAATTTTTTTTTTATTTAATTTCATGAAAGAGAAGTTTTAATATTTAAACAGTGAAAACAAAATTTCTGTTTTTTATAGAAACAGAATGATTTCAATTATATAATGATGATCATTATGAACTGAATAAATATTCTAATTTTGAAGAAATATAATTTATATTTGATATTTCTAAAAATAAAGAAAAGATTTCTCTACTCAAACTGTTCTCATGTTTGTAAAAAGATCTTATTGAGAAAAAATGTTACATCAAGAAATTTCACATAATTATCCCAAAAAATAGGAAAAAATAGTTTAGGTGATTTTGTTTAAAAAACAAAACAAAAAAAATCTTTTAAAAAAGGATGAATATTTATGATAATTTGAAACTTAGTGTCAACTGATGAATGTTCATATTTGAGATTAAAGAACACATTCATAAATGAAAAAATGCAGTGGTGTTTGAAAATGCCAGCATTAATTAGACCATTCCAAATTTCTACGAGTCAAAAAAGAATAACAAAAATAAAGTTATGGGTTAGAAAGCCATTTTTATCAGATTGCTTAATTAGAAGAATTCAATCACATTCATGAAAATGAGCACTTGGAAAAAAAAGTATGTGTTTATGTTTTTTTTCTTTCTCCAATTTATCTCTTGTGAGAATTCTGTAGCAAACACATCTTATATGATTTTTTCTACAATTTACCTTTTACAAAATTTCTGAAATAAACAAATATTATAAATTTATCAAGGTTTAAATGTAGAAGGTCATTTGACAGCCATCTTTAAAATAAAATACACCCACAAACTGTATTTTCTTTCCCCCTTCCTAAAAATGTACTAAATATCTTCTTTTGTTTGAGATTTTTTTTTTAAATTATGCCTCTGGTAATATCCTTCATTCAAATTTCCATTACAGTTTTGCAGAAGAAAAATCATCAGAATTCTTAAATATTCTTCAGAATAATTCACTCATTATTTTTGCAGATATATTCCGTAATTTATATTCTTACTACATCCTTGTCATTTTAATGGAAGTCCTTTTTAAAAAGATTTATTCTCCTATTAACTTTTCTCTCATTATAGGCATTGTCATATCCATGATATAACAACACTTAAGCTCATGAACAGGATGGAACAGAATGGCTGAAAGAAAAAAGAATGACAGATCTGCTTTGTTCTCAAAGAGACTTTTATATACTACAAAATGCACAAAACTGTACACATATACAAGTATTCCACATAGAGAAATATATATCACAGGTATCTACCACAAAGTATAAGGAGGAACAAAAGGAAAGGTTTTACATATAGTCTGAAGGCACTTCTAATCTGAAGCCATTTTCTAACTCCAGATTTAAACAAGCTAGATTCATGTATGTCACAAGGAGAAACAATATCATGTGCTTGTAAGCTGGTGGGGGAAGGCTTTTAGCCTCAGCCTGAGTAAAAATGTCAAAACTAAAAGAAAACAACCTTCTTGTTTGGTTGCTGTTCACTAACTGAAAATGACTAGTGCTTGGGTATAGAGTGACAGCCTGAAGTGGCCATCATATAACTTATCTCCACCAAAGGGACAGAAGCACTTTTTGTATCCCAATATCATTATTAGCAATCTTTTGGATGTTACATGTTCTGGTTTTCTTTAAGTGTCTGTAAATCTTGATAACAAGGAATTTCAAACTGAATCCCTTATTCAATCTAAAGGAGAAGATTGTTCTTAATTCACTATTTCTGTATAGGGATATCTTGTCTTAATCTTTTTTCATACAGCTCAGTTATTGATAACCTTGTTTTTCACAGGAATTGAACTCTGCTAGACTATTATTTCACAGGGTAATAACCTAGTGGATTTAAGCATTGGTTTTTGAGTTTGGTGACATAATAATTGTGATTTCAATCCCTAGGCAAGGTAGTACAGACTTAGACTCAGTGGAACAGGGAGACTAATTACCAAGCAGTACTAAGAGCAAGATAAGATATCTTTAGACATGACCAACAGGACAAAAACAATCTGTACTTGTAGATTAAATAAAAGGGTCCAGTTTGAAATTCCCTGATGGCTTCTTAAATTGGCAGACACCTGCAGAAAGCCAGAAGCCTGAAACATTGCGATAAAAACAACAAGGATTAAGACTGTTATATTTTACATTTCTTTGCGCGTAGTGTTAGTCATAGCACAGCTCTCCATGTCCTTTGTGATAATGGAGTTTTCTGTTTCTTACCTCTTCAGATATTCACTATTTATACTTGCCTATTAATTTGCATACAATACTACACCTCCCTGAACCATAGAGGTTGTACACCCTTGTTTTTTCTTTTACTACTGATTATTTTTGTGATGTATTGTCCTTCCATTTGTCTTTCTTGTTTTCTTTTAATCATGACCCTGGTCTCTCTTCATTTTCTTTTTCATATTCACCTGTTTTTTCATTCTCACCTTTTTCCAATTCCTGCTCTGTTTCACTTTTGTAACTTTCTGCCTCTTCTAGTTCCTGATTTTCCATTTCCACATCATCTAGTTCATTTCTGCTTCTGAACTAATCTAAATGTGTGATTTACTATTGCCCTTGTTCTTTTCTTCCTTTTCCACATCATCCAGCTCATTTCTGCTTCTGAACTAACTTGCATGTGCCAGCACATACTGTTCTTTTTTCTCAAGTATATCTCTGTTGTGTCCTTTTTGTATCAGAAAATTTGCTTCTCGATACTACTTTTTATTTTTTCTATACCAAACCTTTTCTTTCATTGTAAGAGAACATACTTATAGGGGCTCTGATTTCTCTTTCCATTAATGCCAAAGGGCTCAGTTTCCTTTCTGTATATGAAATGGATCTGCAACTGAGGAGCATTTTTGGTAAATATGCGTCTATGTTTTCATCAAGTGGTGAGAATGCTTTCAATCCTATTTTCACCACTTGTACCATTCTTTCTGCAATGCCATTAGATTGTGGATGATATGGTGGGGTCTTGTATGGCATGCATCCAATTTGTTTTAACTATGCACATAAGTTCTCATTGCAAAATTCGGGTACATTGTCAATGACTATTGTCTGGGGTACTCTATTTCTTGAGAATATAGTTCTTAGTATTTGCTTTATTGTGGTGGCTTTTCTGTCTTTTATACTGACAGCTTATGCCCATCCTGAATATGAATTCACTAATGCTAAGAATAATCCCCTATCTCTGATATGTGCATGATCCATGTGGACCCTAACCCATGACTCTGCTTCCTTGGGCATTGAGTGAACTTTTGCTTGCTTGAAGTTTTTTTTAATTCCACCCATTTTGGGCATCTCTTAATGTATTCCTCTGCATTTTTTGAATATCATGGCCACCAAGCTTGTAACTTTAGTCTTCTTTGCATTGCTGTTATGCCACAATGTACATAATCATGATGTACTTCTTTTAATAGATCCCTTCTTGGTATTTGTGGAGCTACTATTATATCTCGATTGCATATTATGCCCTTTTCTATGGTTAATCTGTGCTTTGTTTTCTTAAAGGGTCACTCTGCCATCAAACAACTGCTCCTTATATTATTTTTTATTCTCTCTACTATTCTACTTAGAAATGGGCCTTGTGTTTTTTTTTATTTTGAGTCTATTTAGAGAAGAATGTCCATTTCCACCCAGTATATTATTTTATTTTTAGTATTTTCTTGTCTTTCTTTTGTTTCATTCTTGAACTGTAATCTTGAAGAAGCATCGACATGAGGAATGGTGTTCTCTTTTATGTACACTATGTCAAAATCGACTGCCATGATTTATTGCCCATTTTAAAATCCTTGATGTGACTTTTAGCAATTCTTTTCTTGGATTAAATATGACTTCTAATAGTTTGTGGCCCAATTTTAATTAAAACTTTTTTCCTGTCAAAAAGTTTTGTGCCCTTTCTATGCTCCATACAATTGCTAGTGCTTCTTTTCAATATTTGAGTAGTTAGTTTCTGTTGATGTTAACCTTCTTGATATGTACATGATTGGGTGTTCTTCTTGTGATAAAACAGCAGCAATCATCTTTTCACTTGCGTCAGTGGTTAACGTTATTTCCTTTTGTGAATCAAAAACTTTTATTATTAGTTTGCTCCACAGTATAATTTTTAGTGTTTCAAAAGAAATAGTTTGTTTTTGTGTCCAGTCAAAATCATTGTTTTTTGTGTAATTTTGCAAATGGCTCTATTATGTCATGTATCTTAGTATGCATTTACTATAAAAATTTATCAGTCCCAAAAAGGATTCTAATTTTTTTTTTCTTTGTTGTAGCAGCTATTTCTGTTATTTCCTTTGTTTGTCTATCATCAGGTGATATGCCTTCTTTTGATATTTGACATCTTAAATATGATATCTGCTTACAGTCAAAATTACATAAATCTTTGTTAATCTCACTAAAATTTTCTCTGCTTTATATTTCAATTTATCTTTAATTCTTGCCTCTATATCTATATCATCCTGGTATCATAGTTTTTATTTTTGCTATTAAGACTTTTTCAATTGCATTTTGTAAAATATGGCTGGAAGTCTTTATCTCAAATGATAAATGAGCCCATCTTAATAAGCCTATAGGGGTGTGATATTGTGGTTATTTCCCTGAATTTCTTGTCAATTTTTATTTGATTGTATGCTAACTTGAGATCAATTTTTGCAAAGTACTCCATTTGTGCTAACTTGTGACTTGCAGTTTTGATATTCGGCAAAAGAAATGAGTTTGAACATATCTCATGATTTACCCCTCTATTGTAATCACTACATATCCTTAAATCTTTGTCAGGTTTCTTTATCGCTACTATCGGTGATTCCCAATTACTGCCACCTTGAGTTACTCTTTCTAATATGCATTGTTGACTCATTTTGTTTAGTTTAGCTACTACCAAAGTTAGGATATGAATTGGTGATAGATTTTTGTTAGTTGAATGCTTGCTTTTTAGTCTTTCAATAATTCTATTTCATTTTCTTCTGCTTTTATGGAATTGATGAGTCTTATCGTATCTACTTTTAATATATCAATCCTAAACAATTTTTTCATGCTACAACTGTAATGGAAATTATTTCAAAATGCTTGTTGGTTTCAAAATTGCCTTGAAATGTACCCATAGTTGTTATGGCCATTCCATCAAATTGTTTTAATTGTACACTGCTTTTTTAAATTTAGGTTGTCCTAATTTTATCCAGAAAGTTTTTGGTATCAACGTAACTTCACTGCCTATATGAACTTGCATGTCAAATACTTGGCCATTTATCCTTTTTTTTTTTTTTTACCTCTTTTTTGTGTATACACTTTCAATATTTCAGTTTATTTTTTGGGGGTGGAAGGGTTTGAACAGTTTTTAATTTTTTTATTTGGTTTTTGTATTTGCATAAATTCTGAAAATTATCTCTTTTTTAAAATTTGAGCATATTTTTCCTAGAGCTAGACATTTGTATATGTCTTTATTGTGATTTTTCTCTTAATATCTACATTAAATTATAGATTTTGTGTTGCTCATCCTGTATGTCTTGAATTCTTCTTTTGGTTGATTAAATTCTCTAATCAACTCTAATTGTTGCAAAAACTTGATGCTGGCTTCCAAACTCATTCTGCTACTCTGTAGACATTCTAGTATTTTTCAGTTGTGGTTTTGGTCTTGCAAGCCTTCAATTCATCTTCATTTCCTGTGCTCCCAGTTTTTCAGATTTACAATACTTGGCTTGCTCTTTCAATCTATGTAAGAATTGTATAATGGACTCATTTGGTGCTTGTCTTGTTTCTAAAAACTTGATTCTTTCAGTGATTACAAATCTAATTTTTTTGGTATTATGTTCTTTTTTTGTAATTTTCACAGCTTCTTCAAATGTTATTTCTTCTAATTTGCTTGGGCAACACATTGTCAAAATTTTCTTCACAGCTTTGCACCCAACTGTAGCAAGAAAAAGATTGGTTATCTCGTTTTCTCCTCTGTCAATTTTTGTGTCTCTTAATTTTTATTCTTGTAGATGTAGCAAAAGTTCTTATGCATGTTTCTGTGTCTTTTGGGTCAGCCACTGAATTTAAGGATCATATTGGTGAAGCCATTGTTATGTTTTGCATTTCTTTGTGCATAGTAGTTGTTATAGCACAACTTCCTGCATATTTTGTGATGACAGGGTTTTTATTTTAACTCTCCAGTTATTCTCTATTTATACTTGCCTATTAATTTGCATACAATATTGCAAATACAATAATCCAAATGTAACTAATGCATATAATAACAACTCCTTGTTCCAAAAATTCAGGCAGAAAAGTATATTCCAATCACAAAATCTGAAAGATTAACCAATACAAATCATGCAACATGTAGACTTAAGAACCATAAATCACAGGATTGTTCTGAATGATGAAATCAAGATTTACCTGTCACAGTGTAAAGACTCTTTGAAGGATATGCAGACTTTTAAATTAGATCTTTGGGTTATAAGAAAGAAAATAAAAAGACATTTTTGCTCTGCTGGTAAGACATTAATCAAAATATATCAGTATTTGTGGATACTGATATCAGGCAGAAATGTAAGTTTCAGTCTTATTTATTTTTATTTTTATTTTGCAGAAACAATTCCAACAGAGAGGAATTTACAGTAATTAGAATTGGAAATAGGATCTCCATGCACATTCACAAAAAACATTCTAATCTCATTATATGATCCATCCAGATAGATTGTTTTAAAAATTAATGTTAACCAAAGATTTTAATCACAATATCAACTCGAGATTAAATAAAAAATATCAAAATATTCATTTTAACTTATTTAAATTCTGAAGTAAAGTAGTTTAACTATAAGTTCTATACTAACAGTTATACACACTTATCACTTGTGGAACTCTCTTCTGGCTTTTTGCTTTCCAGTTTAATCTCTGAATTTCAAAAATTTAAATGCAATGTCAATCACTATCTACTAATTTTCTATTCTTCTAACTCACTAATGTTTCTCTCTTTTTTTTTGTTCTTTGATACTCAGTAACCGCTTGAGTCTAAGTGACCTCACTGCCTTGCATCAGGTGATATAATTTAAAAAAAAAACTGAATCAACCATAATAAAATCCTTATTGTTTACCATTTTATAAAGTTAAAATTGATTGGCAATGTCAGTTATCATCATCTTAATTCCTATTCTCTCTTGTTTTTTCTCCTTAATCATGTTTTATATTTTTCATATTTTCTCACTTTCAGTCATTTCTTGTATCTTAGAGGATTACTTGGAGTGAAATGATGAAAAAAAGTTTCCATTTAATTTTTTAGTAATTTTATTTCTCAAGTGTGGCATGAAAATTTGAAGAGAGGAGATGAAATATGGCCATAAATTTCAACTCAATTCTATGACTATGAAATGTCAAATTGTCAGGTCACTCTGTGATTGCTACTAGTACCAAGTAACGTAGTATGACCTGCTGAATAGTCAAGCCATTGCCAACGAAACTGGTTCCCTCACTTGGCCTATCAAGTGAGTAGGGTGGCTAATCATCAAAATATAACCTGTCAAATGGTGGATAAACCTTCTTTCAGGGTCAACTTCCACATGACTCAGTAGTGTAGACTGGGCTCCAGAGTAACTGCCAGTGCAGTGATGAGGGATTCCTAGTCAATAGCTAGGGTAGAGGGTTCCCCAGGTAGAATCAACAGCCATGTTTCTGTAAGTAAGGTGAACCTTCAAGTACGATGATATTAGCTGTGGCTTTATCCAAAGAGGAATTCACTCTGCTATATGTACATGCTCAAGACATGTTATGCAAGAATGAATATTCAAATATGGATATGAAATTGGTCAAGTGCTTAGTTGTGCATTCATCTTATAACCACACCCAATCATGGGACTGATGATGATGAAAACTACAAAGTCTACAAGAGAACTTGTTACAGTTTTGTTCATATCAAACAAGCTCCAGTCTATGGGCCATGTGTTCACAGTTCAACAGAAACTACCTCTTGACCTCATTCTAATTACTTGTCATGCTGTATCTTTACAAAGGTCAGATTAAACTTAAAATGGAGTATTGCTGTGATAACTTGGTTGGAACTGCTCAATCTTTACCTTCAAGTTGTGACAGAATTCAAAATCTTTTATATAAGAAGACGTATTCTTAACTCAGCAGTCTCTTTCCCACAGATACAACACAGCAAGTCTATTGCTACTCTGTCACTATTTCTGTGGCATATATTCAAATGAGCTCCATTCTTTTGCTTGATCAATTCATACCTTTACAACTAGGATACACCAGGCTACTTCCAGAGAGATGAACATTTCTATTTTCCAAATATGAACAAATAGTTTCACTCTGAGAGATTTTTCCAAAAAACTGGTAGTTAGTGAAATAGACTCCCCCATGGATGCTTCTTTGAACACTACAACCTTAACCTATTCAAGGCATAGATGTCACAATTCATCTTCCTTATCCTCATAAAATTCACTTCATACATCTTTCTCTTTCACTCGTATAACATCTCATTCATCCTTTTAACATAGACTTCTTCCTCAAGTGACGTGTGCAGTGTATTGTATGAACTTTAGTACAAAAAAAGAAAACTAATATCTTTCATACTGACTTTGAAAAATGATGATTTCCAACAGACTAAATAGCATTGCTGTAAAACAGGCATTAGTCATAGCAGTATGTGAAGGAAAAATGAAGACAAGATGTGTATTAAAAAAGGGAACAGCAATTAAAATAGTCTAGTACTTAATGGGTAGACAGCAAAAATTGTTAATGGTCAGATACTCGGATAAAATTCAACACTAGTTGAAGAAAACAGAATATAAAGGCACAAATTTGGAATTGATTGACTGATTTGTTTTATTACAATTTATCAACCCTTTGGGGATTATTTAAAACCAAAAACATATCCCAGGTTTTAGGAGGTTGCTTACTTACAGCTAAGTACTCAGGCTCAACACTGCTTAACTTTGGTGATTGAACAAGAACTGGTGCTTCCAGCTGGATTTGAACATAAGCACACAAGTTGAGAAAAAAGCAGAAACAGGATTCCTAGAAATAAAATTAGGATAAAATAAATAAGACAATTTTAAGGAAAACTTTTCTACTGGTTAATTAATGTTCAAGTGTTTAAGCAGATATACTGGCACTCATGTCACCAAAATTTGTGATATAATTAGTTTGGTTTGGTTTCTTTAACAACATATATACTCCTCATGTATCTATTCATGTTAAAATTTTATTTTCTTGTGAACAGTGATAATTTTCTTTTTCCAAAAATTTATTACTGGTATTTTTTTTTTCACTATGAAAATGTATTGCTAGTAATTTTTTCTAAAGTATTTATTTTCATGTTTTAACCTCAGTTTAAGGATTCACTATAAGCCCATAGTTGCGACCCTAACAGGTGCTGGTATAATTAGAGTACAGCTAAAAAAATATACATCAAAGCAAAAAAGAAAAATTCAACTATAAGGAGAAATAAATGCCTGAAAATGTACACTTGCCTATTGGAAATTCATTGATTGAGTTACTTTTTTTATCATAATTTTTTGTGTATGTTGGGTGGGGTATTTTCATGTAATAAATATTCTAAATCCTTTTATTAAATAACTGTTTTTAGTTTCAAACAATGGAAAATATTTTCATTTTAATCTGATAACTGAATTCCTGTTATCAGTCTGCCACTGATTAAGAATAGCATAATATTCCACACTACTTCAAACAAAAGGCAAAGCAAGAAACACCTATCAATACTGGAAAGATACTGAACTTAAGAAACCTATTTTCCTAGAAATTGTTTTAAGTGATAAATTTTATAAATTTCAACCAAAAGCAGTAATGGCTGCTCGATCAACAAATGCTAAATATTTTTTGTAGGGGGTTGGGCTCCACCAGGTCTACATACCTAAGATATGCTATGCATGAAAAATGCCTTTCTAACTTTAAACCCAGATTACCATTATCATCTGGCTTTGAACAGGCATTTCCAACAGGCTGAGACTATAGGGTTCAGAGTTCAATTTTAACTATAATGGTAATATTAATATTAGACGTTTCCTTAAAAAGTAACATTTGGTATTCATTGACTGACCAGCCAGTGCTACTTTTGGTTAAATTTAATAAATTTCTTAAGTCAGTAACTTTTATTGTTCTTTCCAGTATTGCAGGGTAAGTCCTTCCTAACTTTTTTTTGAAGTTGTGGGGAACATCTCTATCTTGATAACAGATACTGACATAATTCACGTTTTTCTTTTTATTTAATCCAATAAAAATTTTAATGAAATTGTTGTTTAGAAACATACAGAAACCCTCATAATACCACCTTTTCTGTTCACATAGTATTACTTGTCTTCATTTTTATTAAAGTTTAGTTTCAAGTACAACTTCCAGCTGAAATCAAAATGATTGCTTGAACAACTTAATTGATTGTTTTGTTATGTTGACACTGATTTCTGTAAAGTATTTGTGTGATGCCAAATGTCTATAATTATTCCATCAACAGAGTTAGTTTCAAAACAGTTTCTTTGATTAGAAAAAAATAAATCAAACAGAATGATTAAAAAATATTCCTCAGGAATGAATGGTTACTAAGATTACAATCAACTGCCATTCCAACTGCCAACATTACAATCCGTTTTTTCCCACTTTATTACATGTCCAGAGTTTTTATAATTAGGTATACCAAGGCTATGTAACCAAAAATGAAACAAAAAGGAAGAAAAATTCTTTTAAGATCCACAAACAATACTTAATAAAGCCAAATATATAAAGTCATCAGAAAGTTTGAGGACTCAATCAAACTTCTCTTGACAAAGCAAAGAGACATAGTATGACGAAAAAATTCCACTGTAATTACTTCCCCTATTTATGAGGGGATGCTGAAAACTTATTGGCTTGATTCACTTCCAAAAATCTAATCATGCTTTGACAAGTTTTATTCCCTGATTCCCCAACCACATGTATTTACATCTGCTACTAGATTTGTATCAAAGTCCTACACTTTCACTGCAAAAATTTAAATGTAACTACCTCTTCTACTCTAATAGTTTCTTTTCTCACACTTCCCACTTGTGGAACTCTTTTCTCTTTGCTTGCTTCTCTGATAATTACAATTTTCAAAAGTTTCAATTCAATGTCAATTGCTTTCCACTTGATTCCCATCCTTCTCTTATCCTTTTTTCGACAAGCTCTGTACGTTTTTTATTCTCTCATTGCAACCCTATGTGCACGAGCAGAATTTCTGCTTTGCTTGTGATGAAATGATTATAAAAAAATCTTTTTTAATGACCAAACAGAATTTTTCTTTTTTTGTGGAGGGTTTCTTGACTGGGCTGTGAACTTTCCAGAATCTCTTTACATTTTTCATCTTGCTGAGATCAAAGATTAGTATTTATTCATACACAAAAAATATGGAGCTCATATTATCATTAATGAGCTGGTGACCTGCATTTGAATTCTGGTCATGAACAATTGTCATCTACACCTTTGAGAATGGCATAAACAGAGACCTGCCAATACTTAATCTCATCAGTGGGATATCACAGTGAAAAACAAAGAAAAAAGAATAAGTAAATACATTAGGAATTAAATCCAACATAACATTCCTAGGGATTATGAACAGTATAACGGCAATATTTTATTTTAGTCTTTATAGATTTATTACTCAAAGCAATTTTAGATAAATGAAAATGCAAAATTCCATGCAACTATTACAACTATTTCCAGAAACATTTAATATAGAAAATGGGAGGTGACTTAACAGAATAACCAATTGGCAGCCAGAAGAAATGTAGAAACATTACTTGTATATTGCAGGTCCAAATACAATTAATGCTAAAATACAACTCCGTTTTTTTCCCCTTAGTGCTAGAATTTTTCTTTGTTACTACATATGCAATCTCAATTGCCATCTTCTATCTTCTTGAATACCGTTCATTATTTATCTTTCTTCAATACTCCTTGTATCCATTTTCCTACAGCAGTGGTCACACTTTACTTGGGGTGAAATGATTATATATATATATACACACAAGTTCATGGTAGGTATGGATGGAATAAAATTCTGTATCCAAATAAACACTATTCTTACAAAAGTGCACAATACAAAGTAGAGCAAGTAATATTTATTTAGAATTTACTAACAGAATAGCCCGATGTTGCACAGGTGAAAGGAAAGCTTTAAAACTAATTCATGGTCCTAGAGCTCAGACTCAGCCTAAAGAATATTTGTGTGAAGTCTGGTGAGAATCGGATAAAAATTGTGGATTTGTATAAAGGATATACAGACAGATAAACAGACACACACACAAACATCTTGCCTTTTATATATCATTGATTTTCTGCACTATTGTAAGAACTGCAACCTTGAAACTTCTGAATATCATTTCTTGTGTCTTTGTCTATGAGTGTATCAAATTTGATTAAAATCGGACCACTCCTTCTATAACCCGATTTTTTTGATTATCAATTTTCCATATTTATTGAGGATACCTCAACACAAAACCTAGTTAAGAACACTTGCAGACGCTTATAGTACAACTGTGTAAATTTTCAAGAAAATCGGTTCAGCCGTTTCGGAGTCTATAGGTAACGGACACGCACACACACACGCACACACACACAGAGACAAAGTTCCATTTATAAATAAGTTTAGATAACATAAATATGTCATAATATCACTACAAAATAGCTGTTTTATTTTGACACTAACTGTGTCTTATCAGGTGATGATGTTTATATCATATTATAATATATTTATGTTAAAAATTATATATATATATATATAATGGTTAAAGAGAAAGAAAGTTTTAACTGTTCAGTGATAAACTCACACACATACATTGTGTAATCACTTAAAATAAGCCTAGTCATTTGAAGAACCTGAAAACTATTAGAGATTTTACAAGCACAGGGTAGATTATTATGTTTTCTTTGATTTATTCATTTATATGATCTGATATAATTTTTCACTTAGAGTACTGTGGTATATCTGAACAAGGTATCAATGTTTATTTTTTTAATTATTAGAATACAAGTAAATAAAAACTACAAATTGGATCTCAGTAGCATTTACTGGGTGCAATTAAAAATTTTCTGACTTAAAAATACATACTAAATCTCTTTGACAATGTAGATGCATAAATTATGTCAAACAGTCACTGCTTCCCAATTGTTTAATAACAAACAAAATCACTCAGTCATCAGTCACTTAAGTATGATATGTGATACATGCTTGGGCAATCATGTCTCGGAAGAGACATGACTGACTGGGTTGAAGATTTTCCTGCCGTTGGTTACCATTACTTTCTATGGTAGACTGGTTGTCAACCAAAGCTATAGAACCCAATCTGCCTTGCTATTTAACCCATAGTTGGAAGAAGAAAAGATGGATTAATATCTTTCCCAAAGGTATTTGTGTGTAAGTGAATGCAACGAATTCAACTGGAATTCAAACTTGGCCCCCAATTTTTCATTTTTCAGATATTCACTGAACTACTATGCACTCAGATATGCATAGTTAAAAATGGTCAGATCAAGAAAAATGAATCCAAATTGCAAAGGTGCAAATTTGTGTATTAGGTAGATTATGTTAATAGTAATAAGAAACAATGTGAAATAAAAATCCTTTATATATATATATATGTGTGTGTGTGTGTGTGTGTGTGTGTGAATGAATAAGAATGAAGAAAATAATTGCAACGTCCAAAACATTAATATATATATATATATATATATATATATATATATATATATAGTATGATTGAAAAGTAACTCACTATTTTACACATGAATGCCTAGCCAGGAATACTGATTTTAACACCCTGTGACTTTTTTCTTTTGGGTTGGCTAAAGGAGCATGTTTACTATACCAAACCAAGACTTTAGAAGAACTTGGAAGATGAATTCCATATCAACAAAAGTTATTGATGAAATGAGTTGACACAATTCCTGGGTGGCTCAAGAAGTTAAAAGCAAAATATGAACTTTTAAATAAAACCTTGTGCTAAACACTTACGACTCATATTCATTTCTTGTGAAAATTATAGTTGATAAATAAATTATGTCTCTTAAAAAGGGAAGTTACTTTTCAATCACACTATATATATATATATATATATATATATATATAGGCAGCATTCAAGCATGTTTTATTGAACAGTATAGATATATTTATGTCTCTCTTCAAGGTTATCTAGTTGAAGAAACAACATACATTTCCTAAGTCATACCACTAAAAGTAGACCTAGGTACACTTATAGTAACATCTGTTGTGAATTGCCTTTACAGCAACATACCCCAAAAGCTAGTTACATTTTGGATTGAAAAACACCCAGAAATACTTCCCACACACTTCACAAAAGTATTTATTATACAGAGTGTAGAGCTAATTTTAGATAACAATTCATTCCAATTTCTTCTTCATGTGCCATGTCCCTTCAGGATGTAGGCGAAAGTAATGACAAGCTACTGAAAGAAAAGCTTCTGCCTAGTTACTCATGTCTTTTTTGAGTCATGATCACTTAAGTGTGGATCACATGATCACTTAAGTGTGGATCACATGATCACTTAAGTGTGGATCACATATGACACTTAACTCACTAACTTGTCTTCAAAATATTTTTCTCATCTTGGTTGATATAGACATTATAACAGACACAATATTTCAACAAAGTACACAAGTCATCATCTGGTATCTATTGTTTGGTTAGTATGGAATATCTATTGATCATAGTGATATTTTGTCCATGTGATATCAGCTATTCTTCATTTCTGTTGAGTTGGTGCCTCACTACACAATCTAAGAATTGAATTCATGACAACTAGATAACAATAACATATGTATAACCAACTCCTGAAATATTTGTGAACATTTTTTAAAATTATTTTTTTCCTGTGCTTCATGGAAAGAGAATAACAACAATGAAGCAAAGAATCTTCACATACATTCATTGCAATCAAGACTCTCACTTCTGTGTGGGCCTGTACAGCCATAACAGATGCTGTACCACTATCAGTAACTGAAACATAATTCTTTCAGTCCAGATCCATGACAGATGTCACATATCCATATAACCAACTCCTTCAGAAATAAAATACTAAATCACTTTTCTTCCACAGCTTAATGGTTATGCTTGCTATTTTAGGAACAACACAATAATAAATGCTGGTTATATCAAATTAAAAATTACTTTAATTGTGAGTTCAGTAACAGTCAATTTTTAGTTGAGAGTTCAATACCTTGCTACAACAGAGGTGAAAAAAAAAACTTAGAGAGTTAAAGTAAAGGGGGATAACTGATACTGAAACATCAGGAAGAGGCATGACTCGTGGAACTAGAACAGTCTACCCTGGTGAACAAAAGAAAGGGTTCAATTCAAAATTCTAATCACCTGAAGAAGGTTGGAGCATACAACGGCCAAAATGTCATGAACAGGGCAACAAAGATGAAAACAATAGTCTGAACAATGTAAATAGAAAAAATAAAACCTCATCTCAGAAATATAGACAAATATAAAAGAATCAGTATCGACCTGATATACCAGAAATATGAAGACAATTAGAAATGTACAACCACAAGCTGGCATGAATGCCAAACTCCTAACATTCCTATACCAATGCAGAGACTTAAGACTCATCCCTTCAGGCTTGGCACGAAGACTTCCCATCAATCCAAGGAGAGCCCATCTGATTGCAAATTGAGACATGCTCTTGTCTGAGAAGAATCTAGTACATCTGCTGGATAAAGCAAAAATTGCAATGTGATATCTCCCAGAGGCTCAAGGCCTTCTTAAATATAATTATTAATGAAAAAGATTGAATAAGGATTCAAGAAATTTGTCAGACAAAAATTTGGCACAATCAAGGTCTGCCAAGTATGAAAATTGAACAGATTAAAAGACCGAAAGGTGGTACACAAAGTCTATCACTACCCAGTAAAGAGAGTAATCAACATTAGTCAACATCAACTGAGTGCCTTTGAAGAGTCAGTACTAAACAAGGATC
Organism: Ascarosepion bandense; assembly: GCA_037127315.1. Lineage (NCBI taxonomy): Eukaryota > Metazoa > Mollusca > Cephalopoda > Sepiida > Sepiidae > Ascarosepion > Ascarosepion bandense. The sequence goes on from JBBBDQ010000627.1 coordinate 3,691,686, forward strand.
TCAACTCTGCAAAAACAATCAGGTGGATACCATACATGGACATCATTGCCCAAATCGAAGGAATAGCATTGAATAATCCTCACACTTGAGTGGATGAACTAAGATGGAAAATAAGACAGACACTGTAGAAAGCCAAGCCACCCAAATCAAATATGAAATTGGAGAGGCTGGAAATCAAAACCCTACAGAGGAATGACATTATAATCATAGTACCAACTGACAAAGGCATTGTGACTATAGTGATAGATATAACAGAATATACTGGAAAACTGGAAGATCTCATTAGAAATGGTAGCTATATTAAAGTAAAGAAAGATCACACAATGAAAATAGAATGGCAACTGTCGCAGATCCTAATAAAAAACTAGGACTACTTCTCACCCAAAAATTACAGGCAGTTGTCTCAACATTACAGCAAGCTATCTCACATATATGTTCTTCCCATAATTCACAAAGATGGTGCTCCACTCAGGCCAATTGTTAGCTACCAAGGCTCTGTGCGCCACTCTCTGAGTTGCTTCCTTGTGGATATTATTGCTTACAACAACGAGCAAAAGTTATAAATGGCAACCCAGAGATATATGAACAAGAAATGGTCAGTATAAGCATTACCCGACAATGTAACAACTACACTGGACACATAACAGTTGCTCCAACAAACTTGGATAGAAGGGTGCAAGTTGATAACAATGCTCAGAAAACCGCCTTGATCTGCTTATAGGATTATCAGAAAAAATACAAACAATCTGTCGTCTATAAAACATCAGGACAACATTCAAAAGTGGATCAACACTTTGCAGACACCTCTTCTGAGTAAAACCTCCCATAGAGGAGAACATTATTACGGACTGTGTGAATGTCGTTCTATACAGCCATGGTAGAAATATAAAATAGAAATGGACTGCCCCTTTCAGATAAGACTTCAAGAAATCTGCAAGGCCATATGAGGGGAAGTAAAAAATCAGACATAGATAACCACCTATGGATGGAAAAGAGAGATCATCACCACTTGTGGGATGAAGTTGAAATAATAGATAGGGAACATTACTGGAAAATACAAACACTTGAGGAATTGGCACATATCATAGGCCACAAAAATCTTCTAAGTCAGCCAAGCATAGAAATGAATACAATATGAGAACCAGTAATATGGAGTGCTAGAGAAAAACAATTATAAACAACACAATTGTAATATCAGCTCAGGTAAAAAACTGTTTACTGAGACATTAGTTTTATAAGTCCTAAAAATTCATACATTGATGTCTTCAAGGACACATCGCCTAATCGATAAAATTATTGGTTGAATCCAGTGACTGGAGCCAAAGAATTCTGAGTTCAATACCTGAACAAAAGAAATAAAAACAGAGATAAAGAAAAATAACTGACAGTGAGATATCTGGAAGAGGCATGACTCATAAAAAATAGAACAATCTACCCTGGTGGACAAAGTAAAGAGTTCAGTTTCTGAAGAATTTCAGAGTGTACAATGGCCAAAACATCAAGAATATGGTAATGAGGACAATAGTCCAAAAAATGTAAATAGTGTAAATAAATTTAAAATTCACTTGCTCTAATATTACCATTAGCTAAAAATGTAAAACAAAAATTATGCAGTAATGGGTTAATTTAAATATCATTATTATTATCAAGTATATGATAAAACGGATGTGAGTTGTGGTGCAGTGGATATCAACTTGGAACGAGAAATCGGGGGAGCTGAGTTTGAATTCCAGTTGAATTCATTGCATTCACTTACACACAAATACCCTTGGGAAAGATATTAATCCGTCTCTTCCTTCCAATTATGGGTTAAATAGCAGGACAGATTTGGTTCTATAGCCTTGGCTGGCAACCAGTCTACCGCAGAAAGCAATGGCAACCTACTGCGGGATAATCTTCTGCCCAGTCAGTCATGTCTCTTTCGAGACATGATCGCCCAAGTGTGTATCACGTATGGCACTTAACTGACTGACTGATATGATAAAACACTTCAGGAAGAGAAAGTCTTTCTGGCCCAAAGTGATCGACTAGATTAGTTTTGAAAAAGATATGCAACCTTCAATGTTTAGACAATTTTTTAAAATCTTAATATATATATATATATATATATATATATGTGTGTGTGTGTGTGTGTGTGTGTGTATGTATGTATGTAAGGTGTTGAAAATTCTTGGCTTCAGTTTTTGACTTGCCAACTAGTGTATATATATATATATATATATATATATAAAGAGAGGCATGTATAATATCCTTGCATGCTGTAGCATTTCTAAAATTGAGCCACTATGTGACCCATTAGTGAAGTAGGTTAAAACTATTTTATGGTGCTAGTAATAATGATAATAATTTCATCATGTGAGTTACACTAATGTAGTTCCAATCAAACTTGGTAGTTGAACATTGTTGAGACAGTATTAGTTCCAGGACCATCTTCAAACACTCCAACACTCTTAGCCAGAACATGGTTATGAGGCAATGAAGCTGACTCACTGAAGAGAGAGAAGGCAGAGTGTGTGTAGGTGAGGGAGATGATAATTTGTGATGTGACTCAGTAATTAGATGACAAAGCTGTTGTCTTGATTAGAATCGTTTACTCCACTATAAAAGATTCAGATAGAAATTGCATCATATCTGAATGGGTCAAACTGATTGCTTTGTTTTAATTAGACTGCACTGACCTCTGTAACCAGGTGTCACCCACATGTAAGGGTCCAAGGTTTTCCATTTGAAACATACTGCAAAAGTAGGTGATTAGAACAAGTGCTAAATGACAAGAAAAAAAAGCACCCTTTTCTGTGGTAATCCATTTTACTTCATCACAATTTCTGTCAATTCATACTACATTAATTTAGAAAATTTGTATCAGAATTAAAAAGCAAATTTTCAGAGGATTTGTAACACATAAATATATTTGGATAATTTTGTTTATCTATACCTATAGGTATATGACATGCCTTCTTTCAACTGAGCAAATGAATTGCACATTTTCATGACAAAGGCTAGTTATTTTCAGGGCAACTGAGAAAAATTTCAGAGCAAATTCCTATAATTAATGATTGTTGTTTTTGTTGAATAAAATTATAGAAGACCCAATTTTTATCACTGGTTTATAATAAATTTTATTCTTTATAATGTTTTTTGTTTAATATTTTTGCATGCAGTTTTCAATGTTTAAATTCTGATTATATCTTTTATCATTTTTGCCAATCAAGTTTTGCTTATCACTTATCATTTTATCAGAATTACTTATACATACTCAATTTTTTTTATTGTTCTTTTTAATCAATTACATATAAAAAAATTTTTTGTAATATTTTTTAATATGGTTTTCAGCATTAAATTTATATTAAATTAATAGCAATGCCTGGAAAAATCATGGATTGGAGAGTGGATGGAGAGATGCACTTAAAATGTCAACATTTTGAAAAATAGGATGGTGAGGTGTGAAATATATGGCAGAGGTAATTGACATGTACATCCAGCTGTGGGTGAGGTCAACAAATAACAAGGGTGGTTGACAGATATATTTGGCCAAGGATGATGTCAGCAGGGTGCAACAACAAAAAAATACAAGTGACAACCAGCTTGAAAGGTGATGGCCATCAAGGATATGGTTGAAAAAAAAAACATACATTTTTTTTGTTTGTATGTTATCATTCAACCATGGCAGTGGTTGAATATATTCTGAAGTCCAACATTGAGTGAATCTAGGTAGCTTTCAAGTTTCACCACTAATTCAGTTCTCAACTAAATTTCAAACCACTTACAGGGTTAGATAAGACACCTTCTTTGCTACATTCTGAAAAGCATCTGGCCATAGAGAAAAGTCAACAGAAGCAGTTGACAGATGTGTCGGGCAAGAGATTATGTCAACAGAGTGACAACCCAAAATAAACAAAAAGGCATGGGAGTTTTGGAGCTATATAAAATCTAGAGTTTTTGGTTGAATAGATAGAAAACTCCCACTAGCTTCCAACTCCCAATAGCACCTTCATGTGCGTGACTCTCTCCGACTGTCCTCCTGCTCCACACAATTGTCACTGATGAAGAATAAAAATATAAGATTATTTTTTCTATGTACGTGTTCCTCGTTGTTTGTCCAGATCCAGCAGCAAAATATAACATTATTAAATTTGATGTCTGAAAATCCATCTCTTATTCACCCCCTTTTTGTCTGTTCCATCTGCAATTTTTCCAGGTGTTACATGATGGAAGTTGATGATAAAAGATTGTCTTAGCAAAAGAATCTCTTGCTCAAAGCTTGAGGAAAACTCTGTGTAGTCTCTCTTGGAGATAAGATTTTCTGAATTGCACTTGTTTCAGAGAAGGAAACTCTTTGTCTATTTTTGTTATGGTGACCTATCTACATTGAAATGGTCTTCCTTCTTCATAAATACTAACCTGCGAGGCTTCCTGGAAGGCAGTCGAGACACAGTGTAAGTGGACGGACACTTCTATCTTCTGATTAATAACACTCTTATTTTGTATATATGTTCTGTTATTTCAATACACTGTTTCAACCTACCTTCTTCTTTCCATGTCTTTCTGTCTGGCCCTAACAGGCCACAAAATCTTTCTAAATGAACATCTACTAGCTGAACTGTTGATATCCACATGAATTGGAAATCTAAGTACCCTCCAAATTGCTTTATTGCTGCTAATGTACTGACCTTGGGGTATATGCTTACTTCATCTCTTCAGTTTAATGTTTATTTATCTAACAAGATTTCTCAAATATTCAGGCCGGTATATATATATATAAATGTACTAGTGTTTGATTACAGAAAAACAAACTATCCACTCAAATATGAATATCAATTAAAAAATAATTTTCAAACAAATAAATTTATTCATATATATTTCCAAATGAATACGGAACAAAGAAAATAATTGTAATGTTCAAAACCTTAATTTCAAACAGTGCTCAATATAAAAAAGCAATGAATATTTATTATTAATTATACTTTAGAACATGTACAAACTACACCCTACTACATAATTTTACATTTTGTTTCAACATTCAAAGAACAATGTCTCATCAGCTAGATAATAATGATGGTAATAAACGTTTTATTCTTTTATAAAGCATTTATTACCATCATTATTAACTACCTGATGAGACATTGTTCTTTTAATGTCAAAACAAAATGTACAATTTTGTAGTAGGTTGTAGTTTGTACATGTTCTAAAGTATATATAGATATATATATATAGTCATCCGCAGACAGATCTGTTTTGCTGTATTACAGCTCATCAGTATGGCTTAGACTCCGGCAGCTTCCTAACCCAGGATCGAAACCCGACCAAATTGACGTCAGTCGGCGATTCTACCCCTAGGCCACGAGCGTCCAGTAGAAGAAGACAAGCTTTTTAGCACGTATAAACATGCCCAATAGCTAGAGTGCTCCAATTCATTATCGAATGAGCAGTGCGTAAATGCTGGAGTAGCTACTGTTTACAAAGTCTACCACTCTTCCAGAGTGCTCAATCAGGGTGTGAGAGTGTAAATACTATAGTCATCCGCAGACAGATCTGTTTTGCTGTATATATATATATATATATATATATATATAAATGTTAGTCAATTCACCCCAAGCAATATGATAATGATACTAAAATGCAAGGAGGCTACAGGGATAAAAGAGTTAAAATACTTTAGAAGAAACCAGAAACACAATACTAAACATATGTATATATGTATGTAAAAAATTAGATATAAGTAAAAATATATCTTCAAAAAGACAAAATGAATAAATTATACAAAAGGAAAAATATTTCTTTATTGAAGAATATTTATGAGCATTCTTAAATTTAAACATTTTGAAACCTAATGATATTTTTACTTCTGTTTGAAAATACTATTCTTTTGCCTGAAGAATATTTATCAGCCTTCTTAAATTTAAACATTTTGAAAACTTGAAGCAATGACAAAGTTTTCAAGGAAATTGGAAGCAAAAAGGAAAGTGATACACAACGTCAGATAGAGACAGTTAAAATTTCTAAGGCGTATAATGAGGAAAGTTGGCTTAAAAAATTTGATACTCACAAGGCAAGAAAAACAGAGGAAAACAGCAAATAATCTACCTAACGAGCTTATGTAAATGGTTGGCAGAGCAGTGGTTTAGGAGAAATAACAAAATGACAAAATTTGCTATGAATTACAAAAGACAGGATATGGTGGAGAGCCACAATCACTAACGTTCTAAAGGGACATAACACACAGATAAAAAAAGAACATTATCTTTATTTTGGTTTATAAATAAATATTGCAAAAAAAAAATCCATATATTTGCCTTGATAAAATCCCTTATGAGAGGAAAAAATAATAAAAAATGTCAATAAAAAATAGTTTTTATTTTTGTCATTCTATATACATATATATCAGTCAGTTGATTGCCATACATGATACATGCTTAGGTGATCATGTCTTGAAAGAGACATGACTGACTAGGCAGAAGATTTTCCAGCAGTAGGTTGGCATTACTTTCTGTAGTAGACTGATTGCCAATCAAGGCTATAAAACCCAATCTGTCGTACTACATAACCCATAGCTGGAGGGAGAATAAATGGGTTCATACCTTTGCCAAGAATATGTGTGTAAGTGGATGAAACAAATTTGACTGGAATTAAAACTTAGCTTTCTGATATATATATATATATATATATATATATATATATATAAACCATCCACAGACAGGCTTGTTTTGCTGTATTACAGCTCTTCAGTGTGGCTAGAATAAACATTTTCCTCAAGCTGAGACATATATATATGTATGTATGCTTATATAAAATAGGATAAAGAATCTCAGCAAAGTTTTGAAAAAAATATGATAAATGGAAACCATTTCATTGAAACTAGATTTGATTACACGTTTCACCTTTCTAGGCTTCATTCGATAAAAAAAACTAAAGAAAGAAAAATGTTTGTGTATGCTTAAATAATAAATCAAAAGCACTTTTTCTGCTAAGATGGCATTTTTGTGGTAAGAAAAAAACGAAAATGAGTGACTTTTTAAAAAAACATTATTTATTCTGTATCATTTCTTTATAACTCTTACTTCATGTCACAGCATTGAGCAATCCTCCATTCACATCTGATTAATATTTATATGTTGATGTGTATATACATGCATAGGCACACATATATATATATATATACTTATTGACTCTCTCTCTCTCTCTATATATATATATATATATATATATATACACATATATTTATGCAAGCATAGAATAAATAATGGTACCCAATAAAATATATGCTTAGTTTTTCATTTAAAATTAAAATATCAAATTTTTATTTAACAGTGAATAGGTTTGGTGAAACATATCAAAAACTGAATAACTTTTGTGAAACATATAAAAAATGAATAGGTTTTGTGAAACATATCAAAACTATACCCAGTAATGATTATATACATTTAATATGCATACAGATATTTATATTTCAAACAAGAAGAATTAAGAAAGTTTATTATTTATAATTTTATCACAGACATTTTACTTAGTCTATCAAGTGACTGCAGCAGCAGGGCCAGCAGCAGACAGGCAATAAGAAGATTAGGTACAAAGCTCCATGTTCGTAGGGTCATAGGCACACTACATCTATTGCAGCAATAGCAGAAGTGGTGTGTCTTGGGCTAGACAGCCTGACAGTACCCAACCATTTTCAGGCTGGCTTGAAGTCACATTTCTTTCTCCTAGACTAGTTGCCAACCATGGCTATAGGACCCAATCTGTCCTGTTGTTTAAACCATAACTGGAAGGAAGAGACAGATTAATACCTTTCCCAAGGGTATTTGTGCATAAGTGAATGCAATGAATTCAACTGGAATTCAAGCTCGGCTCCCTAATTTCTCGTTCCGAGCCGATATCCACTGCACCACAACGCACATCCCTATTGCTGTAGAACTTTTATTTTAGATGTTTAAACTCAGTCATTGCCTGATGAAGGAATAAGAATCACCAAAAATAACATTATTTCACCTTAGAATTTTCTAATTTTTGGTTAAAAACTATTTAAATAAATATTTGGCACTCAGTCTGTATATCATGCATAAAAATCAGAAAGAGATTGTTACTGGTAAGAAATTCAAGCCAGCATTACTGACTGATGAGAGCTATTAAATGCACAATATTAATTCAGGTCAATTCTGTCTCTTTAAATATGAAGGAGCATTTCAATATGTTCACTGAAACATAATGTACTTTACTGGGATTCTAATAAAAGACTAAAAACATTAGGATGCAATTATGTCTCTGTTGGTAGAAACAATTTCTAATCTGATGTTTTTCTGTTAATTCTTCTCTTACTCATTCTGAACAGCACTCCACTACTAATGGACAAACATTTCCTTTGCGTTATCCAGTCCAGCCTGGCTCTATGCCTATTTAAGATGTTTTGCTTGGTGAACATGATGTAAATATAAATCAATGTCAAATAATATCCAACTGGTACTTTTTATCTGAATATTTTAATTGTTCACTCTCTGGCAAAACACGTAAAAAGATAAAAATACACACAAATAAATAAATAAAACAAATATATGTAGAAATACACATATTTTGAAGTTAATGACAGATTATATAGATAATGTTCCTCTTCTCTGTCTTGCTCCTTTCCCACTTTGTGATTTTCTTTGTGATGTCCAATGAACTGACATCTTCAACCTACCAACCGAAAATTGTACTACTGAGGTTTCATCATAGCTCAAATCCAGCAGGAGTGCTTCCATTATTTCTCAGAAATATCAGATAAAACCTCAATCTTGTCCATGGTTCACACCAGCATGCTCAGCCACTATAGCAGACAGGAGTTACTATTTTCAGCTATACCAGTGTGACATAACAGGTGCCTTTTTTTATTAGTGCTTGTGATAAATGTAAGCAAGTCCACAAAGGAGCCAAGTCCCAGTTTGCAAAGAGAATGAGGAACTGCATAGCCTCTAAAACTTTGACTTTTGTGATTACTGACAGCACTGTAATAGGGTATTAAATAAGTGCAAAGTCTCTGTTCTCCCACTCTTCAATCAATTTGAGGTATTATCTTCCTCTGCTGATAAAGCTGAATGTTTTGCCCATAAATTCTCCTCAAATTCTACTCTTGACTCATCTGGAATATCCCTGCCAAATGTCCTTCCAGGAACTAAGTCTCTGTTGATGATATGCATATAACCCCTACCACAGCTTTTACTATCATCTCTAACCTAGATTCTCACAAAGCATGTGAATGTAATGGTATCTCTGTATAGTCATTACAAAATGTGCTCTTGAACTGACACCTGTTCCTGCTAAACTATATAATAAAAGCCTCACTGACTCCTTCTTTCCTGCCTGCTAGGAGTCCTCATCTGTTGTTCCAGTTTCCAAAAAATCTGATGAGCTGTCCAATCCTTTCAACTACACTGTCCAACAATTTTAACTTTCAAAAAATGACTAGGCTAAGAGTAGGTGACTTTTAGTAATTAGGGTGCACTTATTCGAATCTGCAAACCATTTTTCTCTATCGGGTGTAAATTTCTTTTAAAATCGCATCCTAAAATTAAGGATTTTTAGACCAAATACTATAGTTCACTGAATTAATTTAAGTGATTTTAAATGAAAATTTTAAAGATTGTTACCATATTTTACAAATATATACAACTATATTTAGATCTGCAATAAAAATATACTATTTTAACTAATTATTTTTATGACTTCACATGATAAAATGCTTCAAAAAGTTGTAAAGTTAACCTAAAATGCAAGAAAAAGACATACACAAAACAAATCTAAACTGTAAGCTATGTTTAACGGATTCTTCTTATGCTTGCTACCAGGCTCGTCACATTGTAGACTCCAAATAAAATCTATCAACATAGCTGGGCTCCACTTTCCTTTGTAATGAGTTTCCATTGCAGCTATGTCTTGGTGAAATCATTCATCATGTTCATCGCTTAGATTTTATGGATTTTCCAGAAAAAATGGAAGATGGGAGTGAAGAAAATGGAGCTTTAGCGATATGTTACATCCCAATCTCTGATATGATTTAATCAAATCAGCCACTAAAACTTTATAATCTGCAGGCTTATGCCTTTCCAAAAACCTATTGCATACTATCTTAAAGCTAACCCATGCTGCTAGTTCCAGTTTAGTTATTATATCATCAAAAGCATCATCAAGCATAAGTTTTCTAATCTGTGGACCAACCAATACACCTTACTTTACTTTTGCATCACTTAATTTGGGAAACTTTCCTTTCAGATACTTAAAAGCAGAATCATCATTGACTGAGCCTTTACAAATTGCTTGATTAACCCTAATTTCATATGCAAGTATTAAGTATTATATCTACCTGAAAATAAAAAGATATATATATATATATATATATATATTAAAATATATTAAGTAATTTTGAAACTTACGTGTAAGTGTAAAATTTACAAAATAATGTAAAAATTTCAATCATGATTTACAAAAAAATGAGACCTGATAGGCAAAAATGTGTGTCATTTTTGTTATCTACACAAAAAATCACCCTAGAAACAGTCCTTCTCTGCTAAGCAATTTTTTGGTTGTTGGACAGCGCTATCATCCTATTAGTCTTCTACCTATTTTTGGGCAACCCCTAGAGGCATTAATCAATGCTGAATTAATTCACAATCTCTTATCACAGCTTTTGTTTTTCCAGGTCAGTTGTTGATGGAGTGCGAATAACTGCAGAAAGAATCTATCATGCTCTAGATAAAAATGGAGATGCTGGAGCTGTAGTATTGAACATATTGAAAGGATCTAACATTCAGGTCTTCTCCATAAACTGGAATGTTACAGGGTCTTCAAACACATTTTTGAGCTGATCAAATCTCTTCTTTCAAATTATAAAATGAAAGTTACCTTAAATGGCCACTCATCTAGATCCTTTTATACTAATGCAGATGTCACTGCAGGGCTTCATCCTTGGTTCTACACTGTTTTTAATTTTCATTAATGACCTTCCTGATGATATCTGCTCTCAACTTTTTATCTATACTGACAACATAACTATCTACTCCCTCTTTGATTGTAAGGCTGATCAGTTTGACAAGGTCAAAATGGCAGCTGATGCCTAAAACAACCTCAAGATGGTCATTAACTAGAGCAAAAGTTGGCTTATCAATTTTAACAACCCCAAAACTAAACTTCTCGCCATTAATCATCTGAGAGACCCCTCTAGTCTTTCCATCAGCAAAGCTGATGCTAACCTCTAGGAAAGTGACTAATTATGCCTTCTTGGGCTAATGTTCTTGGCTTACATGAAGTGGAAAAAACTATATTAAATCCAATGTTTGGTCAGATGCTAAGAAAGCCATTTTACTGTGTTGTAGAAGAACATCTTTTCTCTGGAATATCTCTTACATATCTGTAAGTCTACCACTTTTCCATACTTAGAATATTGCTGTAACATATGATCCAGTGTCGCTATTATTTACCTTGAGCTCCTTGATAAGATCCAAAAAAGAATCAGCAATATTATTAGTCATGATCTGATGGCTCTGCTTGTGTCACTTCCCCACTGCCATAAGGTTTCCTCCCTGTGTCATTTTTAAATACTTTAGTGGTAATTGCTCTGATAAGCTCTTACCTACACTTTATGAATTTAAGCACAGTACTAGACAGTCATCAAGATCTCATTAATTTGAAGATCCTTCATTGGATTTTGTCCAGAAACTAAAGATAAATAGCAGGAGCACCTGACCAGATATGGCAACAGTATTTAATGCACAGACAAATAGTAGATTCATAAATGTGCAAAATGGATTCTGATACAAAAAGCGTCCTGAACCACACAGTGATCCAACTATTCATACAGTAGATGCAGCTATGGATTCAAAATAGTCATTTCATTTGAGATCATTTGAGAGACTGAGGCCAAGGAGATGTGTGTTGCTCTCTAAGAGACTAGCATCTTTCATTGTTGGTTGGTACATAGGAAGATTTCTCTTTGGTAGTTAAAGAAGAGAAGTTTTGTTTTGGCGCCATTAAAAATTATGAGCTATTTGATATCCCATTCAATCACAGATTGAGGCAATAGCTGTAGAGTTTGTAAAGGACAGAAGCTAGCTCAAGGACACATTTCTTTCAGACAATCACTGGAATTCTACCACCTCCACTTGCTTTATGAGAGTCAAGCTTAGAAATTTTGTCAGAAAACCAGAGACTGGGTTATAAATATATTACTCAATTGAGCCTCACCATAATACAGTTTTCTAAAAACAGTTATATTTCAGCTTAGACATAGTTGTTTTTAATTTATGGTGGTTGAATATATTAAGATGTCAGCAACACCATACTGAGAATTATAATCATAAACAACTTTCATAAAACTGCAATAACTCCCAAACAATTCTAATAATCCCAGAGATATCCAGATTAGCACTGAGGTGGGTTTATATTCTCAGTTTGTTGTTCATGACTCCTGGTATGCTAACCGAGCCATGGGAACTAACAAAAGTATTTCCACATCTTTGGGCATATATGCATGGATGTATGAATCCCGGTTATTGTCCTAAAGAAATATGTCCCTGAACTCTCCTCTGGCCTTTCTAAACTGTATAATTACTGCCTTTCTGCTTCCTGTTTTCCTGCCTACTGGAAGTCCTCCTCTATGGTTCCTGTATTTAAGAACTCAGGGAAACCCTTGGACCCATCCAATTATTGCCCTATCAGCCTCCTAACAATTTTCAGAAAAGTGTTTGAGGCTATTATCAATGCTGAAATAGTTCAACATCTTACTGCCCTTAAACTATTCTCAGACAGTATAGATTCTGCTTTGCCAGGTCTACTGCTGGCATGCTAACAACCATCACAGAGTACATATACCAGGCCCTTGATAAGTCCGGTGAAGTTCAAGCTTTTGCCCTGGATATCCTCAAAGCTTTTGATAGGGTTTGGCATGCTGGCCTTCTGTGCAAGCTACAGGGTTATGGTATCACTGGACACTTGCTTGATCTGATCCAATTTTTTCTCTCTAACTGTATAATGAAGGTCGTCTTGAATGGACATGCCTCCACATTCTATCACATGAATGCTGGTGTCCCCAAGGGTTCTATACTAGGCCTGACACTCTTTCTGATCTTCATAAATGATCTCTCTGACATGATCAAATCCAAAGTAGGCATCTACGCAGATGACACCATCATTTACTCTCACATCAGTCAGAAATCTGGCAAGACAGCAAACATAACTTCATTGCTGATCTTGAGAAGAACCTTCACTCTGTGGTAGACTGGAGTGAGAAAAGGCGTGTGAATTTCAGTGCTTCTAAAAGAAAGCTTCTACCTGTCAACAATTGCAGGCAGTCTCTCCTGACCCCCCCATAAGCATGGACCAAATGATTCTCCCTGAAAGCAATACACTGCACCACCTTGGCCTCACCCTATCTTCTGACTTCAAGTGGAATCATCATATTGAATCAATATTGAATCCGATGAACTTAGATCACTGGTGCCCCCTAAATACGAATTTGCACGAGATACTAGATTAGCAACTAGATCCCACCCTTTTACAGTGAAATCGATAAAATGCAGCCGTAACTTCTACTCCAACAGTTTCTTTCCTCGCACTTCCCGACTGTGGAATTCTCTTCCAAAAGATTGCTTCCCCGACGGCTACAATCTCCAGGAATTTAAATGTAAGGTCAATAGACACCTCCTAACACACTAACCTGCTCCCATTCTATCAAACACTCTTCCCATCTGCCCGACACTCATCCTCGCTATCCTTACTCATCTATCACCTTTCTCCTGACATTCCCTATGTCTATCCACTCCTTCTCTTTACCTTCCCCTATGTAGCCCCATGCGCAATAGTGGCAGTGGAATGCCTTGCCTGGGGTGAGATGATTAAAAAAAAAAAAAAAAAAAAAAAAAAAAAAATTGCTAAATCCACTGCTTGGAAGGTTGGGTTACTGTGCTGGGCCAGGAAGTTTTTTCCACCTGAATCCATCTTGCATATATAGAAATCAACCATCTGACTGTGCATAGAATATTGTTGTCATATCTGGTCATGCACCTCTGCTGTTCATCTCAGGGTTCTCAACAGGCTCCAAAGGAGAATCTGTAATGTGATTGGTCCCGACCTGGCAGCTTGACTTCAGCCACTTTCTCACTGGTGGGATCTGGCTTCCCTCTATCTCTTCTACAAATATTATGGCTTCTGCTCCGACAAACTTAGGTCACTGGTGCTCCCTCCACGAGAATTTACTCGAGCAATCAGACTGACAACAAGGCCCCACCTTTTTACAGTTGAACCTACAAAATGCAGCCAACAATTATTCTCCAGCAGCTTCTTTCCTCTCACTTTGTACTTGTAGAACTCACTTCCATATACATGCTTTCCTGATGGCTGCAACCCCCAGGAATTTAAATGCAATGTCAATTCCCATCTTTTATCCACTTGACTCCAGTCTTTTCTACATCAAAAGAAACATGATACACCCAGTGTATCATGTTCTTTTCCTTTCTCACTCTAACTTTGCAACTGTCATCAAACTTGGATTCCCATCCTTCTCTTGCCCTTTCTTAGACACTCCCTGTAACTGGTTTGTCTTTCTCTTCACTCTCCTCCTGCTTAAAATTTTATTCTCTTATGTAGCCCCTGTGCATCAGTGGTTGTACCACCTTGCTTGAGATGAAATGATTAAAATATTAATATATATATACTTCATTAATATATATATATATATACTTGACCACTTTAAAAGTAATACGTTCTATTTATTTTCATGGAAAGTACAGCAGATACTCAAAGGACAACAATGCCTATTGATGGAGCAAGTTTTAAGAGAGCAAAGTATCTTTCAACACAGGCACCACCATTGGCTATGCATTTTCACCACTGAGAGCCATTTGGCTGCTACCTGTAACAAGCCAAAATAATTAATGATTGTTAAAAGCACAACTTCTGCAACCATAACACTAACCTCTGCCTCTAAGATAATAAAGTGAGAGGCATTACTTTCAGACTAACCCTCGTATTCATATGGATGCCAAGTAGCTTTCAGAACATTGCAGTGCCAGATGATTAAAGAACTTTTCTGCTACAATGAAGCAAGAAGGAAGTTGAAAAAAATGGCATCCTTAAAAAACACACCTGCTTAAAACCAAACAGGCTTTCAATTGTGAAGGAACAAGAAACTAATAAAAAGCAAATTTTGAAAAAAAAAAGCAAATTTTCTCTCAGAAAAAAAAGATAGATAGATAGATAGATAGATAGATAGATATTATTACTGTTATAATAATAACATATGGGTTTGCAACTCAAAAGCTTTCAAGGTTCAGTGGCAAGTGCACTGTCACCAGAAATATATATATATATATATATATATATAGGGTGTGATGAGAAAATTGTTGCAATTTTATATTTTTAATTTTGTGTACATACATTGTTTCATTTTCTCAACTGAATAGTAGAGTCAGTTGGGCACCGTTTGGGAGAAAAAGAGCACCATGAACCAATTCACTCTCCCAGAAATTTGGAAACAGCATGCTGTACAGCTTAGAATTCATCCCAGAATCTTCAATATGAACATTTTCAAGGGTTTGAGTGTCAGTGCAGAAGATCTGAAAAGATTTGGATGAGTCTAATGATGATTACAAAACTTACTCTGATCATTCTGATAAGAAAAACTCCCAAATGGTGGGGGCCTAGTGGGGGCCTAGTTGCTAGTCTAGTAGCTTGAGTAAATGCATGCAGAGGGGACACCAGGGATCTAAGCTCGTTGGAGCAAAAGCCATGAAAATATTTGTAGAAGAGACAGAGGGAAGCCATATTACATCAATGAGAAAGTGATTGGAGCTGAACTACCAGGTCAGGGCCGATCACATTTCAGATTTTCTGTTAGATTTTGTCAAAAACTTTGAGATGAATAGCAGGGGCCCCCAACCAAATGTGACAGCAGTATTCAATGCACGGACAGATGGTAGATTTATATATGTGCAGAATGGATTTAGACGAGAAGAACTTCCTAGCACTACACAGTGAAATAACCTTCCTAGCAGCAGATTTAGCCATGAATTCAATGTATTCTTTCCACTTGAGGTTGGTTGAGAGAACAAAAAAAAAACTTTCTGGTAATGGTTTATCAAAGCCAAAAGCATGGAGACTAAACCAATTATATATAAACTTTTGCCAGAAACCAGGAAAATGGTCCAAAACACAGAGAAAATAAATAAATCCTTAACAAAGAACTATTGTTAGTCTTTAACAAATTTTTTTACACACACACACACACACACAAACATGGACATATATATTAATAAATGTACATACTGTCCTGCATCGATGACACAACTCAAAGTTTCATGTGTTATGCAATCATCAGGCATGTATTACAAACTGACCATTTAATAGATCGGAATATAAGTTTACTCACTGATCATGGGAGTTAAATTGTATTATATTCGGTTACTGTTTTTTAAGATATAAAGAGTAAAAATTAAACAGACAAAATTACACAGATTGGAGGTTCTTTTAAAGATTGGCAGTCAGGTTTGATTTGTTAGCCTCAGCAGATTTCTTATCAAGGTGGGAGTAACTTACAAGTAACACTTATGTAATCTCTCAACTAACTCCAAAGGTACTCTAACATACACTTTATCAGAACCCTGTCCCAGAACTCTCTTTGAAATCTTTATTTAAGGCATTTTGCTTAGTTTGTTTTTTTTTTTTTTTTTAATCATATCACCCCGAGCAAGGCAGTAACGCCACTGATGCGCAGGGGGCTACGTAAGGGTAAAAAGAATGGAAAAGAGAAAGCCGAAAACCGCATCCTAAACAGGAAACAAGGGATGAGCCTCTTCACCTGTTCAATAGATGTGGGTGGAGTGTGAACCGGGCGATAGTTTAGTCTATCTACTCCAATTGAAAAAAATAAAATAAAATAATAAAGGAAAAGAGTGAAAAGATTGGAAAAGAGAAAACCGGAAACCGCATCCTAAACAGGAAACAAGGGATGAGCCTCTTCACCTGTTCAATAGATGTGGGTGGAGTGTGAACCGGGCGATAGTTTAGTCTATCTACTCCAATTGAAAAAAAGAAAATAAAATAATAAAGGAAAAGAGTGAAAAGATTGGAAAAGAGAAAACCGGAAACCGCATCCTAAACAGGAAACAAGGGATGAGCCTCTTCACCTGTTCAATAGATGTGGGTGGAGTGTGAACCGGGCGATAGTTTAATCTATCTACTCCAATTAGTTTAATCTATCTACTCGGGAACCCCTTCCTAAAATAGAAACAAGGCGATCAACTCTACTCCTGTCCAAAAGAAGGGGGTGGAGTGTGAGACCTGGCGATAGAAGGTACTATCTACTCCAATTAAAAAAAATAAATATGTGACTGAAGTTAATGAAGTTTTAACTTAGTATAAGTCAAACCTAAATTTCATAATTAAGAACAATTTACACAAAAATTAGGCAGAAAAGATAAGAACCGAAAAAGAATAAAATAAAATAAAAAATACAAGTAAAAATAAGTAAATAAATAATTCAAAAAATAATAAAAAATAAGATCACACTGGCTAAACTCACCAAGTTGCAGGCTTGCTGACAGAAAAAAGTTAAGAAAATTTCAAAAATTATCTTCATTCTGTTTCTTCTATACAGTTCTGGAGAGATTAAGTTACCTTAAGCAAGCAGTAACAGACAGTAGTGTGATGGAGGGGGGAATCACTCCAAGCCATGTGTCCAGTTAGCAAGGGAATGACAGAGAACAATAAAAAAAACATGGCCGGTCTTAGAATTCCTACATATAACCAAAACCCTAATATACCAAACCTAAATTTCATAATTAAGAACAATTACACAAAAATTAGGCAGAAAAGATAAGAACCGAAAAAGAATAAAATAAAATAAAAATACAAGTAAAAATAAGTAAATAAATAATTCAAAAAATAATAAAAAAAATAAGATCACACTGGCTAAACTCACCAAGTTGCAGGCTTGCTGACAGGAAAGTTAAGAAAATTTCAAAAATTATCTTCATTCTGTTTCTTCTATACAGTTCTGGAGAGATTAAGTTACCTTAAGCAAGCAGTAACAGACAGTAGTGATGAGGTAAATCACCTCCAAGCCATGTGTCCAGTTAGCAAGGGAATGACAGAGAACAATAAAAAAAACATGGCCGGTCTTAGAATTCCTACATATAACCAAAACTCCTAATATACCAAACCTAAATTTCATAATTAAGAACAATTTACACAAAAATTAGGCAGGAAAGATAAGAACCGAAAAGAATAAAATAAAATAAAAATACAAGTAAAAATAAGTAAATAAATAATTCAAAAATAATAAAAAATAAGATCACACTGGCTAAACTCACCAAGTTGCAGGCTTGCTGACAGAAAAAAGTTAAGAAAATTTCAAAAATTATCTTCATTCTGTTTCTTCTATACAGTTCTGGAGAGATTAAGTTACTCCTACAAGCAGTAACAGACAGTAGTGTGATGGAGGGGGAATCACCTCCAAGCCATGTGTCCAGTTAGCAAGGGAATGACAGAGAACAATAAAAAAACATGGCCGGTCTTAGAATTCCTACATATAACCAAAACCCTAATATACCAAACCCAAATTTCATAATGTAACAATTTACACAAAAATTAGGCAGAAAAGATAAGAACCGAAAAAGAATAAAATAAAATAAAATACAAGTAAAAATAAGTAAATAAATAATTCAAAAAATAATAAAAATAAGATCACACTGGCTAAATCCCAAGTTGCAGGCTTAAGGACAGAAAAAAGTTAAGAAAATTTCAAAATTATCTTCATTCTGTTTCTTCTATACAGTTCTGGAGTAGGATTAAGTTACCTTTAAGCAAGCAGTAACAGACAGTAGTGTGATGGAGGGGGGGAATCACCTTCCAAGCCATGTGTCCAGTTAGCAAGGGAATGACAGAGAACAATAAAAAAAAAACATGGCCGGTCTTAGAATTCCTACATATAACCAAAACCCTAATATACCAAACCTAAATTTCATAATTAAGAACAATTTACACAAAAATTAGGCAGAAAAGATAAGAACCGAAAAAGAATAAAATAAAATAAAAAATACAAGTAAAAATAAGTAAATAAATAATTCAAAAAAATAATAAAAAATAAGATCACACTGGCTAAACTCAACCAAGTTGCAGGCTTGCTGACAGAAAAAAGTTAAGAAAATTTCAAAATTATCTTCATTCTGTTTCTTCTATACAGTTCTGGAGAGATTAAGTTACCTTAAGCAAGCAGTAACAGACAGTAGTGTGATGGAGGGGGAATCACCTCCAAGCCATGTGTCCAGTTAGCAAGGGAATGACAGAGAACAATAAAAAAAACATGGCCGGTCTTAGAATTCCTACATATAACCAAAACCCTAATATACCAAAAACCTAAATTTCATAATTAAGAACAATTTACACAAAATTAGGCAGAAAAGATAAGAAACTCAAAAGAATAAAATAAAATAAAAAATACAAGTAAAAATAAGTAAATAAATAATTCAAAAATAATAAAAAATAAGATCACACTGGCTAAACTCACCAAGTTGCAGGCTTGCTGACAGAAAAAAGTTAAGAAAATTTCAAAAATTATCTTCATTCTGTTTCTTCTATACAGTTCTGGAGAGATTAAGTTACCTTAAGCAAGCAGTAACAGACAGTAGTGTGATGGAGGGGGAATCACCCTCCAAGCCATGTGTCCAGTTAGCAAGGGAATGACAGAGAACAATAAAAAAAACATGGCCGGTCTTAGAATTCCTACATATAACCAAACCCTAATATACCAAACCTAAATTTCATAATTAAGAACAATTTACACAAAATTAGCAGAAAAGATAAGAACCGAAAAAGAATAAAAATAAAAAATAAAAATACAAGTAAAAATAAGTAAATAAATAATTCAAAAAATAATAAAAAATAAGATCACACTGGCTAAACTCACCATATTGCAGGCTTGCTGACAGAAAAAAGTTAAGAAAATTTCAAAAATTATCTTCTCATTCTGTTTCTTCTATACAGTTCTGGAGAGATTAAGTTACCTTAAGCAAGCAGTAACAGACAGTAGTGTGATGGAGGGGGGAATCACCTCCAAGCCATGTGTCCAGTTAGCAAGGGAATGACAGAGAACAATAAAAAAAAACATGGCCGGTCTTAGAATTCCTACATATAACCAAAACCCTAATATACCAAACCTAAATTTCAATAATTAAGAACAATTTACACAAAAATTAGGCAGAAAAGATAAGAACCGAAAAAGAATAAAATAAAATAAAAATACAAGTAAAAATAAGTAAATAAATAATTCAAAAAATAATAAAAAATAAGATCACACTGGCTAAACTCACCAAGTTGCAGGCTTTGTTGACAGAAAAAAGTTAAGAAAATTTCAAAAATTATCTTCATTCTGTTTCTTCTATACAGTTCGGAGAGATTAAGTTACCTTAAGCAAGCAGTAACAGACAGTAGTGTGATGGAGGGGGGAATCACCTCCAAGCCATGTGTCCAGTTAGCAAGGGAATGACAGAGAACAATAAAAAAAAACATGGCCGGTCTTAGAATTCCTACATATAACCAAAACCCTAATATACCAAACCTAAATTTCATAATTAAGAACAATTTACACAAAAATTAGGCAGAAAAGATAAGAACCGAAAAAGAATAAAATAAAATAAAAAATACAAGTAAAAATAAGTAAATAAATAATTCAAAAAATAAAAAATAAGATCACACTGGCTAAACTCACCAAGTTGCAGGCTTGCTGACAGAAAAAAGTTAAGAAAATTTCAAAAATTATCTTCATTCTGTTTCTTCTATACAGTTCTGGAGAGATTAAGTTACCTTAAGCAAGCAGTAACAGACAGTAGTGTGATGGAGGGGGGAATCACCTCCAAGCCATGTGTCCAGTTAGCAAGGGAATGACAGAACAATAAAAAAAAAACATGGCCGGTCTTAGAATTCCTACATATAACCAAAACCCTAATATACCAAACCTAAATTTCATAATTAAGAACAATTTACACAAAAATTAGGCAGAAAAGATAAGAACCGAAAAAGAATAAAATAAAATAAAAAATACAAGTAAAAATAAGTAAATAAATAATTCAAAAAATAATAAAAAATAAGATCACACTGGCTAAACTCACCAAGTTGCAGGCTTGCTGACAGAAAAAGTTAAGAAAATTTCAAAAATTATCTTCATTCTGTTTCTTCTATACAGTTCTGGAGAGTTCTGGAGAGATTAAGTTACCTTAAGCAAGCAGTAACAGACAGTAGTGTGATGGAGGGGGGAATCACCTATTTTATTTACTCCATAACATCCGCACTTTTGAGATTTTTTATTTTCTCAAATATTTCAATTTATTTCTGAGTATTCTTTCTAGTGAGTTTTACACATACTGAATTTTTTTATTTCTTTCATTTTGGATCAATCACTAGTTTTCCATATATTTCTTTTTTCTTGTATTCATACTTGTATGTTCAATGAATTCTTTGAATGTTGATACATCAAAGGTATCATCCAGTACTTGCATAAGTTCTACTTTGCTTGCAGTCCTTTCTTCAGTAGATCTTTTTTTAACTGATTCCAATACCTTTTGTGTTTCCATTTTTTACTTTCGCCATATTTTCCTTCTTTTTTTCCCTCTTTCTTTCTTCTTTTACATTATTCTTCAACCTGTATTTGCAAATATGCCTCAGAAAGATCCAGCTTTGAAAAAACTTTTCCACTGTTTAATTTCACAACAATTTCCTCTGGACTTGGTAATGGGTAGTTATGTGATACTAAACATTTATTTAATCCATATGAAAAATCAACCAAACAGAAATTTTATTATTTTTTTCTTTACTGCTAGTGTTGCTCATTTTGAATGGTTAGTTTTTTTCAAGTCTGTCTAATTCTTCATTGACTAGATCTAAGATTGCAAATAGTACACTATGTTTCAGTTTAAATGCTGGCATCAACCCCTTTCTTCACTTGAAATTTTGCTTTGACTTTGGAACATCAACCCAACTCATTCAACAGAACATCTGGAAAACATTTTTTCAATTCTTCCTTTAAATTTTCACATTGTTTTTCAGTTGGTCACTTGCCTGCCTATATTTTATCCATAAATAGTTATAGGTAAATCCCATAACTCAAATATTTTATCCAGTCAGTACCTAATAAGTTTGTTGTATTTTTTGACTCGTAAGCATTAGCTTTTACACACATTTTATTGAGTGAAATGTTGCAAGTCATTTCACCAATAACACATACTTTCTCACCTGTTATATCATGTGCAATTTTTTAAGTTCTTTTTAATACAGGTTTTTTTATTTGCTTTCCATGTGGCTTTGTTGATTATTGTGATATCTCTACCAGTGTGTAATATTTTTACATCCACACTATTAATTTTCATGTCTACTAATTTTCCTTTGTTTTCTGTAATTATTTTTTTTAATTTCGTTGTTGTGCATGAAATGTTTTCTGTGTGAATTTTTCCTTGCTTTAGTTTTACAGTATGACTTTTTGAGTCCTACTTTTCCACACTTGTCGCATTTCAAATTCCTAAAGGGTCAGTCATCTCTAAGATGTAATCTTTCACATTTGAAACATGGATTAATTACTCTTTTCCCACATTATTTTTTTTTTTGGCTTGCATAGATACACATTCTTTTTCTTCAATTTCCATTGTATTACACCTCAGATTTAGAATTCTAACATTCGTCTAATATTTCTTGTAGTGCTAATTTTTTATTCTGTTCCAGTTTCATTAGGATTCTAGAACATATTTCTGTATCTTTTTTGCTGTTAATCATTGAACAAAAATTAATCCTTCAAACTTATCTTGAGCCAGTTTATCTAATTTGAATCTTTCATGCTCCTTGTTAACAATTCCACCATATATGACAAAATTACCATTTTCTTTTTTTATTAAATTCATACATTTCCAATGATTATTTAATAAACTCTTCTTACTAAAAAATATTATCATTTCTTCAAAGCAAATTTCTCCTGGTTTTCATGTTTTACTGGTGCTAACTTTCTCAACAAAAACTTTGCTTTTTGACTTCCTTGTCACTGTATTCATCCTTGTAAATTTTCTCATATCTTCTAAAATAATAGAGAGCCCAATTAATCTTGCTATTTAATCCATAGCTGGTGCGAGAAAATATGGATTTATGCCTTCCCTAACAACACTTGTGTGAAAGTGAACACAATAGAATAAGCCAGAACTTGAACTCATGTTGCTGATTCCAATTTCAGTTCTAATAAGAGTTACACTATCTGCACATCTCTACTTGTGGGAGGACTTGGGTGTGATTGTCTACAGAAAAAGAAGACAGGGCTGATTATTGCAGTAAAGAAGTTAATTTTGTTCTCTTTTGTCAAAGAAGATATCCTAGAAATTGATATCCTTATATTAAGCATTTGGGGACAGCAAATTTTCCTTCATGTAAGTTGGTTTAAAGACCAAAAAAGGTTCTATGTTAAGGGTTCTTATGTTTATTTTTTCTATATTCAGATCATTTTCCCAGTTTTTAGTAAAAGTATTCAACAGAGAACAAAAAACAAAACTTTCTGATAATGGTTTATGAAAGCCAAAATAATGGAGACTTTAGCCAATTTGTATATAATCTTTTGCCAGAAACCAGGAAAATGGTCCAAAACACTAAGAAAATAAATAAATCCTAAACAAAGAACTATTGTTAGTCTTTAATAAAATTCTATACATATATACATACATACACATACACACAAACATGGACATATATATTAATAAATATGCATTAATAAATATGTAGTACATACTGTCCTGCATCAATGACACAACTCAAAGTTTTATGCGTTATGCAATCATCACGCATGTATTACAAACTGACCATTTAATAGATCTGAATATGAGTTTACTCACTGATCATGGGAGTTAAATTGTATTATGTTTGGTTACTGTTTTTTCATATATACAGAGTAAAAATTAAATCGACAAAAGTACACAGAGATAAAAAAAAAAAATTTAAAATGAAAAAAATCATTAAAATACGAAAAGATGAAATCAAAGGGGCATAATTCATAATTATTAATAGTAATATTTATGGATAAAAGAAAGGAAGAAAGTAAAGGTCATGAGAAAGAAAGAAGCAAACACATAAAGAAATCTGTATCAATCAGGGTCTAAGAATTTAAGGAAGTATTGTTTTCTATAGCAGCATGTGGTAATTCAGTTTTTTGTTAAGTAGATTAGGGTTATTTATATGGTTAAAAATGACAAGGCATAATTTACATCTATCTTCTTTTCCATTACAAGATTTGGGTTTATCAATGACATTCCAAGTAATAATTGGGTTCTTTTTGTTGCTTTTTAATTTCCAATGATATATGGATAAAGCAGTGTTTTTGCTGTATTCACTGTTATTTAAAGACAACATGTGGTTGCTAAGGTAAAATTTCCACATGCTAGCATTTGATACAAAGTAAAATTTGAAATCATCATCATCCGAATGGATGCAACCTCTATAAACAATACATTTGGACATACACTGGCCACTCAATAAGCAGGTCTTATTTTTTGACAGTTGCAATCATTTTTAGAAATGTCATTATTATTAGTAGTAGGGTAACTGATATTGTTCAAATTGGCCAAGTATTTATTTGATATATTATTATGGTATTAAATATATTTATCTATGTTTTTAATGCAACTAAAACTGACTTTAACATTGTTTTTGCTGAAAATGTTTTTTAATGTGAGTGAATGGTAGAAATATTTGGAAATTAAATCTAAGAAGAATTTTCTAATGTTTGTTTGGACATTTTGGCTGAAAGGTGGTTTAAACCAAATAATATTACATTTACATGGTTTCTGCTTACTTCTACCTACTTTGTTATTAACAGAGTAGTTCAAACTCTATTCATATTACATTGAGCACATGAATAATATTTTTATATGTGTATGTATCCCCATATATATCATTATTAATTCTCCCCCCCCCCACACATATATATATATATATATATATATATATGTGTGTGTGTGTGTATATATATATGTATATAATAATGGCTGAATATGTTGAGATGTCAGCTATACCATGTTGAAAATTATAACCATGCACAACTTGCATAAGACTGCAATGACTCCAAAACATTGCTAATAATCCCAGAGATAAGCACATGTGAGATATCTAGATTTGCACTGAGGTGGGTTTTATATGACAGTTTTCCTTCTCATAGATGCCTTATCAAAGGTTTGGTAACCATGACTCACAGTGTGATAACCATGTACATGGGCACCAACACAACTATTGCTACATTGTAGAATCACTTCTACATGCATGTAGAAGTTGTGGACTGGACGACGTGGTAGTAATTTGAAAGTGGAGTCACCATTATAAAGTAGACTGGTTGTCCAATCCACCACATTAATAATAAAAATAACTCAGAGAACAATATAACAAGAATAATAACAATGTATTAAACATAGTTACAGGATTGATTATTTTGTGCATGCAAGATTTAGTGGAGAAAGTTCTCTCTTGGATGTTGAAGAAAATGCATCAATGTTTATACTAGAAGAGTTCCTGAAAAAATGAAATATGAGGTTTGTATTAATCAGTAGTTGAATATAATTATATATGTAGTGAAATATGCTTGTAAGAGAGAGAGAAATATTTTTGGTGTAACTAATTGCTAAACGCAATTAGCGCAGTATGTGAGTTGGAAAGGAACTAACAGCATTCAAACTGTTAGTTCTAACAGACAGATTCCAACTGGTCTACACATGTGTGAACATCAGCTTATATATTTCTGAATGAAATGCGGGAAAAAGAGGTTTCACGTGTGGTACTAATGTAAGAGTATGTGCGTATATGTGTCTGTACATGCGTACATGGCGATATGTATATAACTATGTACATGCATGTAGAAGTGATTCTACAACATCATTGTGCATATATATTCATATACTTCAAAAGTAATACCTTCTATTTATTTCCATAGAAAGCACATCAGATACTGAAAAGACAACAACACCAATGGATGGAGCAGGTTTTCAGTTAAACAGTATTTTTCAACATAGACACCACCATTGACGATGCATTTTCACCACTGAGAGCCATTTGGCTGCTACCTGTAACAAGGCAAAAATAATTAATGATTCTTAGTGGGAAAGCACAACTTCTGCAACCATAACACTAACCTCTGCCTCCAAGATATTAAAGTGAGAGGCATTACTTTCAGATTGACCTCCGTATTCATATGTATGTGAAGTAGCTCTCAGAATATTTCAGTGCCAGATGATTAAAGAACATTTCTGTTACAAGTAAGCAAGAAGGAAGTTGAAAAAAATGGCATGCCTAAAAAACACACCTGCTTAAAACCAAACAGGCTTTCAACTGTGAAGCAACAAGAAATGAAATGCTAAAACTGATAAAAAAGCAAGTTTTAAAAAAAGAAATTTAACACACTTTCAGAAAAACAAAAGAGAAAAGTTCACTGATATTTTTTCTGTCATTAAGTTTTTTTAAATAAAATTTGTCTCCAACATCAGCTTCACAATAGAAAACTATACTAAATCTCTGTTCACGAAGTCAAGTCATTGTG
This sequence comes from Ascarosepion bandense, assembly GCA_037127315.1. Lineage (NCBI taxonomy): Eukaryota > Metazoa > Mollusca > Cephalopoda > Sepiida > Sepiidae > Ascarosepion > Ascarosepion bandense. The sequence continues at coordinate 3,718,252 of JBBBDQ010000627.1, forward strand.
TGTGTGTATATATATATATATATATATATATATATATAGGGTGCAATGGGTAAATCGTTGCTATTTTATATTTTTAATTTTGTGTGCACACACTATATGTTTTTGATTTTGTTAACTGCACAGGTCAGTTGGGCACTGTGAGAAAAAGAGCACCATGACACAATTTACTCTACCAGAAAACTGGAAATGGCATACTGTACTGCTTGGCATTCATTCTGGAAACTCAAATTTAAACATTTCAAAATATTTGGGACATTATTTTTAAGTCAGACCTTTCTGTTTAAGAAATACTTCTTTTCTAAATTTCATGCCATAAACAAGTAGTATTTGTTTCAAATTAGATCAGTTTAACTTTGAATTTGCTAATTTTTTAAAAATAATGTGTGAGGGATGTACCTTTTTATTTCGCAAGATTTTAAAATCGAGAATTAACTTTTGTTTACAAGTGTATCAACTGCTCAAAACAATGTTTAAAAAATTGAGAAATTTTTCACAATCTCAAAATTTTAAATTCTAGTGAATATAATTTTTGTTTGAAATACACCCGGGTGTTTTGCTTACTGGAAATAGTAAATTTAATCATTTAACTTTCAATAAAGTTAAAATTAAAGTTTCAAGAAAACGTTTTTATTTTTTAAAATTTCAATTTAAAACTTAGATATCAAAAATGTGTGGAGATACATAATATATATATATATATATATATATATGCAAGAATACTCAACACATAATAATTAAATGGTTATAAATCCAGAATTTATTTCAGGAATGTAAAGAATACTTCTTACAATTGCCTTGTTCAGACTGTTGATGAATAAATAAATGTAAATTTCACACAGAATATTTTAAAAAACACTTATAGCAGAGAGATTTTGAAGCCAGAAATAAACTGAAAATAGATACATCAAATCACACACATAATACAATATAAAGTAAGGAATTAAATCAAACATACATAAAACAAAAAATATGACACACACAAAAACAAGGAAGGGGAATTAATCACACAAACATTATTTAGGAAGAAATATATACGCATGCAATAAAAAGTTAGGAAATAATGCACACAAATTTAAATAAGTGAAAAAAGAAGGGGAAAAGAAAATAGAAAGAAAAAAGAGGAAAAGAAGGGGAGGAGAAAAATAAAAATAGAGAGAAAGTGAACAGAAACCCATAAGTCACAAATATTAGCTAACATTAAAAATTTTAGAAAATAATAAATTTCTTTTTAAAAAATCTTTCAAAATTTACTTTACAAAATATTTATTAAAAATTATTTATCCCAATTTAGACCTTTGAAAATTAAAGTAAAAAATAAATTCAGATAGACTATTGTAAGGTGTTTTTTACAAGGGAAGTGAACACATTAGAATGAAAGAGAAAAATATAAACAATAAATGAATTTAAAAAGAAAAATTAAGGACTGATCTTGCATTTACAAATATTAGCTAATAGTAAAATATTAAATATTTTAAATACAGAAGAAAAAAAATTTTAGCTGACAGCAAAAATTTTAAATAAAAAAATAAATGAATTTAAAAAGAAAAAAGGGGTTTGATCTTACACTTACATTCAAAAATATTTGGAGACAAAATAAAAAAAATTTTTTTCTCTTTTTTAAAAAAAAACTTTAAAAGATTATACAGAAAATTAAATACAATAATCCAGATAATGATGGAAGAGCAAATGTCGTAAAACCACAATATCCAGTCACAAGTGTTTAACATTACAAAAAACAAGGTCAGTTTTCAAATGATTTAAAAATAGAAAAATAAAATGAAGTGGAAAAAATAAATTTACATATATCAGTCAGTTAAGTGCCATACGTGATACACGCTTTGGGCGATCATGTCTCGAAAGAGACATGACTGACTGGATAGAAGATTATCCCGCAGTAGATTGTCATTGCTTTCTGCGGTAGACTGGTTGCCAACCAAGGCTATAGAACCCAATCTGTCCTGCTATTTAACCCATAACTGGAAGGAAGAGACGGATTAAAACCTTTCCCAAGGGTATTTACGCGTAAGTGAATACAATGGATTCAACTGGAATTCGAACTCGGCTCCCCAGTTTCTCGTTCCACGCCGATATCCACTGCACCACAACGCACATCCCTATGAAGAAATAAATAGCAGACAGAATGACTATAAAATTATATTAATCCTACAATTCTGATAATTTATACTTATTCTTGTGATGACATTTAAAAATCACATCATTTTGTTATTTCAAAAACTGGTATTTACCATAAAATTTAATTATTTTTATTTTTTCATATATATATATATATATATATATATGAAAATATTACTGATTTTTCATGAAAAATTACTCAGAAAAATATCATTGAAAGTATTGTCCATCACTAACCACATTAGAAAAACAACATGTCTGTAGGAGGCTTACCATGAGTGACCCATTTTTTGTCATCTTCATAAAATGAAAGTGCTGCTCAGTCAGGCCACATTCCATCAACTGGAACAAGTGATAATCATACTAAGCAATATTTGGTGAATATGGCAGGTGGGGTAGGACTTTCCTTTTAAGCATTTCTAAGTAGGTTTTCCTCCATTTTGCAATATGTGGTCTAGTGTTGTCAAGTTGCAAAATCAATTTGTTGTGTCTCTGCTTATATAGCGGCCATTTTTTCTTCAATGCTCAGCTCAAATTGCAATCTCTCATGATGGTTTTGCTCAGTTTGAGCAGCTTATAATAAACTACACTCAACTGATTCCACCAAATGCAGAGCAGAAACTTTAAACCATGGATATTCAGCTTTGTCGCAAATGTTGATGCATGGCCGTGCTTACCCCACAATCTTCTGTACTATCCCAGTGTATCCACTTTTCATCGCCAATCATGATATGATGCAGAAACCTTTTTTTTTCTGCTGTTGAAGCAGCTGTTCACATGTGACAATACACTGTTTGACATCTCTTGTCTTCAATTTGTATGATACAAAATGTCCTTGCTTTTGAATCATTCTTAATGCTTTCAAACATTTTGAAACTTGTTTGTGATTATTTCTTAATGATTCTGCAAGTTCAATTTGCACCTGACAGGAGTCTTCATAAAGTAATGTCTCCAATTCTTCTTCTTCAAAACTTTCTTGGTGCACCACAGTGTTCTTTATCTTCAACATCAAAATCATTATTTTTGAGGCATCTAAACCAATCTCTGCATATTGTTCTGATATATTACTACACTGCGAAAATCTATATTATTCCACAATGGTGAAGCATTGATTAAAAAAAGGCACATTTGATGTACCACAAGTTTTATTTGAAATAGCCAAAATCTCAGAACTAATAAGACTATACATTCTAAATAAAATTAATGAGATTATTTACATAGATAACCATGTATTATACAGAGATGATGAATTAATGATAGCACTGGACAACAGAAGAGAAAATGATGAAATAAGAAAAAATGCTTTTTAAAATCTTCAAAAACCTTGATTTTGAAATAAGTCAAAATAAATAAAAAAAGGTGTCCAATATTTAGATGTAGAATTTAATCTACAAACTGGCAGTTTCTCTCCATGTATGAAAATAAATACAACTTTAAAGTATGTAAACACTAGATCTAACCATCCTACTTGCATAATCAAATACATCCTTATGAGAGTAGAATACAGACTATCAAAACCTTTTTCTCACAAAACAGATTTTGAAAGAGCCTAAAATGAAAGTGGCCAGAAAGGCAAATTTGAATACAAACCTCAGTTAATCAAATCAAAAATAATACGAGAAATTGAAACATTATTTGGTTCAATCTACCATTTAACAGAGAAGTAAAATCCAGAACAGGACAAATATTTTTTTAAATTAATAAAACTTCCCAAAAAACTCAGAATTAAATAAAATATTCAATAGAAGTTCAACTAAATTAAGTTACAGCTCAACTAGTAATTTAAAAAAATACATTAAAAAACAAAACACCAGACACTTAAAAAGTGACATACATTATAATATCACAAATAAAGAATGTAATTGTAGGGACAAAAACAAGTTCCCACTTTATGTACTTCATAAAACAGCAGAAGTTATTTACAAAGCAGAAGTACATGATACAGATGGACAAAGAAAAGCATATTTTGGATCTAAAAAAGGGATTTTTTTAAAACAGATGGAATAATCACAAAACTATATTCAAGCTGGAAAACCTAAAAATTGTAACAAACTAGCTATGCGTGGAAATTAAAACAATGAAATGGAAAAGACTCTGATATAACAAAGTTTAAAAAAAAAAAACCTTACAAATGTGGTGATGTCTGCAGATTGTGGCAAGAGGAAAAGTTAGCCATAATATTGTTTCCAGAACAAAAAACATACTAAATAAAAGATCAGAAATAATGTCCAGATATAATCACACCAAAAATACATCTTAGGATCATACAAACCTGGATGAAAGTGTTTAAGATCCTTAAATACCTAGGAAGTGTTCTAACAGTAGATGGAAAGTGTGACACAGAGATCTGAAGGCAAATTGGCATGGCAAAGGACGCATTCTGAGTAAAGTACTAACACACAGGAAAATTTCACTAGAAACAAAGAAAAGAGTGCTGGATTGCTATGTGATGTCAATTCTTCAATACAGCAGTGAATGCTGGACAGCATTATCGAAAATGAGGACAAAACTGGAAGTTGCGAAAATGTGGTTCTACAGAAGGATGCTGCGGATATTGTGGACTGAGCATGCAAGCAACGAAGAGGTGTTGGAAAGAATGGCAACAAAAAAGGAAATTAATACTGAGCATCAGAAAGAGACAACTGAAGTTCCTGGGACATGCAATAAGGAAGGAGAGCTTGGAGAGAACCTGATACTGAGTGGCCAGGTAGAAGGAAAGAGAGACAGAGGAAGGCAGTGGATAACATATTTGCAGGGCCTGATCAGGTGGATGACGGAACGGGGGTTGCCAGGAGTAACAGGAGCAAACATACTAAGAGCCACCAGAGATAGGGAGATGTGGAAAACCATGATCGCCTACGTCCTGAAGAGACAGGGCACATAGAAGAAGAAGATGTAACTCCTCCCTAATTTTGAAATTTTTGATTGCTTAAAACTTCTAGCTGCATGTTAGTAAAAATCCCTGTTCTACCTTTGAAAATGTTCAAAAATCAGTTATTATAAATTGCCTCAAATACTGAAAGGTTGAAACCTAGGCAGTGAAAATGACTTGTTTTCAAATGGAAAATATATATGTTACAGAAAATCCTGAAAGTTAATGAAATGGTTTTAATAACTGACATATTTAATTTATTTGCTTGAATATTATTTTTAATCGATACTCATATTTGAGTAGATATTCTGTTTTTAATCAATCAATATATTTATATATTAATTTCTACTGACCTGATTATTTATAATATTTATGTAACAAAATTTATCGGAAATAATCAGAGTGGTAGAAATAAATATATAAATATACTGTTTGTTTAAAAACAGAATATCTACTCAAATATGAGTATCGATTAAAAATAATGTTCAAACAAATATATGTATATATATATATATGTAGGTCTCAATGTAAATAAGTATACATATGTGTATACACACAGGTACACACCAATATATAAATATTTATCAGGTGTTAAAAAAACAGTGCTCAATGTAATATAACAAAGATATTAAGTATATAATAACAGGTATACATATTATCCTATGTCTAAAGCATGACTTAGAGTTTCATGCATGATGAAATTATAGATATATGCAAGTATCATTAAAAATGATAGACAAGGTTCTACAGTTGAGTTTTTTTATATAATTTTTTTGTGTGATCATCTAATCTTATAATTTTTTTCTTTTTGGAACATAAACTATTTAAACTATATGTCCAAATGTTTTATTTATCCAAGCATTTTTGGCTATTACCCAAGATGAATTTTATTTTACTTTTAATTAAATGTATATATAGTGTTTTATGTATGTATGTATGTATGTATGTATGTATGTAGAGTTATAGGAATGTTTTATATTTCAAATATGGTCAGCACATTGTGGCCATATTCATAATTGATATTGCTGAGGGCTAGCTTTTTCTTTTTTATTAATAATGATTCCATTATTTTTAGTTGTTTTTTTACATACACAAAAATTCTATAAAAAAATCTAACCATAGCACCTTGTTTTCTTTTTAATGAAACTTGTATAAAAATGGAACCACTATATTGAATCCATAGCAAAATCTACTGCTAAGAAGGTTGGGTCACTATGTCAATCCAGGATGTTTTTTCCACCTGAATCCATCCTGCATATATACAAGTCAACCATCCGTCCATGCATGGAGTACTGCTGCCATTTATGGTCAGGTGCCCCTGCCGTTCTCCTCAGTGTTCTTGACAAGTTCCAAAGGAGTGTCTGTAATGTGATAGGTACTGATCTGGCGACTCGACTGCAGCCACTTTCCCATCGTCGAAATGTGGCCTCCCTCTGTCTCTTCTATAAATATTTTCATGGCTTCTGCTCGGATGAGCTTAAGTCAGATGCCTCCTCAACAGGTGTTTACCCGCGCAACCAGACTGGCAACTGGGTCCCACCCATTCACAGTCAGGTTAGCCAAATGCAGACGACAATTCTACTCCTGCAGCTTCCTCTCTCGCACTTCCCGCCTGTGGAACTCACTCCCATATTCTTGCTTTCCTGATGGCTACAACCTCCAGAAATTTAAATGCAAAGTTAATACTCATCTACTAACCACTGGCCTCTAGCTCTCTCCCCTCCCCTGTATAACCTTCCCTTTCTCTCCTCCTATGTATCTGTCATCGCACCTTCTTTCTCAGCTTTCTATTGTTCCTTTCTAACTAGCTTGTACTCCTCACTCTTTTCTAATTAATCTTTTTACATTTATGTAACCCCTGCACATCAGTGGCGTTTCCACCTTGCTCGGGGTGAAATGATTAAAAAAAAAAAAAAAAAAAAAAAAGAGAGAGATTGCTGCCCAAATGCAAAATACACACACATACATACATAGTTTAATTACTTAGTTTCTGGTCATAATAAGGTTAGACCAGTGCACATTTGTGTTAAAAAGTGTTCAATACAATTATATTGTAGAACGTTTGAATACTTTTCATTTGTAAATGAGTTATTACGTGACCTAGGATTCTACCATGAGTGGTGTCTTCAGGCAATTTGTAAATCACCACTGAAGACCTAGAAACCTAAGCCGCATAATAACTCATTTACAAATGGAAAAAATATATATATAAACCCTTAATCATTATCCCAATACTGAGTTGTCTATGAAAAATGTTTTTTTTTATTCATTCACCTCTTTCTTGTATTAAACCTTGATGAGACATTTTGTGCTTATGATATCCAGCAATGGGTCAGAATACAGAGGGAGAGGGATTCATGCCTTTAGCAAAGCAATTAGTATGAAATGAATATTAATAGCAGGAATTCAAACTCAGATTAGAGATTCTGTTCTTTTTGCCAATAATTATACTATGTTGCACTTTCCAGTTGATAGTAAGAAACAAAGATCAGAGCTAAGAGGTTTCATTTTTAGTACTAAATAGAGAATGTCTAACTCACAGAAGAGAAGTAAAAACCAGAGAAATAAACAAAATGCTTTTTTTATTTTTTATGGTGATAAAATGTTCAAAACCTACAAATAAATGTAAATTTACACTATGATACACTTGACCAACTGTTTGGTACCATGACTCACTTGGCTAACAAATGTATCCCATTTATATATATAGTCAGTAGTTTTGTCTCACGATGCACTTGGCCAGAAGTTTTGTCCAATGACTGGCAATAATCAAAGTAGGTTAATATTTAAGATATGAAGTGGATGTGTACTTTTCTATTCTCTCTTGACTCAATTGTTTTCTTCTCACAAATATTGAAAATAGTGAGAAATTGAAGGTTGTTTGGTTGGTTTTGTTTAGCTGCATATCAACCTCTATGAGTTATTTAATATCAAAATCTAAATATTTTGAACACAACTTTATGGCTTCAACTAAATATAATTGTGAATGCAGTTGTATGCCTTCCATAAAGGAGAAAATGTATTGTTAGTCAGTTTGCTATACAATGAACTGTTGGTATTTTTACTAGAATTATATATCATTGTTTTGTTTTTTTCCATAAGAAAATTTATTGCTTGTATTATAACTATGAAAATGTATTTTTATAATTTCATAGTATCTTGTTTGTTTCTGGTTTCACTATTTTTCCATACTTGGGACCCTAATAAATGCTACCATCCCAAGTCAGGGGTGAATCTGAGAAGAACAGCAATAAAAAAGTAGTTCCATGCTCCTATCTCCTGTTCAGAGGCCTTGCTGCCAAATGTAATTTATCATTATACCCAGAACTAGAAACTGAAGGTAAAGTCAGATGAGTGACAGTGATGTTAAGGACATCAAAAGTCATTCTTAATACAATAAAAATTATAATAGAAGATATGAAAATTTGTATACTGCTTGCAATTTTTCTATTTCTTGCAAATTACTTCAAAATTGAATTAAACAAATGAAAAAGCTGGTTATAAGAACACAAACTGTTTTTTTCTTCAACCAGAGACAGCTACATATATTTTGTGAACAATATTAACCTGTATTAAGTTTTAACTTAGTTGAAAATTTTGTTTTATTTTCTGATAAATAGAGACTATATTCAGTTGTGGACAGAAGTATTATATTAATGTTATAAACAAAACATATGTAGCTGTCTCTGTTTAAAGAAAAAACAGACTGTTCTTCTGACAATATTTTCATGTTTTTCTTTTAATTCAATTGTGAAGTAATTTTCAGAAAATAGCAAAATCAAAGCTGCTAATCATTAAAGTTGAAATTTTCTGAAAAAAAAGACTTCTTTCAAAGACAAATTGCCAAGATGTTGAAGATTAGAAACTGGTGCAAATGTTGACAGAAAAAGAGCTGGAGCACTAAAAGTGACAATTGCTTCTGAAGATAAACACTCAATTTATTGAAGAAAAAAAAGAAATAGAAAGAAAACACTACTGCAGAGTTGACAGCAACCAGTGAAAAATCAACATAGATCGGCAGGCCTCATGTGGTGCATGGCCATCAAGAAATCACTGTTATGGAAAGAGAACAAGCAAAAAAGACTCTTATGGGCAAAAAAGCATAAGAACTGGACATTAAAAAACTGTCCAGATTTTAACTTTTTGGTCATGAGAGGGAAGTGTTTATAAGAAGAATGACTGAATGATGAATGAGTGGTTCTGAAGTAGGGACAGTCAGCCATGTCTGGTACAAGGCCAATTCACAAACATAGCCGACACTCCCCACAACTGAAAAAAAGAATAATATCATTCAATTTTGAAAAGTTATGCTGTACTATCTGATCTATGCATAGTTGCAGAAAAATTCAATTTTGAAGATAATTTACAGAAAACAACAAAATCAAAGCTGCTAAGCATTAAGGTTGAAATTTTATTCAAAAAAGGTTTTTCTCAAAGACAAATTGCCAAGAAGTTGAAGTTTTCTAGATATGGAGAGTGCAATATTCATCACAAAGACAGTAAGAAACTGGTGTAAATGTTGACAGAAAAAAGAGCTGGAATACCAAAAGTGAGAACTGCTACTGAAAATAAACACTTGATTATTGAGAGCAAAAAAAAAAAATGAAAGAAAAAGAAGGAAAACACTACTGCAGAGTTGACAGCAACCAGTGAAAAATCAACATAGATCGGCAGGCCTCATGTGGTACATGGCCATCAAGAAATTACTGTTATGGAAGAAGAATAAGCAAAAAATCGTTAAGGAACATTACTAACAAAAAGTGATTATTATCAACATCCACTTGCCCAGATGACTGAAAATAAAACTTTAGATATTATCGTGATAATTTTATTAATTCTTACATATGACAAAGCAGTCAAAATATATTGTCATCCCTTCATATCCACAAATTTAACTAAACATGTATTTAGAATGTTAAAAAAAAAGAATCTATAAAAACTCCCAAGATAATTAAAAATGAAGCTGTGATATACCAAATGCTTTCTTGAATCCTGTCATTTCATAAATCCTCAATCTCTCCCTTTCTTTCTTTCTTTCTTTCTTTCTCTCTCATTTTAAAGCATTGTTTGTCTCACACCTCATTAATTCACTCATTGTCTTGTGTATATTCATGTCTTTTAAATTTTTAAATGTATTCCTTTATTAAATAAAAAAAAATCTTAGATTAAAATTAAAAAATCAGGTGATTTTTGTTAAATTTTTACAATCAATTTGTTTTTCATTTAAAGATTTTCTAGCAAATATTATGATGTATTTAAAAAAATAATTCATCTAAACATTTTTTCACACTGACAGTTTTCACACTATATCCGGTTCTATAATGAGTTCTCTAATAGAGAACCCAAAAATAAGGTTTTATCAGAATTTTCTGCCATCTTTCCTCTTACTGATGAATAAAGGTATAGATGATAAAATCTACTTCTATAGAAGTTTGCTTTTTTTCTAAGATATTAATTTTCTATCAAAATGTTTGTTTATGATTATATCATAATAATTGTGTAACATTATTCCCATTGTTGTCCTCATTTTTGTTGCAATATTCATGATGCTTTGACCAATATACACCCCAGACTTCTTCAGGTGATTGAAATTATGAATCAAATGAACATATTATTTCATCTACCAGGGTAGATTGTTCTAGTTCCATAAGCCATGACTCTACAGCAGAAGTGAAGAAAAACTTGAAGTATTGAGTTAAAAGGGAGATCACCCATTTTGAGACATCCAGAAGAGTCATGGCAAGGGAAACTAGAACAATCTACTCCAGTGGATGAAATAAAGGGTTTTGTTCAAAGTTCCAAGTTGAAATGTTGTGAATATGGCAAAAAAGATGAGGACAACAGTCTTAACAATGTAAGTAGCACAAATAATTACAATACCACATCTCAGAAATATAGACAAACTGCATATTATTTATAATGTATTCAGTATTGGAAGTAATCTAGAGATAAGTTAAATATATAGGATTATTTGCATAGGTTATATGAAAATATTATGCCATTTTATACAACAGAATTAGGCAATTGGTGATGTTGGTCTCTTTCATGAGAAGTGGAAGTAAACCTACATAGATACCTGGAGACAAATGTATATTGTATATAGAAATAGAGCTAGTGCAATTGTTTTTGTTCTTTTTATGCCTGATCATCTTTGTACATAATCCACTGAATCATCTTTCATTGCCACTCCCTATCCCTATCATAAACGCCTGTACTTCCTGAAAGAAAATGTGAGATGCTCCCAGAATTATAGATTTTATGCTGATTCATAGTTGTAGAGATTAAGTTGAAATACAATTTCTCCTCCTTCTAATTATGTTGCATAATGAAAGCATATGAAAAAGAATGACTCAAAAAAAAAAAAAAAAAAAAAAAAGATGTAGAGAAGGATTATAAACAAAAAGTTAGGGAGAAGTCCCTTTCCCTACCAGTTCCTCCATATTACTTGAGCTCATTTTGAGTTACACATCATGTTACTTTGTTCTGATATTTTTTCAACTATGTCTCCCATTTGCATTGCCTATATTTTCTTTTTGTTTCAAATCTTCCAAAGCCAGTATTCAGTGAAATGACAGAAGAGAATGATATAAAAAAGAAAAGAAAAGAAAATCTCCCAGCATGCAACAGTAAGAGAAGTAAATGTGGCAAACTCATAATGTTTATACTTTTCTTTCACAGAAGATAGCTCAGTGGTAAATCTTTGGTTAATTCTGAAGATATTATGTTCAAAATCTAAAACATGAGAGAGTGGAATACATTAAATATAAAATATATACAGCAAATCACTAGTGTTGAAAAATAAGAGTTCAATATAAAATAAAACATAATAATTAAAAACTTTTCAAACACATACCCCCTTTGCTAGAATCAGTTTCATGTAATTTTGTGGTCATCAGGTAGCAAGAAGAGACCATCTCTGAAAACATATGAAAATATATGAGAAGCAAGTATTTGTTAAGTTTATTATGGATAGACATGCATATATAAGAGATAAACCTTAACTCCAATACCAACATACATACCATATTAAAACATTGCCAAACTTAATTTTCCTCCCAATAACTGACAACATTTACAAGCATGACCAAAAAGATTCTACAATACAACACCCACCATTTAAATCAAAATATCTATTGATTAGAAATTAACACCACCATGGTTAATATTTAACCAATGATAGAAAACTAAAACCCTATTTTTCTCAAGATAACTTTCAGGAAAAAATTCTCTTAAAACACATAGATTTCAACTTTCAAGAGCAGAGATGTGACTGACACCAAGCTGTTCAAATGCAAGTGAATAAGTAGATACATAGCTTTTTCTTTCTCTCTAAGACGTGCTGAAATAAACATGTTCTGGCAACTTCAAATGAATCATCTCCAACAACAGCAGAGACAGCCAGTGAATCTTCACTATCAATCATGTGTTTATAATTTCAAATGAATCATCTCCAACTGCAGCAGAAATGGTCAGTGAGTCTTTGCTGTTGATAAAAGTCTTTTCAAAACTTCGGATTTTTCTGTGAACCAACTACCTAAAGACTCAACTAAAGACTTTTGAATTTATGCACTTACAATTCATTTAACTAGTATATCTTTACTTCATTATTGTTGAGATTTGGAACTTCAATTTTTTTTCATATGAAATATAAAATACATGAACAACTGAGTTACCTACACATATATATATGCAATTTCTGAAATTCTCAACTGAGGCATAGTAGATTTCAAAAGCATTAGTCTGCAACTAGAAAAAAAATTTCAATACTTTGAAATTAAGTACATTCATACTTCTACTTTTAATATGAAAATGAATACATTAGGATATCAAAAATGAATTTAAAAATTCAATGTATTCAATAATATCTATTAAATAAATCTAGCAGAACTTACATTCACTCAAATAATAACACAACAAATATTAAAATTAATGAGAAGTTAGTAGATGACATTTAATTTGTGAAAAGATAGAATGAATAGGAATTTAAAGAAGTGGTAATTTAATTCTTCTCTTCAATCATAAAATTGTAAAAAAGTTCCTTAAGAGTAAAAATGGTACATTTAATCTCCAACAAAGAAAAGCTTTTGATAATCACCATTTAGGAGTATTATTTTTGGGGCAAAAAATAAAGGTCATTAATAAGCCATAAATGAAAATCATGATAGTAACATACAAGGTTGAATTTAATGTTTTAATAACAAAATATTACAGATATGACTATTATTTCTATTAAACAAATATATTGCTAATGATTTACTATAGAAATGCATTTATTGCCACTAGTCAGGAATTAATACAAGTGTTACTGACAGAACAGGTGTAACAATTTTATTATGATAAGACATTAAAAAGAAATGTTATGATTAAATTTCATCAAAGTTTGGCAAACCACTTAATTCAGACATAAATTTTATAATTCTGGATTTATCGCGATTTCATATGAAACATTGATATAAATTTATACCTGATGATACATCCTACATATTATGAATCAATGAACAATGGGTGTCTTAAATAATTTCATATTAAATGTAAGAATACTTATTATAGTCTGTGTCATGTCTCGAAAACAAATAAGAATAGATTTGTCTCACCTAAAGGCTGCGATGGATAAATTGTCATCTAAATTACACATAAATGAAAATAACACTGACAACTAATTTTAACGGATATATTTACCAAAATTACACAAAAATATCTTGAAATATTAAGAGTAAATTTATTCAATAAAAACAACATTAGTATCAACCATATCCTGAAAACTTCAGAATCTTTTGCATCTTTTCTGAAGAGTCTTCTTGTTTAAGTTGGTGAATGCTGTAATAATCCATGCCTTCATCGTTGGTGTCACAAGGAGTTTTATTGGTCTCTCACTCAACTTTGTCTTAAACATAATAATCAAGAGGGTTGCAGTCTGGTGAGATAAGTGGTCATATGTAAGGGTTTATGTGGTTGCATAAATTGTCTGACAACTATGACTGGGTTCTCCTGCTTGAGTGGCATGGGGCAGAGTCCTGTTGCCAGACATAACAGCCACCCTCTTGACCTAGGGCTGCACTACCTTCTTGTTGAGTCTGAAGACCTCACCAAAAGATTTGGGAGTTCTTTTCTTAACAGAACAATCAGAGTGAGTTTTCTGAGCTGGCATACCTTCATATCACTATAGACTCATCCAACACTTTTTGAATCCTCTGCACAGTGCTCAGATTGACACACAATAACACTGAAATGTTCATATTAGAGCTTTTGGAATAAATGTCAAGAAGTACAGCATGGCATTTCCAAATTTCTGGTGGAGTGAATTGCATCACTTTTTTCTTCATAGATAGAACTCAATAGACACTACTACACTTTGCAGTTAACAAAATCAAAAATATAAAATGGCAACAACTTATCCATTGCACCCTATATATATATATATATATATATTATAAGGAAGTGAAAAAACAGGTGGATTAAAACCCACTATTCATACATTTACTTTATAAAATGTGTTCAATACAAATTAAAGCTTCAAATTTATATAATTGTTGAAATCTTAACAATTACTCACTGGAAAATAGATGTCTAACAAATTCCATTGTGTACCAATGTACTATAACATCAGATGAAAACCAAACTATTTAAAAAATTTAAAATGGATTTACTAAGAACACTTTTAAACAGCATTGCTATTTGCATTAAAAAATAACACATACCAAAACCAAACATCTCTTTCTGCATATTTTTGGAAATTAAAAGATACAAATAAAACCCCCAAAGTAAAATGGAAAATTCTGGAAATAAAACAATAATCTGTCAGTTGTTCTATGATATCTACCCTCTGTGCCTGAATGAAAAGCTGGAGATTTTAAGGTTCTCTAAAAATAAAGTGCTACTGGATCGTATAAATGAACTGATGGTTTTATGTAAAAATTGAAAATATTTTGTTTAAAATTTAATTTATTACAATTGTTTACTTATAACTTATGCATAACATAACTTACAAATTAAAAATTATTTTACTAACATAAAGGAGCCACACAATACTTATTTGCTTTTCTTAACTCCAATATAACTTAGTATATCACAATGATTTAATTCTCACCTAAACATTCCAGCCACTTTAACTCATGAGATAGTACAAAATCAAACTAAAAAAAGAGGGCAGATATCAGAGAACAACTTACAGATTCCTGTTTTATTTCCAGAATTTTCCATTTTACTTTGGGGGTTTTGTTTGTATCTTTTAACTTCCAAAAATATGCAGAAAGGGATGTTTGGTTTTGGTACGTTTTATTTTTTAAGAAAGTTAAATGCAAATACCAACACTGTTTAAAAGTGTTCTTAGTAGATCCAATATAAGTTTTTAAATAGTTGAGTTTTCATCTGATGTTATAGTACATTGGTACACAATAGAATTTGTTAGACACCTATTTTCCAGTGGGTAATTGTGAGGATTTTGACAAATAAATTTGAAGTTCTACTTTGTATTGAGCACACTTTATAAAGTAAATGCATGAATAGTGGGTTTTAATCTACCTGTTTTTTCACTTTCTTATAATTTATATATATATATATATATATATATATATATATATATATATATTGCTGCTGGATAAAGTTATCATCTTACCCAGGACTCTGTTTAAAATGCAGTTTTTGTGTCTGACAGTAGCACTTATTCCAAGCCTCATCAATCAAGCATGGCTGGAATACAAGTTGACATCTTTCTATTTAGAACATTTTCCACACACCATTTTCACTTGAATAAGGTGAGATTTATACTTGCTGTTAGATGCAAATGGTCTATCTCACAGTAAGATGTCTTAAGTTACAGGATCTACATCAACTACTACTGATATCAACAAGAATTTTCCAAATTAGGTATTGTAAATTGTGGGTGTTCAAGTGCTTTTTTGTGATACTTTGTTCAGATAAGTGACATGTGAGGCATTATTTAAATACATATGAAAATCTACCAAACACCATCTGCGACATGCCCATTGATAATACAAATATAATAGCCTTGTCCACATGTAAAATACAGTTAAAAATAAAGGAAATATTATTAATAAAAAAGAAAACAGCTAATATTCAATAATATCAACAATGAATGCAGTCACAATGTGCTGACTGTGTTTGTGAAATAAAACATTCCAATAACTCTCCATACATATATTAAATAAAAAAAATCTATACATTCAGTTACAAATAAAAATGAAATCATCCTTGATAATAACTAAAAGCATAGATAAAACATAAAGAACATTCAGACAATTTCTACACAGTTTATGTCCAGAAAAGGAGAAAACTATAAGAACATGAAAAATTAAATAAGAACTTACCTTTGTCAGTTTTTTTAATGTCTTGTATAAAAGAGAGATCATTGCCCAAATACACAATTATATATATACTAGCAGTATAGCCTGGCGTTGCTCAGGTGTAATGAAAGCTTTTATATATATATTATCAATTTTCTGCACTATTGTAAGAACTGCAACCTTGAAACTTCTGAATATCATTTCTTATGTCTTTGTCTATGTGTGTATCAAATTTGATTAAAATCAGACCACTCCTTCTATAACCCGATTTTTTCGATTTTTGATATTTATCGGAGGTACCTCGACACAAAACTTAGCTAAGAACACTCACAGATGCTTATAGTACAACTGTGTAAATTTTCAAGAAAATCGGTTCAGCCATTTCGGAGTCTATAGGTGACAGACACACACAGTGACAAAGTTCCATTTATAAATCAGTTTATATATATATATATATATATATATTAATAGTAATAGTAAGTCCACTGCTCAAAGTTTCAGGCAATGGCAATCATCAGGCAGAACTTCTGCTGATTGACATTGCATGAATCTCTGAGTAGCAGATGTGGTATTATTACATTATATTTAAGCTCTGTCAGTTTTAGCACTGAGTCCTCAATTTATTTTATATTTTAAGCTTGAGCTTTTATTTTTACTATTTATGCATATATATAGATATATATATGCTGTTTCTATTAAAGAACATCACATGCTGAAAGTACAAACTTTCTCAAAGAGTTCCATCTATGTTAGGATTCTAAATTGCTGCTGACAATTCCATCTGCTATTACATGGATTGTACATGAAAATTTTCTAACCTTATAAGCTCTAACATTTTCCTAGGAAATAATAAAGAAACTTGCACAAACCTTTTTTTGTATTACATGTAATTTCAAGATGAAGTAGCATTATTGCTCCATTAATTATTCAGACCAGCATCCTCTTCATCTTTGTTAGTTGAAGAAAAAAAGCAGTACAAGGCTCCAAATGTCTTTTTGTGTTTTATTGCCAATTGAAAAAATGGCTGCATCTTTTGTTCTTAGAACCAGGAATTCTGGCCCTCATTAGTTTGGATATAAACTCTAAAGAATAAGGAACATAGTTATCATCTTGTTGAAGGATGTATCACCTTGAACAAGACCTTATTTGATAAAAATGTTGACAAGATGGAAAGATAATAATTTTTATCCATTTTATTTGATGCATACTGCATAAAATAAAGTAGAAAGATACATGATCACAATTTCAAAGTTTGTTTTTATGTATTTAAGACTAAGGTAGACCATACAAGAAAAAAGATTTAAAGAACAATCTTTCATAATAAAAAAAAGTGGGTACATCATCTGATGGCATTCAGAAAATCAGTTATTTACATTATTTGCATGCAGAATTTTCTGGTTGTTGTCACCTTTCAGTCATTGTCTCCTTTGACCTTCATTGCATGCGTGTTGATTTGGGTAACTTTTATTTAATCTATGCAGGATAAGCAAATAAGAATTAAAAAGGTATTATAAGATATGGTCAGAATGGTTATCATCATTACAACTTTTTGGCCAGTGTATCCTTTGGTCTTCATCAAGTGGATATTGATCTGGGTAATGTTTTACTGAATGTTTAGGGGTAGGTTGTTTCTTTACTCATGTCTAAAAATAGTATGACTGGTTCTTATTTATTCTTATTTCTTATTTAATACTAATCAGTTATTTCTTGTTCCATTTATACTGAGCTCAAAATTGGGGTTCAATTGTGTGAGATTTTTTTTTAGGAGAGCAAAACAATTAGTAATTAGTTGATATGGATCTGTTTTCAGCTTACATATGCAATCATATAAATTTCTGAATTTTGCTTAAAAGAATTTAGCAGTCTGTCAAAATTAAAATATGAATTCTTTTATATTAGAAACTACAAGAATTGTTGAAATATTTCTATTAAAATGTTTATGCTGAGAACGTAAAACTGAGAAGAGACAATGAAACAGAAATCATTATCAAAGTTTATTCACACCATTTCATTAGTCTATAAAGATTATCTTATACATTTTGTATTTCTAACCATTTCAACCTACAGTACTGTGCAAAGACAAGAATTATTTTATCTTTTATGAGGCATCAAAATAAAGTTGAAAATCACCCCTGTCCTAACACTTTTGCACACTACCAGTATTATTAGGACAGGGGTGATTTTCCAAAAAGTCTCACTGAAATTCAAATACAGGGTGAAAAGCCAAGAAAATTGCTAATAAATATTGATTATTTAAAACTAGGTGTAAAAGAAATGTATTAAAAAGAAGTTATATTTAATGTTTCCTATTTTCTATTAAACAAGTTATTTTGAAACTACTCTATTGAACATCTATTGGATATTCTGGATAAAAAAATTAACAAATCTAATGTTACTTTGCAAGACACACTTTGGGAACAAATACAAGCTGCTTGGCAGGAAATACCATTAGATACATTGAAGAAGCTTGTGATATCAATGCCTGACAGAATGAAGGCTGTGATCAATTATACTCTGATCTTTTATACTAAATATTAAATTTATTTTGTAACAAGTATTTTTTTCTTGTTAAAGCATTTGTTGAGTAAATCAAATAAAATTACTTTAATTATTTTCTGTCAATATGCCTCATAAAAGGTAAAATAGTTCTTGTCCTAATACTTTTGCACAGTACTGTATTTCTCCATCTTATAAAGGAACTAGTGCATTTTGTGGATGTGTTATATCCTGGGAGGGGATAAACAGAGAAAGAATAGTGCCAGAAACAATTCTAGACACTGAGGATATATGAATAGAGATTTATTATACCTCAGTACAATAAACCAAATATACGTACACCAACGAACAGTTAACAAGAATAACAATCAAGAAGGCAATGTCTCTGTATAGGATGTATACGTCTGTCTGGTGAAGAATGCTTCCATCTAGTGATGTATGACTCTCGTTTAAGGAGGATGGCTCTCATTTTGTGACAATGGCTCTTGTATAATGACAATCACTCTTGATCACTCTGTAGTTCGTCCTAGTCCTGGTCTTTTATAACCTGAGTCATACCCATTCCTGGGTAGGATAGGATATTTCACTACAACAGTATGACAGCTGAAAAGCTGAAACAATAAACTCATATGAGTGAAATAAAGATTTCCATTCAAAATTCACTGAATGTGCTGATAGTGTAATAGATAGCAGCTTGGAATGAGAAATTAGAGAGCAAAGTTCAAATTCCAGTCAGGTTCATTGTATTTCATTATGCTTAACCTTGGAAAATATGTTTTTTCAAACTGCTGA
The DNA here is from genome assembly GCA_037127315.1 of Ascarosepion bandense. Classification (NCBI taxonomy): domain Eukaryota; kingdom Metazoa; phylum Mollusca; class Cephalopoda; order Sepiida; family Sepiidae; genus Ascarosepion; species Ascarosepion bandense. The sequence continues at coordinate 3,737,848 of JBBBDQ010000627.1, forward strand.
TGCAGTATTCACTTCAAAAAATGTATTACAGTCATAAACGAAAATATAAACCAAATGATAAACTGTGAAAAGTTAATCAATCAATGAAAAGTCATTTTGAATTAAAAGTTAAAATCTCCAATTAAAGAAAACTAAACAATGTACTTGCTAAAATGCTGATATCAAAACAACATTGATGAAGAAGATGATTGTAGTAATTAACAAAATGTTAGTCTTTTATCTTTCTGTAAAATAAATTCTTCATGCAAAATGTGAAGTTAGTTGCACAAAGCAAGTACTTTTTCATAGTTTTCCAATATCTTTCTTTCTTCTAAGAGAGTTTACAATGTTGAAAGATCAACACCTTTCAGCATGTTCAACCTTTGAGACTGCAAAAACACAAGAATAATTTTATATTTACATCATTCTAAAAACTAATAAAATAAAACTAATACAATGCAATATTTATCATTTACCAATTTATAAAGAAATAAATATGAAAACAATTTTTTATTCATGCATTACAAAAATTTACTAAATTATAAAATATGTGGTATCTCAGTGCCAGTCACTTTCCCACTGCTGCAATGTTGCTTTCCTGTACCTTTTCTATAAATACTTTCATGGTAATTGTTTGAATTAACTCATTGCTATTTTACCTAGACTTTATGAATTTAAGAGCAGTATTAAATTGGTGGGAAGATCTCATCAATTTACAATTGAATTGGATAAATTTGACCTTAGGTTCTATGCTAACAGCTTCTTTTTTCACAATTCTCATTTGTAGTACTCACTTCTAGCTGCATGTTTTCCAGGTCAACTTTGATCTTCAAAAATTTAAATGCAAGGTCAGTTGCTATCTAGTAGTCTTCTATTCTTTTCACTTCCTAATGTCCCTCTTTTTTATCTTATTCTTCAACATTCAGTAAAGTCGACATATGATTTTTAAAAAAAATGTGAACCAGCTATAAAAAATCCATATTATTTATCATTTCATAAAGTTCATATTGAGTGGCAATTAGTTGATGTCTGACCAAGAAATAAAAAATTCATCAATTGAATTTCATATGTGTAAGCTTTATTAAAATTATCCTCATTGCCTTTTAAAACAATAAACATTGCTGAAGAGTGAAAGCAGTTAAAATAATAGTAGTGGCAAAAAAAAACAAAAAAAAAAACGTCCTTTTGACACAGTTTGTTTGTAGGCTTCAAGGTTAAACATTGCCCATTTTTCTTTCTCTTATGTGAGTTTACAAATCTTATCAACTATGAGAAGCAATCTAAAAATTCTTAATTGCCTAAGAGTTGAAATACAGCTGCAAATAATGTTGGTATCTTTTTATTGTATATTTTACAATTATACATAAATCTTTTTAAAACTATTACTACTTAGTGGATGTGCTTTGTGGTGCATTGGATATCGGCTCGGAACAAGAAATCGGGGAGCCGAGTTCGAATTCCAGCCAAATTCATTGCATTCACTTACGCATAAATACCCTTGGGAAAGGTATTAATCCATATATTCCTTCCAGTGATGGGTTAAATAACAGAACAGTTCGGGTTCTATAGCCTTGGTCAGCAACCAGTCTACCGCAGAAAGCAATGGCAACCTACTGCGGGATAATCTTCTGCCCAGTCAGTCATGTCTCTTTCGAGACATGATCGCCCAAGTGGGTATCACGTATGACACTTAACTGACTACTACTTCTGTGGGACTATATGAAAAAAAGAATAAATCATTGACACATTTAATATGTAGAAAAAATATTCTGTTTCTGTACAATCTAATAAAAATGATTTAGTAAAAAAAATGAGTTAAATGTGCTCTATTTATTCTTTTAATTGAAATGTGTTTAATCTATTTAGTTTAAGATTGAATATTCAAAATAATTACATTTAAGGATTTTAAAAAATATCAATTTTTGTTTCCAATATGCAAAAAACCAGTCATAATTTTTTCACAAGAGATTTTCAATTTTGTCTTTCTTGTACTAAACTCTCTCCCTTTTAATGAAAGACTTGATAATGGGGGCTCTAATCTGTCTCCCCATAAGGGCTGATATACTCAACTTCCTCTCTGCATGTAGTATCAGCCTATAAGTGAGAAGCATTTTCTGCTAGAAACACTTCAATGGTTTCTGTGACAGGCAAGAATGACTTCAATATCATTTTAACTGTTTGTACCATCAATTCTGCGATTCCATTGGATTGTGGATGGTATGGAGGAATTTTATATGGCATGCAGCCTACTCACCTAAACCATGTACACAAATTTTCATCCCAAAATTCAGGAGCATTATCAGACACTAACGTTTGTGGTACTCCATTCTTTGCAAATAAATCTCTCAAAACTTAACTGTTGATCCTCTCCAGTCTTTAACTTTGATTACTTCTGGCCAACCAGAGTATGAATCCACCATTAATGAGAAATGAGCCTATGCTACTGATGTGTGCATGGTCCATATGTACTGTAAGCTATGGTTGTGCCTCTTTAGACCATGAATGAAGCTCATTTTGCCTGAATCTTCTAATTTCATTGCATTTTGGACATTTATTAATAAATTCTTCAATATCCTTTACATAACCTGGCCACCATGATCGTAATTTTAATATTTTGCATGTCGTTGTGATGCCATAATGTGTATCATCGTGTACCCCTCTCAATATGTGTGTCTTTAACATCTGTAGAGCTATTATCATCTCTCCATTGCATATAATTCTATTTTCAACTGTTAACTTATGCCGTATCTTCATTAATGGCCGCTCTGCAATTGAACAATTGTTCCACTTATTATTCCTTATTCTTTCCCTTATTTTTTCTCAATACTGGATCTTGCTTGGTCTCATTTTATAACCTGTTAACCAAAAGTAAATCTGTTTCTACCCATTGAATTATTTTGTCTTCTTCAGTCCCATGTTTTTCATCTGTTCCTTTTATAAACTGTAGTCTCAACAAAACATCTACATAGTATTTCCCTTAACACACACAATGTCAAAATCAAATGCCATGATTTTAATAGCCCAGTGTAAAATTCTCAATGATGTAACCTTTGATAATTCTTTTTCCAACTTTAGTAGAAATACCTGGTAAAAGATTTTGTACCTTCTACTCCAAAAAATTGCTTGGGCTTCTTTTTCCATGTTTGAGTAATTTATCTCTGCTGCTGTCAATCTCCTAGATAAGTCCATTATTGTATGATCTCCCTGCAATAGGATGGCAGTAATTGCTTTCTCACTTGTGTCCACGGTTAACCTTAGGATCAAAGACCCTTGTTATAGGTTTCTTTTTCATAATTGCTTTTAGTATCATAAAACTGTTATTTCATCTTTGTGTTTATTCAAACTCTGTGTTCGTTTTATGCAACCCTGACAATTATTTCACTATATTTTGGAATGTATCTATTATAAAAATTTACCAATCCTAAAAAGGATTCCAATTCCTTTTTGTTGGTTGGAGTCGCAACCTCCGTGATCATTTTTGTTAGTCAAATATGCCAGGTTTTTACAATCAAAGTTATATTTGGCTCTATTAATGGTTAATCCAGTCTTTTTCAATTGCCATAATATTTAATCCACTTTTTGTTTTAAGTCTTGTTTGGTCTTCACTCCTACTCCTATATTATCTTGGTAAATAATCTTGTAAGTTACCTTACCTAACAATATTCCTTCATTTGCCTTTTGAAATATATAACTAGAAGTTTTAAATCCAAATGGTGAGTCCCCCTTAACAGGCCTATAGGGGTGTTGATCGTGGCAACTTCCTTCAATTTTTCGTCAATCTGAATTTGGTTGTAGGCAGATCTCAAGTCAATTTTTGTAAAACATTTTATATTTGCCAGTTCATGGCTTGCTGTTTCAATGTCTGGTAAGGAAAATAAGTTCAATCATATCTGGTGATTTACTCCAATTTTATAGTCATCGCATATCTGCAAAGCTGCATCGGCCTTTTTTAATGCTACAATAGGTGAGGCCAAGTTACTTCCACCATGTGTAACTTTTTCAAGAATGCCTTGATTGATCATGTAGTTTAATTTGGCTACCTCTAAAGGCAGTACATGTACTACTCTTTTTGGCTTAAATGTATTAGGGGTGGTAATTTTCTTTTAATCAAATACTTGTTTTGCATCCTTTTAGAATTCCTAGCTCACTCTATTGTGTCTCTATGGAGTTTATTAATTTGGCTGAATCTACTTTTACTATGTTGATACCTAATAATTTTGTGGTTTTTCTTGCACGTTACTACTGTAACCCTATTTCCATCTGATCTGGTATTAATTTTTTTATTAATTTTAAAGATAAGAAGATTTCTCTAAAATTGGAAAATACAATTATTTTTGTCAGAAAAAGTAACCAAATTGATTGAACCTGTGTAAAAGAATCATAGACTTAATATTGTTGTCCTGTTTTGACAAATTGTTGACCCTAGGTCAAAATTGGACGATGAGAACTTCCTGTCTTGGGCTACCTAAGAACGAACAGGCAAGCAATAAGAGAGAGTAAGTTCTCTCTCCCTTATCAGTGAAGGGCTGGAGACTCAGTCAAAATGGATAACTGATATTATTTTCATTTCGAGCTGGTAAGAATTATACAAAAAGGGAAAATTGAAACCACACAGCTAACTTTACTACCCCAGTTTTGTGCCTTTTCAATAAAACCGAGGAAAATGAAATTGGTAGATTTGGAGCCCATGATTTGAATAAGATGGTTAATCTGAAATCGGCATGTTGCTAGAGTTGACTGAGCAAATCACCATCTCTGAGAACATTGTTACTGAATGTATTATTGAAATATCAGCCAAGTGTTGAATGTCACCAACTTTGACTTGTTTATAATTGTGTATATAATGGATATATAATTATATGTAAAACTAAACCTGTATAAAACTACAATGGTGTTACAGTCTTGTACTGATTATATTCTGTTTGCTAGCTATCAGCTACAACAGATCATGTAAATCCAGTCTTAACTATATACCCGACTTCTCGTGTGTCTGGACTAATTTAGGCAGGTGATAACAGGTGATAACAGGCAATCCTATTTTGGCCAATCTGAGGTCAGTCAAACACAGTGTGGGTGGATTGGTTGAGGTTCAAGAAAGATTAGTTTGGGTACACCTGGGGATCGTGTTATACTACCACAATTTAAATAACCTTGAACCGATTATCTGTTTCAAATGTGCCACAGAAGGTACCCAATGTCTTTATTGTGTTCTGTCAAATTGTTTTAACTTTAAAGTACTTCCTTTTAACTTGAGTCAGCCTAGCTTGATTAAAAAATTTCTTGGAATTAGGGTTATCTTGCTACCTGTATCAACTTGCATGCTAAATGTATGGCCTTTATTTTCACGTTCTCTCTACCATTCTCTTGCATACTTACTGCAAATATACTGGCTTCCTGCTGTTCTTTGGTGGGGGTATTACTCTCAGTTTTTACCTGTTTTTCACTTCTGCAAACAGTCTTAAAATGATTCATTTTTTTGCATTTAAGACACTACTTCCCCAGTTCTGAACACTTGAAATTATTCTTTTCATGCACCATTCCACAATAACTTCACTTCACTTTGGCGACATTCAGCCTGTATGACTAACTCTTCTCTTGGCTGGTTGAAATCTCTGATTTGCTTCAGCTGCTATAAATAGTTCACACTTAATTCTAAGTTCATATGGCTGCCTTGCATGCATTCCAGTACTTTTCATTTATGCTGTGGGTCATTAACTCTTTCAATTGTTCGTAATAGAATCAGCTTGTCTTCAGTTGACATGCCTTGAGTCCCTAGTTTCTCAAAGTTGCAGTACTTTGCCTGTCTCTTGATTCTGTGAATGTACTGCATAATAGATTCCTCTGGCTACTGCCTGGTTTCTAGAAATTTTGTCTTTTTAGCAATGAGCAGTCATTTTTTGGGCCTGATGTTTCTCTGTATTATACTGACAACTTCCTCAAAAGACATCTGTTCTAATTCCTGTGGGTATGCCATTATGGAGATTTTCTTCAACACCTCACACCCAACAGAAGCCATAAATAAGTCCATTATCTGGTTCTTCCATTCTTGAGTCTGAGATTACGCACTCTTGCTGTAGCCACAAAGGCTCTTATTCAAATCTCGACATATTCAGGATTGTCCATGGAACCCAAGCATCCTATCAGTGATGCCATTTGTTTTGTCTGACATATCTTGCAGTTTCAGTCCTTGTTATGTGGTACACCATTACATGTGACATAACTGAGAGGCTTAACAGTTAACAGCTTAGCACTTAAATACAACTCAGCTCATTTGCATAGAATACCACAGTTATTAAACCATTAAATATAAACTTGAAACTTTAATGTTACTGTTATGATTAAATTTCTGGCCTATTAAGGAATACTTAACACTCATGAAAACATTTTTTTGTTAGGGATTAAATGTACCACCTGTACACTTCAAAATACTTTTGGAAGTAAATATTTTTTGCAAATTTTCTGATTTAAGAAAAAAATTAAATTTTCATTTCTTTAAATTCCTACTCATCATATCTTTTCACAAATTAAATGTCATCTGCTGATTTTAAGCAATTTCAGTATTTCTTTTCAATGCATTACTATATTGAAATAATTAAATGCGCATTTCTATAACAAATTTTTAGAAATACATTTACGTTATACAAATATTAGCATCATTCTGTTAGTAACCAAATGAATAGCACTTTTTTTGCAAAATTTATATGCACAACATACAAAATGAGACATCAATTTCTAAAATGAATTTTAAGCAAAAAAAAACAATATAAAACAATCATCATATTTTTCTTATCCAGTGTTGTTCAAACTATTTATCTTGTAAACACAGAAGATGATTCAAGTTAAGCAGAAGGGGTAGTGGTAAAGTCAGTGGGCAGCAATAAGAAAAAATCAAAACATTGTCTATATCAGTTTTCAATGCACTCAGTCCTAAAATGCAACTACAATTACTGGGTTTTTTTTTTTGCAGTCAGCAGATATAATTTTCAAAAGATTTCAAAGATTGATTGATTGTTTTTCATTTTATCAACATTTTGATGGGTAATTTAAAGCTGAAATTGTAACTTTGGTGATCAAACAAAGATCCCAAAAAAGATGTGAATTTCTCAAATAGGGTAATTGAACTTTGCTTTGCTATAACGGATTCTTATGGCTTAATGGTAAAGCACATTTGGATTTGAAATAAGCTTCTTTGATTATTTAAGTGTAGAAAGATTCTTGTTAGGAAGCACAGTATCTTTATTAAAACTCTCAATATCTAGGCTGGTAGATATTAATTTCATTGTTTAAAAATAAACTGGGATTTCTACTCAAATATTTAAAGTTATAAGAAATAATCATATGAGAATAAGTATCACAACAGAAAATATAATGAAAAATCTTTCTTGAAGCTTTTATCATAGTTTTACTTTCAAGCTAATAGATTAAATTTAATATTTTCAATAAGCAAAAAAAAATTCCCTCTATTTTAGAAGAAAAAAAAGGAAAACTTCCAATTAATTCAACATTACTTTTCAAATAAAGGAAAGTATTTTACTTATTGGAAATATTTCAAATAAAGGAAAGTATTTTACTTATTGGAAATATTAAATTTAATCTATTATCTTAAAATTAAAACTAAGATAAAATCAAGAAAGAGTTTTCATTTATAAAACTTCCTTTTAAACCTTAGGTATTGCAATTAAAGAAAACTTTCATTGCAGTGTAATTCACTTTATTAAAAAAGATCTTCAAGAAATAAAATATGCTTTTCTGAATCCTTGAGAAATATTAGGTGATTTAAAGTATAATTAATTTGATTTGAAATAAATATCATTTACTTTAAACTTGAAATATTACAGAAAACATTTTTTAACACATCATTAGCTGTTTATTTAAGCTGCTGATATGTTTGACAGATTGATGTTTATCTAATGTTCTGTAGCCATAAAAAATAACATAAACATTTTGATGATTATCAAGTTTGTGACCTTTTTCATCATGGTATGCATTTTTTTTAACAAATTTTTGGAGGTAACTGTATAAGAACGAATGAAAAGTTGTACCATATTTTTCTAATAAATTTTACTAAAGAATTACATAAATAGTTTGTCTCATTATGATAATATTTTGCATCTGACTATTTTTTCTGTTTAAAAATCAGGTGGATATTTAAGTTCAAATGATTATCTTAGATTCACTGGATAATATTGAACACATTCATTTTGGCAATCACTAATTAAACAGTAACAATGCTGAAAAACAAGAGTAAACAAAATTTCTAAACTTTTATCTTCTATTTCCCTAAAAAAGTAAAATATAAGACATTAAAGTCATGCCTTCAAACTAGATAATTTCTTACATTTCAGATTTTGACATAATTTTATTCAGTTACTGTTTATTCAATATTTATTATTGTTGAAAACATACCAGACAATATTTATTGTCTACACCAGTCGCATGAATACATATTGCATTTATTATTGAAAATTGTTCAAAAGTTTTATTTTATTTTAGCAATTACAATTTCTTTTTTCTTTTTTCTTTTAATCAGTCTTTAAATGGAAATGTTACTTCTTATGAGTACTAAATATTTTTATGAGTTTTCTTCTATGTGCCATGTTCCTTCAGGACTTTTGTGATCATGGCTCTCCACAATTTCATGCCTTTTGTAGCTTTTAGTAAATTTTGTCTTTTGTTACCTCTTCTGAATCCTCTTCTGACATCCATTTGTTCAAGTTTGTGAGTTACGTTAAACATTGTTTTCTTCTATTTCTCTTGCATTCAGTATGTCCTGTGTGTATCAAATTATCCAAACCCTTTTTCCTCATTACATGCCTTAGAAAAAACTTCATCATTGTTCACATGTTTAGTTCCATGTTATTCTCTGTATCTTCCTGTAGCACCACATTTCTGTTGCTTAAAGTTGTTCCTTCATCTGTGAAGAGATTGTCCAGTATTCATTACTATATAGGAAGAGTGATATTATGCAACAGTTCAATACTCTTTTCTTTGTTTCTAATGAAGTTTTCTTGTTTCTTAATACTTAGCTTACCTTTTCAAAGAATGTTGAGAATACCATGAATGGGGAGCATAAATAACAAAAATGACAGATAGAAACAAATTCAGATAAAAAAGTAAAAATAGAAATTGAATACATATTTATAAAAATCCCTAACTTCTTTAGAAATTGCTTTGTCTATGTTAGGATATGAAACTTATACTCAGAATCAGAAAAAGACAGTTGAAATTTTTTAGCCTTAAAGAGTGTGGAGAATATGACACTCACAGAACATATTGAAGGTAGGAGGGACAGATGTCAGGTAGGTAGCAGTGGGCTACCTACCTGATAAACTTTTGTGAATGGATTGTAGAACACCAAGTGGGAGGTTTGGCAAATGTTGCTAAGGGCTAGAAGGATTGGGTGATTTTGGAAAACCACTTCTTTATGTGCTGTGTCCTGAAAGGATATGGTACATGGAAGAAGAAAACAATTCCCATGGTTTATAACAAAGATATAACCTAAAAATAAAATTTAAGATATTGTGAAGTTGTTGGAAAGTGAGAAAAGATTGATCAAGAAATAAAAGAATAAAGATTGTGAGAAAAATTAAAAGGGCAATAAGCAAAAAAGAAAGTATCTAAACTAATTTTAAGAAAAAAGAAAAAAATCAAGAATATGAAGATTGATTTGTTTTTTTTGCAGTTTATCAACTTTTTGAGATTATTTAAAGTCAGAAAATATTTTTAGATTGTAAGAATTTTGAAGATAATAAAGGTTTATTCATACAAGTTCTACTAATTAACCCATAGCTGGGGAGAACAGGTGACTTTTGCCCTTTCCCAATGTATTTGCATGTGAGTGAATACATCAAAACTGACTGGAATTGGAACTCAGCTCACTGATTTCCAGTTTCAAACCATTATTCATTAAACCATCTGCACATCCAAGATTACAGCACCTGGTATTCTGAAGTGCTCACCATGGTATTGACCATGCTCAGTATTGCCCAACTTCAGTGACTGTATGAGAATCAGAGTTTCTTTTCACTTTCATTTACTACTTTCTGTCAGAGTTCTTGCATATTCCTTTCTACTCCATTGTGCAAATTAATTAAAACAAAATGAATAATGTCTTCTTCGGATCTTTGAGACTTTCCCTGATCATGTATATGTCATCTCTTGGGGTTGTTTTCCTCTTTCGACCGCATTTTCCTTTACATTTTGTACTGATAGGTCTAGTTTGTTTCTTCGCCTTGATGACATGACTGACAGTTGAAAGGCTGACACCAACAATATCCGCAATCTCTCTGTTAGACTTGCCAGTGTGTGTGTGTGTGTGCAGCATTACAATTTCCTTACATTTCCTTGGCTGTAGAATGACTAATCAACAGTCGAGATAATAGTGTATGGGCATAATAAACATCTGATACAATCACAGATGAAGTAAATTTCACCATGCACCCCAAAAATAGATGCATATTACTACACACCACTGCAAATGACCTAATCTGAGGAAAAAATATAAATCAATTATAGTGTGTTTAGGTGTTAATCTGAGGACAGTGTACAGGATTCAAAAGTTAAATGAGTCTAATGGCAGTTACAAAGGTTTTTGGAGTGACCAATAGTAATGGTGATGCTATGCCTTCAGTCATCTTCTTACAGGGCCTCAGACTAAGCACAGAGACCTACATCAAGTGCATTGAGAAAATAGTACTACCCTAGTCAAGAGGGTGGCTGATGGAAGACCCTACACCCAAATGCAAATGAACTGAAGCAGAACAAATAATGTCTTCCTAGACATTAATCTTTCACACTTTCCCTGATCACGTATACGTCATCTCTTGGCATTGTTTTTCTCTTCTGACTGCATTTTCCTTTACATTTTGTACTGATGGATCCAGTTTGCTTCTTTGCCTTGATGGCATGACTGACAGTTGAAAGGCTGACACCAACAATATCTGCAATCTCTCTGTTAGGTTTGCCAGTGTGTTTGTGCAGCATTAGAATTTTCACACACTTGCTTGGAGTAACGTTCATTGCAAACAATCATCCTAGGACAACTAATCAACAATCAAACCAGTAGTATCTGGGCATGATAAAAATCTAATGCAATCACAGGTGAAACAATATTTTTCAAGGCTAAAAACATTTCATCATAAACCTCAAAAATAAATTCATATTGCTGTACACCACTACAAATGACTTAATATAAGCAAAAAATAGAAATCAATTATGCTCTGTCACCCTAGTGGGTCTGAAACTGACCATATGGTGAAAGAAAGGAAACTAAAGCAGTTGTTTCAATTAATTTGCACAAGGCTATATGATTGCTATCAACACTATGAAGATATTGTTCTAAATAATTTATGGCGTACTGAAAATATTTTCTAAAAATATCATTCAAGTATTATTTATATCTTATTTCTGTAATAAACTTTCATAAATTTAGAAATTAAAGCTTCAGCCTTCTTTAAAACTTAGAGATCCATTCTCTTGAAAATAAAGCAGTATACTTGATATAATTCATAGAAATTCTTTCTTCTTCAATCTCTCCAGTTGGAATCTAATTCCAGCAAAAGTGTGTAAATTGGTCTTGCTGATAAATGGCAATAACCAATTATGAAAATTAGATAGTATGACCCATTCTTTTTGTGGCACCTGAGACATAGTGGTGTTCCCAAGTGATGTCTTTGCTTCTCATAAATTAAACAAGATTTAGATATGTATAATGTGGTCTGTGAAGATATTCCATGCTGCAGATATCATTATAAAATAGAATGCTCGATACAAAACAACTGAGGAATATTCCTGATTGTCGTTAATATGAGAATGGATTCTGCACTCAAAATGTAGATACATGAAAGATTTTTTTCTTAATACATCAATATAAAAAAAACTCTTGTTACCTGGATTCAGATGTTGAAGCCTACAGCTTTTTTAGGGTCCTCTCATATCCATCAGCATTCTTAGAATAGAGAACTAAACCCTTTATTCCGTTCACCAAAATTACTGAAACTCTGAAAATGAAAAATCTAAAACTTGAAGTGGCAGAAATGTGATTCTCTTGGCAAATATACTATGAACAGATCATGTACGAAATGAGTAAGTTCAATGTATTTGAAGTACAAAGAGACAGCTGAAGTTTTAGGGACACATAATGAGGAAAGAGGTTGTGCATTGTAGTGCATTGGATATCGGCTCGGAACAAGAAATCAGGAAGCCGAGTTCGAATTCCAGCTTAATTCATTGCATTCACTTACGCGTAATACCCTTGGGAAAGGTATTAATCCATCTATTCCTTCCAGTTATAGGTTAAATAACAGGACAGATTGGGTTCTATAGCCTTGATCGGCAACCAGTCTACCATAGAAAGCAATGGCAACCTACTGCGGGATAATCTTCTGCCCAGTCAGTCATGTCTCTTTTGAGACATGATCGCCCAAGTATGTATCACGTATGGCACTTAACTGACTGAATGAGGAAAGAAGGCTTCGAGAACTCGACAATCACAAGACATAGTTAAGGCATGAAAAACAAAGAAAATCACCAATGCTGAACTATCTTCTCACAGATGAAGAAAAAAATCCAAGCAACAGAAATGTGGTTCTACAGAAGGATGTTTAGAACACCATGGATTGAACATGTGAGCAACAATGAAGTTTTGGAGAAAATGGTAACAAAAAAGACATTAATAAATAGATTAAGAAAAAAACAGTTAAAATTAATAGGTTAAATCAGGAGAAAAGATAGCTTAGAAAATTTACGACACATAGGATATGTTGAAAATAAGAAAAACAGAAAAAAGCAGAGAATAAACTACTGAATGAGTTTGTGTAAATGGTTCCAGAATAGGGATTTGGAGAAACAGCAACAAACAAACAAGCTAAAAATGACAGAAAATTGTTCACCTACATCATGAAGTCTCACTGCACATAGAAGTTGTCTACTATGACAGTTTTATATTTTTTTTCTTTTTTAATCATTTCACCTCAAGCAAGGGAATAAAGCCACTAAATTATTAGGGGGTTACTGAGTGTGAGAGAATATAAGAAAAATATGTATTAAGGAGAGAGAACTTTAAAAGAACACAAATTAAAAAGAAAGGAGATAACAGTTGACATTGCAATTAAATTTTTGAATAATCAAAGTTTACTTGGAAGCAGAAGGAGAATTCTAAATAAAAAGTGTCACAAAAAAAAAACTGTCAGCAAATAATTTACAGCTAAATTTAACCATTTCAAATGTAAAATGATGAGATCTTGCTGCCAATCTAGTATTTTGCTTAAATTCATAAAATCTAAGTACCATAGAGGAAAGGTCATCAGCATTTTCTATACAAGGTTCTTCTTCAATTGATACTGTCATTTAATGATGTTGGGGATTAATTATCATATTAAAGCCTTGTCCTGCCTTTAGTAAGTATGTATAGCAAATTTGAGAGCTTTAAACAAAATGGGTTTTATCATATGTAGGAAACAATTTCTTCCCATATAATTATTAAATTACAATTAAAAATGTCCATTACTAATTAAATGCCAAATCAGTTATGTAATTTTTCTATCACTGAAGGATTGGGAAATTATGAAACTTTGAGTTGATCTTTGATAAGTATTGAATGTTTTTACTTCTAATTTAATAATTATTATTATCACTGTAGTCCATATTGAGCACTTTATTAGTAGAAATTCTTTTAACTTTGATATACATTAAATTATATAATTTTGCAGATATTATTTGCAAGTGTGAATAGCATTTCTATTTTATTTTATTTGATATAGATAGATGTGTAGGTAGTAAAAGGGAATGTTGAAAATTTCTCATCCTAACCCCACATCTGACCAAATTTTGTTTTGGAATTTATTCTTGGCTGAGCCAAGAAATTTTTAGCTCAATTCATATATCCAAAGTATAGATTACTGGAATCTCATCAGGCAAAATAAAAAAAATCCATACTCTTACAGAGATATTAGTTGGATTTTGATCTTGTTTCATTGTATAATGTTTGATTGATGTAATTAATAAAGAAGCATTCAGTTCAGTACATCAACAAAGAAGGAAATTATGTTGAAAAATTTCTTAAACAAAATATGCTTTTCATCCTTATGCCTCATACATAGTGATGTACTTATATGCAAGTTTTTAGTGTAGTGCTAGTGTAAGTAAATCTTGTTATCTGTCATTTCCTAAAGACAAGAAAAACAAAAAGAAATAGAAATTTCTGCTCACAATAAATATTGCTTTTCCAAAATCTAAAATAGAAGAAAGTAGGAGAACTGTTATTAGGTTATAAATAATATTCCTTTTCCTGCCTAAAATATATATGAATGAAATTCTTTATTATTTTCCCTTATCCTTTAAAAAAAGAAAAGAAAAAAGAGATACGTTTCTTCTTTTTTTAAAAATCCCAGATTGTTATATTCTGGTGTCCATTCATTTTTATTTAGGTGAGATTTTTTTTTTTTATCATTTTACCTCAAGCAAGCTAGGAATGTCATTAATATGTAGGGGGTTACAGGGAGTTAAAATGAGAGAAAAGATTGCGTATCGGGAGGATTGATATAAAAGCTGAATGGAATTCAAGAAGAGAGAAGATAGCAACTGATATTTCATTTAAATTTTTGAATATTGTATTTAACAGAGAGGCAAGTAAATAGAAGGGAGCTCCAGAAGCAAGAAGTGTGAAAAAAGAAACTTTTGGAGGAGAAGTGGTTGTTGCATTTAACTATTTCATCTGTAAATGGGTGGGACCTAGATACCAATCTAGTGGCACACTTAAATCCATAGAGTCAGAGAAAAAAGTTTATCAGATCAGTTGCCATGAAAATATTTGTGAAAAAGTAGAGAGAGAGGCCATGCCACATCAGTGAGAAAGTGACTGAAGTCAAGATGCCAAGCCAGAATTGGTTACATTATAGATCATTCTTTGATAAATAGCAAAACCTCAAGATAAATAGCAGCAACAACAGACCAGATATAACAGTGGTATTTAATGCATGAGTAAAAGCAGATTTGTAAATGTGCAAGATGGACTCTAACAAGAGTCCTATAAGCACTTGTACAAAACAAATAACAAAAATGGTAGATCTAAAACCATCATTGCTTTCAGAGCAATTTCTATCAAATATCTTAATCAACTTGGATGATTCTCCTGAGTTATCAGTAATTTCATGCTTGATAATAAGCCAAATTTCAGGAAGTAGAGAACATGTGTTTCTGCATTTTGTTGTAAAGCTCAGGCCTCTGGATAAGTTTGCATCCTTGGGTTTTGAGTTGATAAGGCTAACTACGATGCTGCATCTGCCTTGAGGTTTGGAATTTAATTTTCAAGAAGTTCATTTCTTTATGGCCATAATTACTTCATATTGTTTTTTTTTTAAATATCTCTATCGGTTATTTTCAATCTTTTCATGAAAAAGATACCTGCAATTTTGCTGATAGGCATGTTGCATATTTTTAAACATTATTTGACAGTCAATAATAACTATTTAAAATGTCTGACTTAAATGTATGCAAAACCTGAAAGTATTCCTAAAACTAGTATAAATCAAACTAATGTCTTTAGTATAAACACTATCATAATTATAACTTGTTTATTTACATATTTATTGGCATATTAACATTCCTGGTTATTGAGTAACATCAAGTCTCCATCAATAGTCTCTATCACTTCCTGATATTCTTGCAGAGCCTGACTTCTTCTTCTATGTGCCCTGTCCTTTCAGGACGTAGGCGATCATGGTTCTCCACGTCTCCCTATCCCTTGTGGCTCCTAGTATGTTTGTTCCCATTACTCCTGTCAACCCCCGTTCCATCAACCACCTAACCAGGCCCTGCAAATATGTTATCCGCTGTCTTCCTCTGTCTCTCTTTTCTTCTATCTGACCAGTCAGTATCAGGTTCTCCAGGCTCTCCTTCCTCATTGCGTGTCCCAGGAACTTCAGTTGTCTCTTCCTGATGCTCAGTATCAATTTCCTTTTTGTTGCCATTCTTTCCAACACCTCATCGTTGCTTGCATGCTCAGTCCACGATATCTGCAGCATCCTTCTGTAGAACCACATTTCCGCTGCTTCCAGTATTGTCCTCATTTTCAATGATATTGTCCAGCATTTGCTGCCGTATTGAAGAACTGACATCACGTAGCAGTCCAGCACTCTTTTCTTTGTTTCCAGTGAGATTTTCCTGTGTCTTAGTATTTTGCTCAACTTCCTCCCTCAAATATCTTCTTCCAGTCTTATTTGATGGTGTTTATGGGGAGTTTAAAGTACGTTATTTATTAACAGTATCAGTCTGATATTCATGTTCCACATCAATCTATTCTCAGGTAAGGTACTCATAGTTTCCTACCATTTTGGTTTCTTTTACTTTTAACTCTGAAGTCCACTAATTCTTTTTGCCTTGTCTTCAGCTTCAGGCAACTTGTTTGAATATGAAAGACAAAATGGATTTGAAACTCCCAGAATATTATCTTACCTTTTTTAAAGAGAACCCCTAGTCATATCATTTATCTCTATTTTTGAACCCAAGTCAGTTGCACAGTTCTCAGTGTATTTTTAATCCTGCTCTGTCATACTTGTTTCTATATTCCATTTTTAGCCAGTTTGTTTCATTCACTAATGAAGTCATAATGAGCTTCTCTTCAAAAAAGATACTTCTGCTTTTCTACATCATCACCATTATTAATATATCATCACTATTGTTTTTTTTGCTGGGCAGCAAGTCCCTCCAAGGTTCCAAAACTTTTCTTAGTATTAAAGCTGTTTTCAACAAAGCTATTTTCTGGATGGCATTGACACTTCCCCACTGATTTCCATTTCTTCCACATATTTTTATAAATTCTTCAGGGCAAGAGAGGCAGCGGAAAACAATGCATAACTTATCTAATAAACTTGAATAAATGAATGGCAGAGAAGATTTTAGGAGAAACAGCAGAAAGATAAAGTTTATTAAGAGCTACAAAGGACAGAAAATTGTGGAGAGCCATGGTCACCAACAAGAGGAAAGTTCATCAGAACAATTACTACAAAAGTATTTATAGAAAAGGCACAGGGAAGCTACATTACAGTGGTGGGAGAGTGACTGAAACTGAAATACCATGTCAGAACCAATAACATTGCAGATTCTTCTTTGCATTTTATCAAGAATCTCTAAGTATATAGTAGACCAGATGTGGAAGCAGCATTCAAATTAAGGATGAATGGTGTACTTATAAATATGTAAAGTAGATTCGAGCAAGATAAATTGCCTAGTACGACATAGGGAACTCACTTTACAAGCCGCAGACTTAGCAACTAGTTTATTGTTTCTATTACTGGTTTTTGCTAGTGTGCTTCCAGGCTTCTTCTTTAAATGCAGGCTCCATCCAGCAATTTTCAAGGAGCTCTGAACAGAATTCTTTATTTAGGCCACACTTGTTATTAGCTTTTACAACTCCAATTAGGACAGTACATAGATCTGATTGACATATATTCATGTTAAAATCTTCTAAAATATAAATAAATAAAAGGAATTCTTTTCACGGCTCCCTATTATTATTTCTGTTTCCATTATCATCTCTTTTTATTATTTTGTTTCAATTTGAGAAGTATTGGAAATCTGTTTTTATGTTCATATATTCATTACAAAGAGAAAAGAACTTAAAATACTATAATTACTACATGTCATTCAAAATATTTTGCGATAGGAATATGTTTGTCCTACATTTAATACATTTGAAATGATAAAAGTCCATATTTCATTAAACCATTTAATAATCATCAAACGAAAGTAAACTCTTTGTGTTGTCTTTAAATCAATTGCTTGGAATGAAACAATATCTACTTTAATATATGTCCTTCCACACTCTTCCATTTAAAGTAAATGCTTCCTTTGCTTTTCTTTTTTTTCTTATTATTTTTGCTAAATAATTATCCTCAGAAATCTGAATTGCAAATATTGAAAAAGGCTTTCATTTCCTGATCATTTAGTAAAGAACCTGAAAGTTTCTATTTTTGTATTTTTTTACTTTGCCGCATAGCTTTCTTTCTTCAACAAGTGTGTCTGTGTGTGTGTGTATTTCATTTATATACATAAATAATTGCCATTGCTTCTAAAACAAATATTAAGGAGCAGTCACTATAAAAAAATTAAAACAGAAAAATCTTGTGAAAATGAAAAGAAAATAAATACTTGAAACATGAAAGCTTTTGATTAATTAACCAAATCTGTTTTTTTACTCAAGCTTGTCTTGAGTGGTTTGCAAAACTAGTTATCCTGACTAGAAGGCTAATATCACAAGAGATCCTAAAAAACTTCAGATAAACCATGTCGAAAAAAAAAGGCTATTTAGAAAATATAAAGGTCTTGTGCAAAATATAGAAATTTAGAAAAAAGTATAAAGAAACTATTTTGTTTAGCAAAAATTATGTATTTTGCCTTCAAAGTAGTAAGAAAAATCTTTTAAATTATATGATTTAAAATTATATTGCTTGATTTCACTTTCTTTTTCTTTTTCTATGTGCCATGTCTCTTCAGGGCATAGGCGATCATGGCCCTCTACATCTCCCTATCCTTTGTAGCTCTTAACACCCCTTTTCCTGCTGAACAACTGCTCTGTCATCCATCTTCTCAGATCCATCAAGAACATCACATGCTGCTTTTCCTTGTCTCCCCTTCCCTTTATCTATCCCATGAGGATCAGATTCTCCAAGCCTTTCTTCTTCACTACATGTCCCAGAAACTTCAACTATCTTTTCCTGATGTATCAGTTTCCTTATTTCCATCCTCTCCCAAACCTTGTCGTTGCTCACATGTCCTGTCCATGGTATCCTCAGCATCCTTCTGTAAAACCATATTTCAGGTGTTTCAAATCTTTCCTTCATCATTGATGAGATTGTCCAGCATTTGCTGCAATAATGAAGAACAGACATCACATAACAATCCAGTACACTCTTCTTTATTTCCAGCAAAATCTTCCTGTCTCTCAATAATCTATTCTGCTTCTGGAAAGCATCCTTGACCATGCCAGTACACTTTCAGCTCTCAGTGTTGCACTTTTCATCCTCTGATAGGATACTTCCCAAGTATTTAAAGTTTGAGGCGACCCTGTATTTCTTTAAATAAAAAAGGTTGCCCATGTCTGCTGTAAAATAATAGAGAAAATATTATACCAAGACTCCCTAAATATAAATTTTCCCCCCATTTCTAATGCATATGCTTCTGTATATGGTCTTCTGTAATGAAAACAGTTGAGGTACCTACTACAAAAATTTGACTTGAATCTTTTTTGGTATTGCAGTCAGACTTGTGATGAGCCATAGAACACACAGCCCGCTATTCAAAAAAGGTTGCCCATGTCTGCCATAGTGTAATAGTTAACAAATTAGTCTCACATACTATTACTCTTGAAGTGAGTTTAATCCTCACTAGGTGCCCTACAACTTCACTTTATGCCAGACTAAGCCAAATATCATTATTAAAAAGCTACATTCAAATGAGAAAAAAAAAGAATTATTTTTCTTAGTATTCATTTTCATATTTGTAAAAGTACAGTACCTAAAATTCAAGTTAACTAAAATAAACTTAATTAAAATTTATCTAAAAATGTCAAATATATTTAAACAATAATAAGAATAATTAAGTTCTATTCTTGAACAATTAACACTCACTATAAAATATATTAATTATAAAAATAAAAATCTGGTATCAATAATGGCTTTTTCTGAAAAAACTCCAGTATTATAGGTTTATAAAAAATCTTTTATTTATTACATGTTTTTACCTACACTACAAGCAAAAAGTTCGAAATAACACCACATTTTTTTTTAAAAAAGAAACATCTTAAAATGAGATATATTTGTATTTTTTAAAGCAAAATATACAATTTCAGTAATTACAGTGTATTTGATTTCACTTCTCAGTGTTTCTCCAGGCTCCTTTCTACCAAACCGTTCAAATTTGGATATTCAAAGAGTGAGAGAAATCATTTTCAGTGGCTGAAGAATAAGGTACAGCATATGACATTCTAGTGTCAAAATGTTCCTGGGGGTTCTTTTTTATAACTGGCATCTTTATTGTAACTCAGCAAGAAAGTTTTCTGCCTTAATAAATCATTAGAAAAATTGATAGCTTGAGTAAACAAAAGGATATATATATATATATATATATATATATATATATATATATATATATATATATTAGTCATCCACATACAAGCCTGTTTTGCTGTATCACAGCTCATCAGTGTGGCTAGACAAAGCCACTTGCTTCTGGCCAGGATCGAAACTCTATATATATATATATATATATATATATATATATATATGTGTGTGTGTTGTATGTAAAAAGTTTGGGGCCACTCTGCATTTTTTTTTTTAAATACCTTAAAATGAGATACTTTTGTATCTTTTTCAGAGTAAATGATAAAATTTCAGTAAATACATTCTATTCGCTTGTATTTTTCTGTCTCTCTCCAGGATTCTCTTACTACCTAAATGTTTGAATTCGGATTCATAGTTTTTTTAAATTTTCATTTTGAAGTAATTTTCTCAAAATAGCAAAATCTAATCAGGTAAGCATTGATGAGAGGGCACGAATTGAAATTTTATTTATAGAAGGCTACTCTCAAAAAAAAAAAAAAAAATTGCCAAGAAGTTGAAAATCTTCTAAACATGGAGTACAATATTCATTACAAAGACAGTTAGAAACTGATGCAAATGTTGACAGAAAAAGAGCTGGAACACCAAAAATGACAATTGCTGCTGAAGATAAACATTTGATTATTGAGAGCAAAAGAAATAAAATGAAAACTGTTCCAGAGTTAACAGTGTACTTAATTCCTTTTGACAGCAGCAATTTTTGCTCTCAACTGTGAAAAATCAACTGAGATCAATAGGGCTCAGGGGGTGCATAGATATCAAAAACCTACTGTTAAAAAAGGTGAATAAGAAGAAAAAGCTATTATGGACAAAAAAATGTAAGAACTGGATATGAAGAGCAAAATGTATTCTGAACAGACAAGTCAAAATTTGAGAATTTTGGTTGTAAGAGAAGAGAATATATAAGAAAAAAGTCAGAAAAAAATCTGAATGAGGAATGTATGGTTTCAACTGTTAAGCATGGTGGCAGGTCTGTTTTAGTGTAGAGGTGTTTTGAGGGAAAGAGGGCTGGAGATTTGATTTCAGTCAAGCAATCATTATAAAGAATATCATTCAATTTTGCAAAGGCATGCTATACATCCTGGTTTACACATATTTGGAAAAGGTTTGTCTTTCAATAAAGCAAAAATCCAAACCACTTGTTTAATTTTGCCAAGATTACTTCAAGTCATAAAAACAGAACAAAAGTTTGTAAATTATGACCTTGCCACCTTAAACACCTGATTTCTATCTCATTGGATTAGTATGGAATGAATTGTTAGGAGAATGTGTGGAGAATATCTGAAAAGTGAGAGTGAGCTTTTTCAGTACTTGAAGAATGCTTGAGAAGGTCTGCCATCTGCTTTTTTTAAAAAAACTGTTGGAAAGAGTGTCAACAATTTGTAAAGCCCTAACTAAAGCAGGTGGTGACTTTAATGATGAAAACAAAATATAATGCTCCTGTATGATAATCTTTTAGAGTTAATTGTTTATTTTTTGTCAAAATAAAAGCAAATACACTGAAGTTACTGAAATTTTATCTTTTACTAAAAAGAGTACAAAATATCTCATTTTAAGGTGTTTTGTAAAGAAATGCAGAGTGGCCTTTTTGCCTGTAGTATGCATACCTTTATTTTTTAGAACTGAATTGTTACACATCACCTGTGAGCTCATTACAGCAGTGGATTAGAAATAGGGAAAATCATTGTGATTTTGTTAAAGACACTGAAACAAGAAATGTGATTTTATTATCAAGTAAAACACAAAAACATATTTGAACTGCAAGGAAAATTTTATTTATTTGGAAAAGATATTAAAATAATCCAGATCTTATAATGGGAACAAACCACCTGCTAACAGATATCAAATAAAATGAGTGCACAAAAACAGAAAGGTACATAAGAAAACAATGTATATTTTCATCAGATTAACACAACCTTTACAACAAGGCAATCCTAAGAGAACTAGAGGTCCTATCAGGATTTATTATCAGTGGGCACAATCTGAATATAAGATATGCAGATGACACCATAATGAAGGCAGCACAAAAAGAAAACTGCATGAATTCTGAGACAAGGTAATAAAAAAAGTAGGAAGAAAAGACTATCAATTATAAAGAACAAAATGTCAATAAGAAAAATGGATCATGATATGGGTGATGTCTTGAGCATGTCAAAAAACAAATAGATGACAGAAGTTTAGCCATCTGAGAAGTGTTTTAACAGATGGTGGAAAATGTCACATGAAAATACAAAGCCACACTAGATAAGCAAAAGATGCATTCCAAAAACTAAACATTATTAAAAAAACAGGAAAATCTCATAAGAAACAAAGAAAAAGAACACTGAACTGCTATGTAATATCAATTCCTTTATATGGCAGAGAATACAGAACAATTTCTTCATAGATGAAAATAATAGAGGTGGATACTAAAAATACCATGGATGGAACATGTAAGCAATGAAAAAATTAAAACAAAAGAGAATTCTGGGACATGTGATGAGAAAAGGAGTGTTGTGTTGCTTTGTTTTGGTATAATTAGAAGATAACACAAACTTGAATTAATGATGTTTATTTTTGGTATAAAACTTTAGGTTTTTACATCAAGTTACAACCTTTAAATTTTGTGTGGATACAGGAGCAGACTAGCTAAATTCTCTTCACTGTGAGATGCTAGTAGTAAATGAGCCTATCCCTTCTGGACTCTAGTGGTCAACTGATTAGTGTCCTCCTCTTTTCAAATCTCCTACACAAAACTACTGTCCTTAACTCCTACTTCTTACTCTTACTCCTACCAAAAGAAACGGTTCCTTATTTTGCTGCCCAATTTTGAATTCTTGGCATCAGTGTGTCTATCTTTTTCTAATTTTGGAACACTCGCCATTTTATAAACCATAACAGGAGGTTTGGAGATTATGACACTAACATTATATGTTAAAAGCAAAAAAACAGAGAGAAACATGGAGTAATCTACCTAACAAGCTTGTGTAAATGAATGGCAGAACAGGGAGGGAAGGTACAAAGACATAGCTAAGAACTACAAGGGATAGGAAGTTGTGAAGAGCCATGATAGTCCATGACTTGAAAGAATACAGCACATAGAAAAAGACTAACTTAATTTTAGACATTGACATATTTTAAAGCAAAATTAACTGTGAGCCTAGAGACATTATGTCTGAGAATAACTCATTTTTATGTTAATAATTAAATGCAAAATCCTCTTCTTTATCATTTGGCTTTAATCAAAATATGGAGCAAATTAAAATAAAAAATAAATTTAAATGCATAATTCTAAAAGACAAGTAATTTATCTATAATAATTTTTTTCAATAAATCTTCGAACAAAACTTGTTAGCAGCAAAGTTTTCCAAACTACATATATATAATTTTTTCTTTTCATTTCAGAGATATTCTTTCTTCAGGAGGAAATATTTCTTATACAATATTTTATTTTGAAATAACTTTTCCTTGTTTTGAAATTGTTTTTATATCTCACATCAATTCATTCATTTGAGAAAAACAAAAAACAAATATAAAATTCTGAAATATGAACAGTAGAAAATATCAGCAGGTAAAACCAACAATTTTTATTTGTTTTTTATGGACATCTAGCCTTTTTCCATTAAAATCCTAATGTTTTGTTTAAGTTATCTCCCCTGTTGATTTTATTCCCGACACATTAATAATGCTTACAAAAGATTTCTACTATTTTAATTCAGAAATAATCTTAATTTTAGTATGGCACAAAGAATTTTATTTATGAGATTCAGGTTTTGGTCTCCAATTTGATGCCAAACCTTTTTAAGCATTTACTGAAAATTACAAATTGAAAGGAAGTGAAGAAAGGCAAAAAGTGTTTTATTTGAAAGCTTTTTTTTCTTTTTATACAAGAATTTTCCTCACAGAATTTTTAATATGTGTGCTTTTACTACCATATTGTCCTCATTAAAGTTAACAACCGATGATAAACAAATCATGGTTTAGTGATCAACAAAATCTCATATGAGATACAATATTTCACACATATAAAATGCTGTATAAAAAAAATTACTCTTCAATGTATGAGACTCTAGAAGCTCAATTCTTATAACCAAACTTCCCAAATAAACACACATATGAAATTGATTATAGGGGTAAAGACTTCTGCTGAACCAACCATGCTTTTTGGAAAAATCAACTCAAGGAAACTGGTGCACATAATATACCACAATATCTCCAAATAACTCTGCCCCACAGGTTTTGAATTCAACATTTTTCTTCTTCTAGACCAGTTGCCAACCAATGTTATAGGTCTCGGAATATCTTGTTATTCACTCCTGGATGGAGAGAGAAGAGATGGATTCATTCATACATTTGCCAAGGTTATTTGTGCATAAGTGAAAGTAATGGATTCAACTAGAATTTGAACTTGGCTCTCTGATTTCTCATTCTGTGCTGCTATCCATCACACTACAATGCATCCTCTTAATACACACACACACACACACACACACACACACACACACACACAGATATATATATATATATATATATATATATATATATATATATATATATATATACAGAGAGAGAGAGTGGGAGGGGAGTTAGAGAGAAAGATAAAGTTTCATAAACTGACTCACTGGGAATTATTTCATCAAAATTAGAAATATTATTTTTAGTGGAAATACATGTTTGAGTTGCTATCCCTGATTTTTTTTTATAATGTAAACAGTTAAATTAATAACCACCTACCTCATTCAAGAAGTCCCACTAAAGAAAAATTGTATGTCCTGACAGAAATCAAAATTGTATTCACTTTTTTCATCAGGAAAACCACTTCTATAGCTGTTAGGCTTCAGGATAATAAAGGAAGTTTCAAATTACCTATTTAGGGAACACATATCTGTTAGGATTCTATGATTCTATATCTGATAGCTTCATTTTTGTACCTCCTATGTTAAGTGCATGGTGGCAGAACAAAGAAGAAACAATGAAGATTTAGGAAATAAATAATTGTATTAACAAAAAAGTGCAACAAGTGGTAAATTGGTGTGAATGTCATTTTGATGAAAGAAAGAGATAAGAAAAGTCATAAAAAGTTTTCCATGGGGGCATACAGTAGGAAAGGGAGAGTGAGTTCTGAATTACTATGGTGGTGGCCATTAGCAGGTGCTTTTTGAGATGGAGGTCTGTTGGGGCAAGCCTTATGAATCATGGCTGGTCTGCTGACTGACTGACAAAGAAGTCACTTTGATGGGTTTTTGTATTCTTTTCTTATGCTCAGATCAACTTCAATTTTTTTTTTTTTAGGTGGGAGTGTGTGCTACTGTTGAACATTCTGGATTGTATTTTTCTTTAAGTATGTAAATGAAACTAAAGCGATGTGCAGAGCCTATGCGCAGTTAACAAAGTTTTTAGTTCAGCCTTAGGGTTTGGCATATTCACATCTGGCCTGTGGTGAAAATTTGTGTAACATGATCTGGTTTTAGAAAAATTATAACATATGCAAAAAATGACAAACATTAATTATCTAAATGGATTTTTAAACTGACATTATTTCTTACGAAAAAAACCTTATTTTAATGGGTATATGTGTTTGAGATTTTATTAATTTTTCTTTCTTTAACAGTGAAATTAATAACAAAAAGCCTATCTATCTATCTATCTATCTATCTATATATATATATATATATATATTACATTAGTAATTAAATTTAATATTATTTTGTGCAATAAAACAAAACCACTTAAATCTTTAACTCAATTGTAATAATATTACTGATACACAATACTATTCCAACTACTGTCCACCTAATTTTAGACCACAATATATATATTAAACTTAAAGCAGGAATTTACAAAATAAACTCAACTGCCCCAAGAAATACATAGGTGAAACATTCAGAAATTTAAAGATTGTATGAACATAACAGGGATTTTTTACAAAACAAGCCTTCAGTGCATTAGCTGTTCATCATACAACTGTGATAAAAAAAAGTAATTTCAATAAATTGTTATTAGTTTGGAGATATTCCTCCTTATGGGAAAATGACACCACATAAAAGTTTTTTTCCATTTTGTCAAACATTTACCAACTATTTTTCAGATATATAGATTTGTATTTCATAAATAACTGCTTAAAATTTGCAATATTTATATGGGAAGAGGGTCCAATATCATGAATAGAATATTTACAGATATAAACAGTGTGAATATAGAAATCAATACTGCATTATGGCTGATATTCATATATCCTGATGATTACTTAAAGTGTGAAAATGCAAGTCACTATGCCATGCTGATTTCTATATCAACACTATACATATATTTTAAACATTTGACCCCGAGTAAGGTGATAATACCACTAAGACTCAAGGGGTTACTAGGAGCAAAAAAACAAGGAACTGAGAAGCCCCTCTTAAACAGGAAACAAAGGATAAACTCCTACATCTGTTCAAAAGACACGGAAATTGTGTAAAACAGGTAATAGGCAAATCTATCTACTCCTACATATATATATATATATATGTCAGATTAAATAAATTGTAAACATTATGTCTGCTTATTTTCAATAAAATTTGTTCACACAGATAATCTTTTGCATATTATAATTGAAAGATGTAAGAAATGCACTGTAACTTTTACAGTTGATTTTATTTGCCATTTCTCAATGTTTCCAAGTTCTTTCAATCTCTTTCTGAGATCATTTTAAGGGGTGTAAGTTTCAGTAACAAAAAATAACAGCAAAACCGTGTTGCTAAAAATTACTGACATTTTTTTCTTTTTGCTTCAAATGTAACGGTTGATAGTTATGCCCAGAATTCATTAGAACATGAAAATTATCCACTATATATATATATATATATATATATAAAGAAAAATAACAACAGCAGAGATATAAACACCCTTCAAAGTGGCTACAGAAGTAGCTGAAAGTACTTTAGACAATAACAAAAAATATTATGGAGAATTTTTATATGCCTTGTCCCCAACAAAACATAAAATGTTAGGATGCTGGAAAATGTAATAAAAAATTAATTAAGTCTTCCTTGTCGGCCATATTTAATGAAAGATGTCTGAAAGAAAGGTTGCTGCTCAACTAGATATTAATATATCAAAATCCCATCCACTTTCCTAAATTCCATCCATCTCATCATTTTTTGGCATCACTTGTACCCTGTTTTTCTCTCTCATTGTAACCCCCTGTGCACTAATGACAATCATGCCTTACTTGGGGTGAAACGATTATAAAAATAAACAGTATTTTCTGTCATTTAAACACCCCTTTGACACACTAGTCTCCTGACGATCTCTTGAATGAGATATATATATGTTTCAAATGATTAAATTATAATTAAAAATCACAATAATGTCAATATTAAAAAAGCAAAATGATATCAGTAAATATAAATAATCATTTGGATAATATTCCTTTTTCTAGAACATTCCTGACTAAATTATAGATGCATATCAAAAGTTTTCATTCAGTGCAATAATTTTTAATTTTATTTACATTTTAAAATATACTTGTGATTTCTTTTTTTACGCTGATTTCCTCTCTGTACAAGGCCTGGGAGTCACTTGAGGGAATGGGTTACAGAGTAAGAGGGGCAGTTTATGTGGATATGTGGGGAAGATAACAGTTAATCCTAGACTTGAACAGGCTAAGTTTGTAGTGATTGGAAAACATCTTCTTTGTCGTTAATACCACAAAACAGCAGTTCACAAAAATATGTTGCCTGTGTGAAATTTACATCTCACAAATGAAATACAAAGAGAATGAGGGTTATCCTATTTGACTTTGCTAAAAACCATCTCTAGGTGATGCTCATTAAGCCTATAAATAGGCAATGATATTCTCACCCAGTCTCTTTTCTCACAACTGTAGTTATTAGATGTAGTTGTACATGGGGAAAAAAAGTGTCCCCCACTGCGGCATATTCACTTTATTTTCAATGTATTATTTTCCTCTTAGACTTCTCCTACACTAACTTCATACACACAAACACATTCTCTAGTTTAAATGTTTTCTATGTAATTAAAGTTAAAATGTCTTCTTTTATTGTCCTTGCATATGCTTGTTTTTACTCATTGTTTTTTTGTCACCCACAACATAATGTTAACCTCAACTTGATATTTTCTTCTGGATACAAAAAAACACACAATACTATATAAACAACCATTCATTGTTTAGATATTTTTTAAACTGAGAGCCAGTGAAGTAAAACTTACATCAACTTCTCTATAACTTACTCTTAAA
This sequence comes from Ascarosepion bandense, assembly GCA_037127315.1. Lineage (NCBI taxonomy): Eukaryota > Metazoa > Mollusca > Cephalopoda > Sepiida > Sepiidae > Ascarosepion > Ascarosepion bandense. The sequence goes on from JBBBDQ010000627.1 coordinate 3,766,162, forward strand.
AATTAGTGATTAAACCCAATGTAAAGATCAAGGTTGGTTGGTTGGTTGTTTTTATGGCAAATCAACCTCAGCAGGTCATTTATTGCCAACTAAACTTTATTTATTTATTGCTGGTAATACCTTTTTATTTCAACAATTTATTGTTGATTTTTATATAAGTTTTGTGTCTAGTAATACATTTTTCTTTTCAAGTATCAAGATTGATTGAGATTTGTTTTTAAGGGCAGAGTCCCCAAGTCCTACCCTTCTTATTTAACCCATAACTGGAGGGAAGGGATGGATTAATACCTTTCCCAAGGGTACCAGTGCTTAAGTGAATGCAGGATATTCAACTGGAATTTGAACTCGGCTCACCGATTTATCTTTCCGAGCCGGTATCCACTGCACCACAACACACAGCCATCACTATACGCTTACAGCACCTGGTATTCCCAAGCAGTCATCCATCTAAGTCCTGACCAGCTCAACATTGCTTAACTTTGGTGATCGAGTGAGAACCGGTGTATTCAACACAATAGGCCATCAGCCAAAGATCAATGTATCTTGTGGTCCAGTAGATATCAGCTCGGAACAAGAAATCAAAGAGCCAAGTTCAAATTCCAGTTGAATTTGTTGCATTCACATACATGCAAATACCCTTACAAAAGGTATTAATCCATCATTTCTCCCTCCGGCTATGGATTAAATAATAAGATTGGTATCTATAGCTTTGGTTTGCAACCAGTCTACCACAGAAAGCAATGGCAACCTACTACAAGAAAATATTCTGCCCAGTCAGTGATGTTTCAAAAAAGACATGATCACCCAAGCGTGCATCATATATGGCACTTAACTACTGAATTGATACATGTGTATTAGCATGCAAGTGTTATAAGACTACTCTTCCTTGTATGACAGCCCTCATTTTGTTCAAACAAGCTACTGATGTGTCTATAGGGAGCATGTCTTTGAAAAAAATACCTAATGAATGCAGAGATGATACAAGGTCTTGTCTGCTTTTATTTTTCATACTTTTTTATTATTAATGTTCACCTAATACAAGGCTTAAGAGTTACTCAAGGTAGGTGCTTACTGAATGATATCTGTGATATAAAATTAAGCAAATATAGATGGAAGTGAAGATTTTGAGGAGAAAGAACATTGATAACAACTGACAATTGTGTAGTATTAAAAAAAGTACCCATGTGGGAGTATCACACAAAGAAGTATTCACAAAGTAGCAGTTCTTATAAAATTATAGATAATTTTACTTGTTAGCAATTGTGAAATTTGAACAGGCACACACACATATATATATATATATATATATATATATGTGTGTGCCTGTTCAAATTTCACAATTGCTAACAAGTAAAATTATTTATATATTACAGCTTATCAGTGTTTCTAGACATCTACTTGCTTCTAGCTGAGATCAAAAATCGACCAATTTGGTGCCAGTTGGAATGAAAGAGGAGTAAATTTTAGCGCGTTATATCTGGTGTATGGGTAGGTATTTCAAAGCTATCACAATGCGTTTAGTATAATAAAGGAAGTTAAAGAAGGTGTTGGTATTACTTATTTATTATTCATTAATATTTTGAGATCAAAATCTCATCTTCAGAATGATTGAATCCTTATAACAATGGATGCCTGTCACAGCTGAACTTCAGGCTGAAAGTATAGGAAAAAGGTGACATGTTTGTCCACCATAAATCAGTCCTCCCTCTCAGCACAAAGACTGGATATATTAGAAATGAACTTGCAAGTATCCAGGTCAAATGCAGCAAAGAAGAAGATGGAAACACACACACACTGTACATTTCAAGGAGGTACTGAATATCAACAGTTAACCCCAGTCTTTTGTTGGTTGTCTGGAATGTAAAGACAGTAAAAGTCAAAGGTGCAACACACCCTCTAACACCTGCTTTTTGAGGTTTGAAAAATTCAGTGAAAACATTACCATGAAAATACATAGAGCCATCCACAGAGAGGGACTGGACATACAACTGGCCCACTATGGCCCAACCCTTTGGAGGCACCTCAATTACAACTACAGCAAGCAACATACTAGAAACAATACCACATGTACACTGGCCAATTGACCTATTACCGACACTGGTATATGTCACCAGGTTTATGTCGTATATTGCATACAATGCACCAAATGTGAGGAATTTTACATTGGCAGTACCACCAAACCATTACACATCAGAATCAAAGGACACTTACATATGCAGGCATCATCATTCTACAAGCACCTAAAAAATGCAAAAACACAGACAAAAACATAATAGTCAATATTGAAGCATAAAAGTGGAACCTAGGAAATAATTTAATAATAGCTAAACTCCACCCACAGATCAACAATAGACAGAAACTCAATCTAGATTACATAACAGAATAACTAACACTATCACGCACCTGACACACACCAGCCACAACAGTTAGGTGCAATCACAGACTAACATACACAAATCCATGCCTATAAACACATGACCAATAGCAACAAGTATACCATGCTATGAGCCGGAACATGCACACACACAAAAAAAAAAAATACGTACACATGCACACACATGAATCCCATACTCTAACATCTTATACACTGGAATGTATACACGCACACACACACACACATATATATTTACACACACACACACACTCTAACATACTATACACCGGAACACATACACATATATATCTCAACTTGCAGACATGATATGAGGAAAAGGTATGTAGGTATATGTATATATAAAATGAACACAGAAAGAAAAAAAGAAGAATAAAGAGAGAAAAAATACAAGAAGTATATGCACATAACCACAAACATAACACACTCATGCACACAAGATCACACAAGAACAAATACTGGAGGAAAAAAATGTAGCAATAAACATGCCTCTAATTAAAGCAGATAGACATAACACCATGTCATGAAACGGTGCCTACTACCATTCTGACAGAGATGCAAAAATGTCAAACCCTGCCATGGGCCAATGCGCACATATTAAACCATAAATTAAAGCAGACCAATATAGCATCAAATTGTAAAATGGCACCTGCTATCACTTTAAAAAAGAGGTGAAAAAGCCAAATCCTATTACCAAGCACACTTATATAAACCATAAACACACATACATGAACTAACCCTCTTACAGGTATGCACACACACACATACTCACTACAATTAACGACAGCAATAGCAGCAAAAGAGGACCATTTGTTTAAAGGCATGGTCCTGGACAGACATGAAATCAAGCTCTCCTATCATTCTGAAGATGAGATTGTGATTTCGAAATATTTATGAATAATAAATAGATAATAGCCAACACCTTCTTTACCTTTCTTTATTATAATAAACACATTGTGATACCTATCCATACACCTTATATACACAATGCTTCAAGCAATTTGCAAAACTCTCCCACATATATATATAGCAATCCAAAATACTAGCAAAAAAACAGTGTGTGACACTACCAAAACAAAGCCTGCCAAAATGAATGAACTTAAAATGACAAAAGAAATTAGCAAGAAAATTTGAGCACTAATAAACAAATGAAGCAACAAAAAACCTGCATAAGAGAAAAAGAATATATAAACAGAAAAGTCAAATGCAAGGACAAATACCTATCTATGAAATTATCAACAGGGCACAATGTTCAAATCATTTAAGACAGAGCTAACTGTTCACTAGCAAAATCACACAGTAAAAAAAATGAGACTCAGTTCAAACCACTACTCAAGTTTCATGTAAATGTGACTATCAGGTAAATTTTGAAATTTAAGTTGCAGTTTGAACTAAGTCTTTTTTCATGTATGTTCAGTGTTTCACACACATTATATTTCTGCAGTGAAATAATTTAAATAGTTTTTTACATAAATATTCATAGTTGCTTATGAATTAAGAGAATACTAGAATTAAATCTCCAAGTGGGGAAAAATAATACAAAGTTCTGTATGTAAATTCTTCATTCTTTTAAAAATGGACAGAAAAACAGTAGAATATTAATTATAAATTGATTAAGTCATTAAATGGCACACACAACAAAATTTAAACAAGCTATAAAAACTCATATCCAAAAAATACTGAAGCCTAATTTTTTTAAACAAAATTCTAATATGACCAATTTACTTTGACATAAAAGTGACTTGCTTCATAATATTTATCAATCCCTTCTTGATATTATTAAAGTTTGAATTTCTTCAGCTTTAAAAACTTTCAACTTGTCATAAAAGCTTACCATGTCTTCTTTAGTTGCCAAGTTTTCTCTTGAAAATGCTCACAGGATTTTCATTTCGGTTAAGATTTGGAGAAAATGGCAAACCAGTCCATTAATCTACCATTTCTGAAATTCAATTTAGTCAGGCAATCAGCCACTGCATACTCACTCTGCTCAGAAATGTTGTCTTGTATGAAGAAAGCTTTTGCATGTAAACCGAGAGATTTCTTTAGAAACCAAATCTGAAAATTGTTCTTTAAAAATTCAATATTACCTGAGGTGTCATTTTAACTCCATCTAGAACATGTCAAGACCAAAACAACTCATTTTCTACAATTACAGTTCAAAACTTAACTATTTTCTTAATAAAGGACATTGTTCTTCCTTTTTAATCCAGCTTACCCTACATTATCTATCAAGTGTATCTTGGCACTGATCAGGGAAAAGAGTATTGAAGACACTTTCCAGAAACTTTCTTCTATATCTATTCTTCAAATGTTACTAAATATCAAACCTGACATATTTTGCAATGTGGCTGAAAATTTGGAACTGAAATGACTTAGACATGTTATTTGAATAAATTCCTTAAATATAGTTTTGCTGTAGGTAGCTGCTTATTTTTACAATCAATATGTTTAATTTATGATGCTTACCTAGAACTTCTGACTTTCTATACAATTTTCCAGGGTCTTTAGCATATCTCTTCTCTGTACAATTGTCCTTGTTGTTATATACCATGTATAGAAGTACAAGAACAAACAACATAGCACCACAAGTGAGGAGAAAAAAAAGATCAGATGCATTAAAATAAAAAGTTTGTATTGCTAATATAAAAAATCAAGGCTGAATGTCTCTTTGTGGGCAAGGGAAGCAATCTAGAGCATGGGGGAAGTTGGTGTTGAACTTGTGTCAGGTTGATTGATTGACTTCACTGATGGTGATTAGGGTTGCCTGTCTACTCACCTGTGACAGGCATTCAGTGCTATCAGTTGCATGCTCTCAAGCAGTCAGGGTGATATATGACTCAGCATTTTTTGTCATGAATACTGGAAAGAGCAATAACAGCTTCTGGATTTGAGAAACCTATTTTCCTGAAAAATTGTTTTAAAAAACAGATTTTATAAATTTCAACTGATCGTTTCTTTGGTTGCTTGTCCAGTCAATGCAAAATATCTCCATATAAATAAACAGGCTAATATTATTATTATTATATCCATTTTGCATTATTTTCTACCCTACAACTACTATTCCATAGACATGATATCATAAGCTTATTTCTACTCTTTTGCTGTTTGTATAGAAAATGTTCTGATGAGTTACATTCTCAAGTAAATATATACAGTGCAAACCAACACCATTACATTTGTATTTTCCATTAGTAAGAAAGAACTTCCTTTCAGACAGCTTCTTCCCAAGAACCAGTACTTTGTGAAACTAACTCCTGAGGTGATACTACCCTGACCACTACAATCTCAACTTCTTCAAATCTAGGTTCAACAGCAGTCTTTCTTCATAATATTGAATCTATCAAACAACACCATTCAGTAGCTTACTACCTTGAGTGGCTCTTGGGCCTTGAATTGGATGAACAATAGCATAAAAATGAAAACTTAATATACTTTATATACTATAGCTAGGGAGTGAATTTTCTCTGTATAAAATATTTACTGGTTTCTGTCAGTTGGCTGAATCATTTTTTTTTTTTTAAAGCATATCTATCCTTTGTAGGTTATTTAAAAAATATTTTAGATTATAAAAATGATTAATTTTTGTGAGTGAATATTACATTTTTTGATAAAAACAATGACTTTTCCAGATAAAAGTCCTACTATTTAACCTATAGCTAAGATGGATTCATACTTTTTTCCAGGAGATTTCCACATGAGTAAATGTAATGAACCTGACTGGAATACAAACACGGCTTTCTGATTTTTCTTTCTGGGCAGCTATTCATCATAGCAAATGTACATCCACTCGGCTATGGAGGGGTAAGGGAACTATGGGAAAGTGATTTGCGCAAGCACTCATTTTTCGCGCACTTTTTTTTGGTAACCATCATGAAATCAACTATATATTTTTGTCAAGATATCTAATGACAAAACGAACAAGCAAAGACGATTTATTTGCTTGCCAAAAGTGTTAGAGCTAAATCAACATAAGCAGTTAAAAGTCACATTTAAAACTTGCTCTAACAATTCCATTTCATATTTTGTGATGCTAACTATTGTATTATTGTGTGTGTGTGTGTGTGTGCATATATATATATATATATATATATATATATATATATATATATATGAAATGAATTGTTTGAACATTATTTTTTTTTATCGAAACTCGTTTTTAAGTAGATATTCTGTTTTTTTAATTAAACCGTATTATATACTTATATCTACTGGCCTGATTATTTGTTGATAAATTTTTATTACAAAAATGTGTGTCATCCTGCCAAATGACACACATTTTCGTAATAAAAATTTATCATAAATAATCAGGCCAATAGATATAAATATATAATAATGGTTAATTAAAAAAAAACAGAATATCTACTTAAAAACGAGTATTGATAAAAAAAATAATGTTCAAACAATTCATTTCAAATTGTCGGTTGTTTAAAACCAAGTTTCGTTAAAATTCGTTCATTTCCTTAACATGTTTATATATATATATATATATATATATATATTTCATAATCATTTCATCCCAAGCAAGGGGGTACTGCCACTGATGTACAGGGGGTTACATAAGAGGAGAGTGATGAGAAAGAGAAGCAAATTACAGGGGGCGTTAGAGAATGGGTAAGAGAAGGATGAGAACACTGATGTGAAGAGAGCTGCATGAGAGTAGAGCGGAAAGGGAGAAGAACATGATACAAATGTTGTCAGGGAAACGATGCAAGTCTAGGAGATGAGAAGATGGCATATTTCAAACTGAAATATACAGCTGGTGATTGTGTAATACATGAAATGAAGTCATGTCACCAATGTAGGATAATATGTGTATTTATTAATATATGTAATTAATAGCTGTGTTTATATGACATTGAGCACAGTTTAGTTAACATCTTAATCTTATTTTTATACATATGCATATTCTCATATATATATTAATTCAAATACCTATATATATATAGGAAAAACTACTAAAAAGTTATAAGTTAAAAATGTATTTTTTTGACAGTATTTATTTATTTCTATTATTATATATATATAATAATAATTGAAATAAATAAATACTGTCAAAAAATACATTTTTAACTTACAACTTTTTAGTAGTTTTCCTATACATATTAAGACAGTATACGTGGATTATCATTATGCTGTGTATATATATATATATATATATATATATATATATAATGATAATCCACGTATACTGTCTTAATATGTATAGGAAAAACTACTAAAAAGTTGTAAGTTAAAAATGTATTTTTTTGACAGTATTTATTTGAGAGAGAGAGAGAGAAAGAGAGAGAGAAAAAGAGAATGCGATGAAAAAATTGTCAGCATTTTTTATTTTAGATTTTGGACATGTGCATTGTTTTTTTTATTTTATTGACTGCACAGTATATTAGGGTCAGTTGGGCACCATCTGTGAGAAAAAGAGCATGATGACACAACTCACTGCACCAGAAATTTGGAAACGATGACATTCACACTAGAAACTTCAATATGAACACTTCAGAATGTTTTGAGGTCAATCTGAGGACAGTGCAGAGGATTCAGAAAGAGTTGAATGAGTAATGGTGATTATGAAAGTACAACAACTTGGAAAACTCACTCACCATGCTCATCCAAACAATTTCCATAAAAATATTTGTGAAAAAGACAGAGGGAAACCACATCACAGCAGTAGGAAATTGACTGAAGTTGAGATGCTAGATCAGAATTGATTATATAACAGACTCTTCTTTGAATTTTGTCGAGAATCTTAAGGTATATAGCAAAAGCACCCAACAATATGGCAGCAATATCAATGCATGGATGAATGCTAAATTTATAAATGTTCAAGATGGAGTATGACAAAAAAAGTGTCTTAATTTTAAAATTTACACTCAAATCTCCTGAAGAGTAGATATTTCTCAAGGAACTCAGAGTAAAGATAAGAGAAGTAAATGTATAATTATACATATGAAGGCATAATGAAGGGATAGTATAACAGTTATAAATGCATATTTATAATTAAGCATATTTCATCAAATACAACAGACCAAGGATTTTTTTCATGGTAATGATTTTGTTTTGATAATTTTGAATGGCTCTCTAAAAATTAAAGTTTAGACAGTACAGGAGTACAGAAGAGTTATTGAATTCTGGATAGAATAGCACCAACAATATTCTCTCAAAATTCTATTTTGCTATAAAATATATTGGATTATTTCAAAAGTTGATTTGATTTAATAACTGAAGTTCAAAGAGAGTCAAACTTTCCATGTAACTCAGTATTTTATAAGGATATGCATGAACATTGCCTCATAACATGAATATTTGATCACTTTCTGTCACAGTTTTTGGGAATTTTTTCAATATGAATATGATTCGATTAATCTTGAACCACTAGAAATGCTATTTTTGCATTTTTTTAAAATGACATGCACTCTCAAGATGTAGTTGCCACAGATTCTATTTCTTTATTTCCTGTAAATTGCTATGACATCTTGGGAAATATAGTGGGATAGTTTGCTGTTGCCTTCACCTGTTTTGAAAACAGAGTGTTTCTTCTCTTAGATTGGCTACCCCACCAAGGCTCATGAACCTAGTCTACTCTGACATTTAACTCATTTCTGAAAGTGAAATGCCTTTCCCAAAGGCATTAAGGTGAAAGTGAACATAAACTAGCTAGGAATTTCAATTTGCCTTACAATATTCACTTTCTACTTCAATGGCCCTCACTCTAACTGAATATCAAGAAATTAAGTTCTTCTTCCGCGGACAGTGTCTCTTCAGGACATTTTGATTAAAGCTCTCCACAACTTCCTATCCTTTGTAACTTTTAGTAAGATTTGTCTTTATGCTATCCTTCTCAATCCCAATTTGCACAAGATTGTTAGGTAGGTTATTTTCTGATTTCCTTGGTTCTTTTGCTTTCAAAATATCCTTTGAATGTCAGGTTCTCCAAACCTACTTTCCTCTTTATGTACTTTAGAAATTTTAACTGTTTCCTTTTGGTTCTAAGTATAAGTGTTCTTTTTGTTTCTTTTCTTTTTTTTCTTCCTTGTTACTCACATGTTCAATCTATGATATTCTCAGCATCCTACTGAATTCCTTATTGGTCATGTATTTAAATCTATAATAAAAGTGGGCTGGAACAAAAAGCCAATTGAAGTAAAAAATCAAATGACCACTGAAAAAATATATCAATATTTTAATTTATGCTTGTTGATTAGTAAGTGTATTATAAATAGGAGGTTGATTTTGTGCCACACATGCAAACAAGTATTTAGAGATCTATCTTCATAAACCAAGACTGGTGGAAAAAGAAAGAGACATTAATATCATTGAATAAGAAAAACAAAGGAAGGGCAGACAAAAACAAGAAAATGTGAAGAGAAAATGATGCAAAATAAAGGCTATACATTTATGATGCTGCTAAAGGTGAAGTATTGATTTTAATATGAAACATCTGCTTTGTAGTAAAGTCATTAATAAGCTCATTCTATAAACTGTCAAGAGTAAATCTGATTCTCATGAAAGGCTTTAAAAATGTATCTTTGTATCATACATGTGAAAGAATGGAATCTTGATTTTCAAATATATATCAAAAGCAATGATCTAAACAATTTTTTTACTTATACAGCATAATATAGAATTCATCATTATGTTCAAACCTGCTTTTCTAGCAAACTTGAACCTCCTGTAGTTCAAGCCAACAATTTACTACCTAACATTCATCAGAGATGGACAGCAGGACAAATGTAGAGTCATTTTAACAAACTAGCATAGAATCTACCTAAAAAGTAGATTAAAAAGTTAGTAGACTAAAAAGTTAAAAATCATCTAGACAACTTTGCAAACAATGCTCTAATCAGTTTTAACTTTACTATAAAAAAAATAAAAATAGGTTTGACTACTGTTTACTGATACTGGAGCTCAGACCTCATAGAAGAACTGGATCACCATAATTGACCTATTATTACTATTACTATTTATATTAATATTATTACTATTAGTATTTATTACTATGTTATCTACTATTGGTTGTAATTAGGCTGAATCTAATTGCTTACTAAAGGCTGAAGTGGTGGGGAGGCTCTTCTACTGCATGTTTTTTGGACATCGGGGTACACCAGTGAAGTAGGGGGGAGATTTAACGTTTATTAAATTGTGTCAAACATAACCAAACTCCCTACAACTTAAAGGTTGTTCATAATAATCAGAATGTTAATGGTTGGAAAAATAAAAGTATTTCGTTTGTATGTTAAAATAGATCTTTACTAACAAAACACATAACATCAATTTGTAGGAGTTAAATGTTCATAGAGAAAATGTAGTATAGAGTTAAGTGAATCCAGAGCTTGTAGCTGTAGGTAGCAAAATGCGTGTATGCAGAAAGATTAACAGGTTTGTAATAAATTCTGTGTTCCTTTCCCTTTTTTTATGGCCTGCAAGAAAGTGAAAAGGAAGGTGAAGCAATAAAGGATAATAGTACTTATCAAAGTTAATTTTTTGGAGTCAGTTGAAGTATCTTGTTGTTGTCGTCTTTGTTGACTGTAAGAATGGTGAAGATGAAGAAGATGTAAAAGAAACTAGCACACGAGAAGAAGAAGAATGAATGTGTGACGAGGACCTTATGTCTGGGTTGAAAGATTAAAATAGGTGTTGTTTCTAATTTCTGCTCCCATCTGATTGATTGATTCCACTTTCTTTCTCTTTTTATAGCTAAAGACTTTTTCACATTGAATTGTTAACTTTATCTCAGTTTTGCAAATCGCTTCTTTTCATTGGTTAGAAAATTAATTTAAGATCAAATCACAAAATTTAACTTCCTCTTTTTTTTTCAGTATGGGGTCACTTCTTTTTCTTTTGGTCAAAATTTAGATTTCACATGGAATTGTGAAATTTGTAGAAAGTGAAAGGAATAGAGTTACTTTTAATTCTGTATTCACCACAATGCTGATCACAAAACAGACAATGTTATCTTATTTAAATTATTAGTTGTTATTCTTAGGTTTTTACTGAATTCATTATTTGCTGTTATTATTGTCACTGTTTATTAATTCCATTTAGTCAACAGTTTTATTCAAGTACTTGTCTTTCTTCATGACCATGTACCCAATAAACAGTAGATAAGCTGAAAAATATATTAAAATAATCTACTAAACATTATTTTAATTTCTATTTGTAATTTTATCTCTGATTTGCTAAAATAGGGGAAACTACAGAAAGAGAAATTTTCTTCTTTAAAGATTTCTAAAAGCAAATGTTACATGATTTTGGACTAAAAAATATAAAATAACAATTATAACCAATACTGTTTCCCCTCTTATCTGCTGATAAAATAGTTTCTTTTAAATAATTTTATTGATTTTTATAAAAATAGATATTGCTCATGATTTTCAGTTTTGCACTAATAGGATGATAATGAAGATTTTCTTTTCTTTTTGTTTTTTTTTTTTACATAAAAGATTTCACTCTCAGTGTAAAAGCTGAAGACTATGTAATTTGTGATTTCATTTTTCAATGATGGTACAATAAACAACAATTAAAAGATGGGAAGAAAGAAGAAGAAAAAATGAGGTGAACAGAAGAGAGAAGAAAAGGTTAAAAAGAGGAATCAAAAGAGACAAACAGTGAAAGAACAAAGAAAATAAAAGTCATAGAGGAAGAAGAGAGAAGTCCTCAATCATTATTGATTTTATTTGAGTGGTCAGTAGCCAAAGTCTTCAAGTACTGAGGATCCTCATTGCATATAATGATGTTAATTCTCTTGTAGTGAGATAATAGCTGTTGGTTACTTAAGCACTTGGAAATCTTTTCATCTAAAATTTATTATTCACCCAAGTCCAATGAAGTTTTTGGAGTTTAAAAACACACATGCATACATATACATGGAGAGAGTTAGAGAGAAAAAGAGAAATTGATTACATTCTACTTGACTTCAATTGCTTTTGGGTTTTTTCCAGAAATATTTAATAACTAGGATCTGATGAATTATATCAATGTATAGCATAAAAAACACACAATTCTTTAAGATTGACTTGATTGCATCTTGCTCAAGGTCTTACTGAAATTAATATAAATTAAATATGAATCTATGCCTAGTTTACTTGCATGTATAGTTCAGTGCTGTAATGAAGGTTCGGCCAAAGGGTCTGAGGTTTTATCTATGATACACAAGACAAAGTAAAAAAAAAAGGTTTAAGTTTTATAGAAAAATTCTCTCAAGCAATCTTATACTACAGTTTTAAAATTTTACAAATGTACTGTGAGAGCAAAAACGGTTTATTTCTGATAAAATATATTTTTCTTTCTATATTGTCTATGTTGATGTTATTCTCTAAATATTTTGTGAATAATCAAAAAGTGACAAATGTTTTAATTGCTTTTCTTTTTTATGTACTGTGTACCTTTGGGATGTTGATGGTCATGGTTCTCCACAATTTCATGCTCTTTGTAGCTCTTAATACATTTTGTCTTTTAGTTATCTTTTCTGTACATTTTTCTACCATCTGAAGCTTGTGAGATAGGTTATGCATTGTTTTCACTTGTCTTCAATATGTCCTGTGTGTATCAAATTTTCCAAATCTTCTTTCCACTTTATGTACTCTAGAAATGTCAGTTCTCTCTCCCTGATATTGAGTATAAGTGTCCTTTTTGTTTCCATTTTCTCTAAAACTTTGTTACTGCTCGCATATTCAGTCCATAGTATTCTCAGCCTTTCTTTTACTTCAAGTCTTTTCTTCATCTGTGAAGAGATTGTCTCACATTTCCTACCATGTAGGAGGATTGATATTACATCAAAAATAATTTCTTTAAATTCCAATTTCATTAGTAAACTTCATGAAACTTGAGCTTTGTGATTTCTGTACATGTTTTAATAATCAAACTTATTAATCATTTACTCTTATTTCATGTAATGTGTACAAATTTTTATCTGATCAACATTTTATGACTCTCACTGAATTCAAAAGTCTGAAACTATATTTTCTAAAACATTCAAATTCTTGGCTTTTACCAGGGCTTGAAACACTAAGTATTGCCTAAGTCATGCAGACCTCTGGAATTATGTTTCAGGGATTAATTATGAAAAACTGTATTTTTCATATATAGCCAGTGAAATCATTGCAATAACTGATCTATGAATTAAATAAATATACAAACATTTTAATATCATGAAAGCTTGTTTCATTTTGTCATATTTATTGTCTTTTTCTAGCTGGTGTTTCAACAGCAAGGGACAACTCAGTACCACCAACTGAATATTACTGTGTGAATACCTGGTCAACTCAACACTGGTCAACTCATCACCAGGACAACTCTGCATCAGAAAAAGATATTTTTAATGACAAAATAAAAGTAATTTATTAAGGATTAAAACCTTAATTAGTGAATATTTTTCTTAAAATAAAGTATTTCAAAACACATTATGTAAAATATGAACCAGTTTTTTGTTCTTAATTATTTTTAATAGAGTGAATTGCAAATTATTAAATTATTATTCATAAAAAATATTTTAGTATGTCAATTTAATTTATTAAAAAATAAATTTCATTACAATTTATTTTGTTAACAATAATTAAGAATAACAAACAGCTTCATTTTCTTTTGCATTTTTTGATTTACTTTATGAAAAATAATTAAAAACAAAAACTGGTTCATATTTTAGATAATGCTTTTCAAAGGCCTTATTTAAAGAAAAACATTCACTAATTAAGGTTTTAATCCTTAACACATTACTTTTATTTGTTCATAAAAAAATAAAGTTTTTCTGGTGCTGAGTTTTCCCAGTGTTCAGTTTTACCCATGTTTATAGAAGTTTATTTGCGACATGTTTCATCCATTAAGACTTCATTGGATGAGCCATTATTATAATGATCTTTCCAGTTCTATAATCAGTTTATGTTAAGATAAAATTCATCAAGGAAGGCACCATAGTTTTTTCTTACCTAAGTGCTTTCAATCTTCTTCAAGATCATCATCAGGAGTGAATTACAAAAACAAATGTATATAACCATGATAAAATCTGCACTTTACTGTAATGATAATTTGAAACTAGTGTTTTGGAAAAAAACAACTTTATATATTAGTCTTAATGTTCTTTGGGAGATGTATCTCTGACAAAAAAGTAATTACATATTTTAGTTTAACAACCACAACATTATCAAGACAACTTACACTTCATTTGTTGAATACAAGTTCTATTGCGCAACATCTAAAAACACATTCCTGTCCATCTTCACAATACAGGGAAATACTTGCTGACAACACCAATATATTTCACCACCAAAATAGTAGACAATAACTTCAAATTTTTGAAGCCCTTTATATCAAAACCAACTAACCAACACTCAACAAAATTTATTATGGCTGGAGCAGTAACATGTTAAAGCAAATATAAACAAACATTTTGCATGCTACATATTTCCAATTAGCTACTTCATACTGGGACACTTGTTTTACAAAACATTCAATAGCAACAAGGTATGCAGTTTTATGTATCTGTTTTTTTTTATTTAATATTGTGAATAATGTGGATGTGCGTTGTGGTGCAGTGGATATCGACTTGAAACGAGAAATTGGGTAGCCGAGTTCAAATTTCAGTTGAATTCACTGCGTTCACTTACATGCAAATACCCTGGGGAAAGGTATTAATCTGTCTCTTCTCTCCAGTTATGGGTTAAATAACAGGACAGATTGGGTTCTATAGCCTTGGTCAGCAACCAGTCTACCTCAGAAAGCAATGGCAACCTACTGCGGAATAATGTTCTGCCCAGTCAGTCATGTCGCTTTCGAGACATGATCACCGCAAGCGTGTATCACGTATGGCACTTGACTGACTGACTGTGAATAATGTTGCTATTTTTGTTGTGGTTGTGTATTTTTTGTCCCTTTCTCTTTGCATAGTGAATGAAGTGATAAGGATATTAGAGGTTTTTGAATATATTTTTTGTATGTCCTTTTCTTTAGGTAAGTATTTGACACTGCAAATTCTTAATGCTCTTAAGTAGAAACTTATAATTATACCAGATTGTATTTTATAGGAGTGGTTTGAATAGAAGGTGACCAGGTTGATTTTGTCGGTAGCTTTTCTATAAACATTAAAGTTGAATTTGCTATTGTTGCTGTATGACATGATATCTAGAAAGAGAAAAGTGTAGCTGGCTTC
Organism: Ascarosepion bandense; assembly: GCA_037127315.1. Taxonomy (NCBI): domain Eukaryota; kingdom Metazoa; phylum Mollusca; class Cephalopoda; order Sepiida; family Sepiidae; genus Ascarosepion; species Ascarosepion bandense. The sequence goes on from JBBBDQ010000627.1 coordinate 3,781,692, forward strand.
ATTTTCAAAAGGTGAAAAAATGACACATTCAATAAATGAGAAAGTAATTTACTCAGAAAGAAAATTCTCAAGAGTGCCTTCTTTGAATATTATCAAAATATCAATCTACCCCAGGATTTTCCCAATCTTGTCTTTTCTGAAAGAATTAATAATTTCCCAAGCCAATTTACACAACAACAAATATGTTGAAAATCGAAAGAAAACAGTTAAATTCATACTTTCAACCTTTGAATATGTACAGCAGAAACGTTTATCTCGTACAATAATAATCTACTCATGATCCAAACAATAATCATAAAAAATATTTGAATATTACTTGCTCACTTTACTTTTCACCAGACTTTGAATTAAGACACACTGTACCATCCTCATAATTTGACAGACACCTTTTAACCACCTGACAAACATTCATGAATGTTCTTAAATTTACAAACCTTGATAAACCAATGATGTCCTTACCCTTGTATATAAACAAGTGCAGTATAATAAATCCCACAATGCTTTGATAAAGTCCATCAGAGAATGAAATGCGTTGACTAAGTACAGTACTTATTGTCTCTCTCTCTCTATATATATATATATATATATATATATATATATATATATTCATATAGATATGTGTGAGTTTGTAACCCTGGGTTTCACGCTTTTGCGATCGTCAGACAAACTGATTAATTTTTTTAAAAATTGGTTATATTCGTGTATTTTTGTGGAAGTGGGGAAAATCTGTCGTCACGACAAACGCATATATATATATATATACAAGTACCATGCATATATATGTAAACAATATAATATGTATAGTATAACAAATTGAATATATATATATATATATATATATATATTGATATTTATAATTATATACATACACTTTTCACATATATATATATATATATATATATATATATATATTTGTTTCAGGTTACTATATTATTCAGTTAAAATATGTTACCACTGTTGTTGTGTAAATTTGCACTATTGCTACAAGAGTGTGAACATTTTATAGTTAATATTTATGAGCTCCGAGAACATTTGTCGGACAGATATTAATGGTGGACTCATGTGAATCCGGATGAAATAAGTATACAAAACAATTAATTTTAAACAAACAGCAATTATATGCATGTATTGACAAAAGCAATTGCATGTGTACACAACTGAGATGAAAGGAAAAGACACTGGAACATACTATAAGAATGTTTTTTGCTTTGTGTATGTGAAACAAGTTTGTATGATAAACATGTGTGTATATGTATGTATGTATGTGAGAGTTCAGTTAACAGAGAACCATGAAAATGAACATGCTCCAGTTGAGGACACCTTACCTATGCACTACTGTACCTGGAAGCAAGAGGGAAAAAAAAGAAAGACAGTATGCTTGCTTTTTTATAAATCTAAGCAACACCTCCAAACAGATGTTCTTGAGAAAGCCAAATGGTGTAAGCCATATTATACATCTAAAAATGTTATACATATTAGTAACTTTATTCTTTCTGTAATAGCTATAAAAAAGACTAACAATCAAAGATGGAATGTTTGTTAGCAAGAGAGATAGCTCAAGATACAAGCTATGAATTTGAGGTGTGAGGATAAAGCAATTACAAAATTTAACTATTTGGGAAGTGTTATAACAGACGCTGGAAAATGTGAGAGAAATCTAAAGGCACATTGAAACAATGTAAGATGTTTTCCAAAAACTAAACTAGGTATTAAGAATCAGGAAAAATTCATTAGAAACAAAATAAGTATGCTGAACTGCTATTTAATATCAACCCTTCTATATGGCAGTGAAAAAAAATAGCTAGAAAATTTTCTTACAGATGAAGAGGAAACTCAAAGCAAAATGAATTTGATTCTACAGAAAGATATTGAGAATACCATTGATGGAACATCTGAGCAATGTGAAAGTTAAGGAAAATGGGAATGAAAAAAGACTTATGTTTAGAATCAGAAAGATTGAGTGATTCAATTTTCTACAATTTATCAACCCTTTGTAGGTTATTTAAAACCAGAAAATATTAGATTGTAAGAATTCTTTTTTTGTGAAAATGATTTATTGATACAAAACTATAAACTCATAGCTAAGGCAAAAGCGATGGATTCATAAATTTCCCAAGGGTATTTGCACATAAGTAAATATTACAAAACCAAGTGGAATTGAAACTTAACTCTCTAATTAATAATTCTGAGCCATTACCCATTACATCACCTGCATATCCAAGTTTACAGCACCTGGTATTCCCAAACAAAATCAGAAAGAGACAAATGAAATTTTTTGGACAAGACAAGAAATGTTTAACTTTTTACTACCCTTCTCTTTCCTCAAAATTTTCTTGTTGCACACATGATCCATCCAAAGTATTCTCAGTATTCTTCTGTAGAACACCTTTTTTGTTTCAAGTTTCCTCATCTGTTTACTGATATTTAGTAGAATTAATATTACATAGCAGTTCAGTATTCTTTTCATTGTTTCTAAAAATTTTTTTCTGATTTGTAATACTTTGTTTAGCTTTTGGAAGGTATGCTATTCCAGTGCATGTTCAAATTTGTGTGTCACATTTTCCATTGTCTGTTAAAATGTTCCTTCTTATACATTCATTAAGTGAAATGATTCAACCAGACAACACAGTTGCTTATGTGTTTTCCTTAAGGAGAACTTCTTACAAAAAATGTCTTTTTGTAGCCAAAAAAAAAAAAAAAAAAAAAGAAGCTGGTTCTGGGAATAAGAAGAATCAAGGTAAATCAAACATTGCATGAGAACAATAAATTATATTAAAAATCAAATGAATAAAGTTTTTTCTTTTCTTTTTTCAACACACATTGCACATTTATTTCATATATTTTTGATTAATATAATTCATTCATATATATATATATATATATGATACTTTTAACAACTTTAGAAAAGTTTACTAAAGACTATTATATGTAAGATACACCTGAGGCAACTTGAAAAACAGATGTGTTGAAACATTGTACATAAAATAACAAAAAAGAAGATACTAGCATAAAAATGTGTGAACTGATGTAAAAAAATCAAAGTTTCTCTCAAAACTTCATAAAACATATTTTATAGAAGACAATAAGTTAGAGCTCTCATTCTTTGATATATATGTGCCTTGGAGATAATGTGGCAAAGTGGCAAAACTATTTATACTTGTTTCACCTTTTAATGACAGGTTTCTTCAGGTTAGAATTAAAAACAAACTCTGTTTTTGATGAAAAGGTAACAAATATCTTTATCAAATGCTATGGCCAGAAAATTTTTTTTTTTTTCACATTGAAGCTATTAATGTCTGCTGGATTTGAAATTCACCTACTCTTAGTAGGTTCCTGCTATTTTCCTCTATTAGTTTATATATTATAATGAATATCAAATTGACAGAAATGAAAACAGAGATCAATTCAAACTGGACTAATTTCAAATCTACCAGAAATTAATGGTTTTACAGTGTAACTCGATATAAGAGAGTTGTCGGGACTATACGTGCCTTCTCTTATATCCGGGTTTATCTTATATCAGGGTTTGGTCTATTTTATGTACATTACCACAGGTTCTAATTTGGGAGCAGAGAAAATCTATCTTATATCCGGGTTATACTGTATATACAAAACAACAAACTTTCTAACTGTAGCATCTGATAAAAATATTTGTTCTCTCTTTCTCATGCACTTTTCTTACACACAGGTTTGTCTCTCATTCCAGCCTGAAGATGCCTGATATAAAGAGGCTAAAACATATTGTCTAAAGGGCTTCTTCACTTTGTCTTAGTACCCACACTTTTGTTCAGTTATATTTCTACATCCTGCTAATACTCGTATTTGTGCTTTGTGTTATATAAGGTATTAATAAGAGGTATTTTAGAGATTAATATTAAATTTAACCTTGTAATAATTTGTTTGTTTCTGATTTCAACTAATTTTAACAACAAAGTTATTTCATTTTACTGTGACTTCTAAATTGAAGGTGTTGAGGTGATATGATGGTTATCATCATCAGATAGAATCAGCAAATAAATTTCAAATTCCAGCTGAGGTTGTTTATTTCCACTTATGTCTTTAGGAAAGACATGAATTTAATTATCTCTGTACTTTGTCCCGCCATCAGTTATTTTTACAAAGATGAACCACTGCCCTAATGGTTAGTAAAGAGGAGAGTCATTTTTTTGACTAAGAATTCAGGCAAACAACTTTCCTCTAATACCTTATCTGACCATGCAGCCAGAAGTTTTAAGGAAAATAGAAACAAGATAGACACTTGTACTTAGAATGAGAAAAAAATAATTAAAATTTCTAGGTTATATGATGAGGGAGTTTGGCTTGGAAAATTTACTCATAGGACATAATGAAAGACAGAGAAAAATAACGAGTAACCTACTAAATGATGATTAGCGAACTTATTGGCCAAACTACACACTTCCCTTCCTAGATATCATGTCACATGGAAACAATAATGAACTTAACTTTGATGTTTACAGAAAAGCTACCAACAAAAACAACCTGGTCAACTTCTGTTCAAACCACTCCTAAAAAATAAAATCTGGTATAATTATAGATTTCTACTTGAGAGCATTAAAAATGTGCAGTACCTACCCAAAGAAGAAACACACTTAGAAAACATTAAAAAATCTTCAATATCCATATCACTTCATCCACTTTACAAAGAGAAAGCCACAAAAATATACACAACTGCAACAAAATAACAACATTATCCAAAATAATAAATTAAGCAAAAACAGATACATAAAACTGCCCACTAACTCCATAGCATCCACTATTCAAAATAGCTAAACCATCTAAACAACATGCAAATAGTTACAACCACTGTCAAAACCATTATGGATATAATCAGAACTAAAAACACCCATAACACTAATAATTCAGAAGTAGGCATATATAAAATAAATTCACAAAACTATTCCTCACAATACATTGTGGAAACATGCAGAAATTAAAAAAAAAAATCTATGAGCACAAAAGAAACCTCATAAATAACAATTTAATAAATGCACTCATCACATGTAGAAATAAATTTGACCCAAATTTTAATTTTAAAAAATGCCACATTCATCAAAAAAGAAAGTAATTTACTCAGAAGGAAAATCTTTGAAAGTGTCATCATCAAATATTATCAAAATATCAATCTACACCAAGGTTATTTTTTTTACAATCTCACCTTTCCTGAAAGAATTACCACTTTTCCTAGCCAACATACACAACTAAATGTTAAGGCCAGTAAGTATTCTTTATTGAAAGTACATTGAGGTACAGTTGAGTCTTCAGAAATACGTTCCTTTCCTTTCTTAAAGGTATAAACATGAAATATGGCTAAATCCTATGTCTGATTTAAAACAGCAACAATTGTAAAGTTTAACATTTTATTTTGAATAAAATCGATGTTGCATCTGTAACTTGATCCAGAATAGTAAAGGAGACTATTTTATATTTTTGCTTAAATACCTCAAAGTTCACAAGTGATGTCATTAAATAGTAATCATAATAATGTAACAGTTAATTAATGATATTTGTATCAAAGCAACACTCATGAAACAATGACCTGGTAGAGATAGCAACAGACTTAAACATTGATGCCAAAACCCCTATTTACAATTCCTTGACACGCGCATCATTTCATTCAGATATGCAATCAAGTGGATGAAGGGAAACAAAGGAGATGACAGAATTGGTTTAGACAAAGAAGAACATGAGATTTCTTAAAAATTGTTCAAATGCCTCTGTCCTCTGTGCCTCCAAAGAAAAAGCCTTATATTCAAGAACAATGGAAGCCAGAAGAACTGTAAGAACAAAACAAGTTTCTTTTATTTTTCTCTTGCTTTCCACCATGCACACCCCAACTCTCCAGCTACTTCAGTATCCCCCTCCACCTACCCATTTTTCCCATCCCCAGACTACACTTCCATTTGTTAAGGGTAAAAGAGAAAATTTCCTGCAGCGAATACACTATATGCAAGAATTGTTGTCTTGGTGATACCATTGTCTATCAATCTAATAGTGAGTTTTCCTCTCATATGCAGAAAAACACACAATACTTGAGACCACACTCAGGAAAAGCAGAAGTAAGAAAAAGAAAATACAAAAAAACAGAAAATGGAGGGAGATTCTGTAACTATACGTAAGCTTTTATAAAGTTCAAATAGAAAATAATTCCTCAAAAACAAATGTATCTTATTTTGATAATAGCATTTAAGAAAAAATAAAAGCACTATGTATATCTATTCTTCTTTTCTTTTTAATATTCTTTAATCAGAGTTTTTTTTTTTAAGGTTTTATTGTTTTTTTAAAAATTTTAACTTATTAGTTTTTGTTTTGGTGCTTGCAAGCATAAAGCCATTATGTCTTTCTCACACTTTTGCATACAAAGCAGACAGCAAATATTTATCCATATTCTTAAAATAGTCCACTGTCACCCCAACCACTATTTACATAATTTACTTTAGTCATTTTGTCTCTTTCTTTCACTAGTCTTTTTCTTTCTTTCTTTTTCACCAGTTTTTGTCTTTTTTTCACTAGTTTTTCTTTCTTTTTCATTCGTTCTTTCTTTTTCTTTCTTGCTTTCTGTCAGTAACTTTTTTCTTTCATCTTTCTTTTTATTTTAGACATCTGTTTTCTTCTTTTTCTTTAATTTTAGTCTTTTGTTTCTTTCTTTCTGTCTTTCACAAGTTTTCTTCTTTATTTAGTCTTCTTTCTTTCATTTTTTCACTATTTTTTCTTTCTTTTCCTTGTCATCTTTCTTTCCTTTTTACTTTAGTCTTGTAGGAATACTTCTACTTGGAGTTTTGTTAAATGTCAAAATTCAGAGTATCAGGATTTGATTCAATAAATTAAAATATTGCATTGAGAATGCTCATAATTCAACCGTTTATAATAATTCCATGACTTTCAGGGAAATAATAAAATTAAGTAGGAAAAAACAACATAGTATAAAGAAATAACATTAATTTTATATCCAAACAAATTATAAGAAGTTGGGAAACTGTATTGAGTAAGTAATGTCCTTTCTTGGGTTGTTAGTAAAGTTCTTGGATAGAATATAGACTGCATTGTGTGCATATGTCAGAACAGTGAAATATGGTTACATGTATGTGTTCTGGGGTAGTTAACACCCCTATATCCATGGACAATATGGATTCGTCTGGTTTATATAATGCCAGACATTTCTACCTTCAAGTGGAGGAGTACACTTGTAGTTTAACCGCTCACAGTGAACAAAGGACTCTTTCACCTTATAATTGTGATCCATTAAACAGGACCACAACAGTATGTTTGTGTGAAAGAGTCAGTATACATATGCATGCATAATAGTAGTGTGGATAAAGGAGATAGGTAGAATTTAATTCTTACTGTGGATGTTGGAGTCTGGGGAAGACTCATTATAGTTTGGTCAGTGTTGAACTGAGCATTGCTTTTGTGTGTGGGCAGGAATGGGGTCTTGAATATCAGCAGCTAGAGTGACATGGACCTTGGTTGCATTTGTGAGTCTCTTTCTCCGGGTTTTATACCATTTTCAAAGAAATCAGCTCCCTAATTATATTATTTTATTTATTTCTAATTAGCCTTAAAATACCATGTGGTATGTCGACTACTACATCCATACCATGGTTTGGTGATATCTAACTAAATTATCCTCACTAATAAAACAACCTTTCTGATTTATATTTTATGATTATATATTGTATGGTTTAATTTGTGTGTCTTAAGATGTAAGCACTTTAATGCATATTATTGGTTCATAAATATTTCGAAGGTGTGTTTAAATGTTTATGTAGCTATTGTATTAGATATTTTAGTGGAGCTGAAAGTCTTTTTCTTTCTCACTTTTTCTCATATGATCTTGTTTTTCTCCTCAAATCCATCACACTTTTTGGTTTTACTATCGTCTGTCATTCCTTTTCTCTTACTTCCAATGTTTCTTATTACTTTCTTATTTTCTTGACCTTCATTTTTTACTTTAGCTTCATTTAATTTTCCTTCCAATCTATTGTTTTCCTCTCACTTTCTAATTTTTTCAATCCCCTTCTTTTTCTCAATTTGCAACAATGAGAATTAATTTCATACTTCTTTTTCTTTACCTTTTCTCTTTCTTTTATGAAGCTTTTTAAAAAGTTTCTTCTTTTACACATATACTCCTTTTTCCTTCTTCTCTATTGCTATTAACATCTTTCTCTTGCTATTTCTTTTTCATATTTCTCAAAACTATATCTTTTTCCTTTCATTGTTTCTCTTTCTTCCTGAAGATTTTTAAATCCATTATCCTTTTTCCTTTTATCCATTCTTTTGCTTTTCCCCACTATTATCTTTCATTCCTTTTATTAAAATTTTCTTTCTAATGACTTTTTTTCTTTTATCTTTCATTTTTACTTTTAGTCATCATTTGTTCCTCTCTTCTTTACTTATTTTTCCTTTTATTTTTTTTACTTCTCTTTTCATTTCCAGACCATTGAAGATATTTACTTGCATCAGGAAACTTTTTATCGATAGTTTCCATTGCAAAATAGGCACGTGCTTACCAACTTGGATGGGAACATGCAGTTTTGTGCTGAATACGATTAAAAGACCTGCTGTGGTCAATTTTAATGCATCACAGGTGCGCTATGAGCAAGTGCAGAAATATAAACACATGCGTTTTAGCAATATGCCATATATCACATAAAACAGATCAATGTTTTATTTGCAACATTTTCTGTCATTCAAAACTATTCTTGCAGAGTTTCTACAGGATTTGACTAAGATTACTACTTTTCTTCCCAATTAATTATTTTTTATTTTTTATGTTTTAATCATATCACCCCAAAAAAAAAGAAAAGAGTGAAAAGATTTAAAAAGAGAAAGCCGGAAACCACATCCTAAACAGGGATCAAGGGATGAGCCTCTTCACCTGTTCAATAGACGTGGGTGGAGTGTGAACTGGGCGATAGTTTAGTCTATCTACTCCAATTGAAAAAAAAGAAAAGAGTGAAAAGATTAGAAAAGAGAAAGCCGGAAACCACATCCTAAACAGGGAACAAGGGATGAGCCTCTTCACCTGTTCAATAGACGTTGGTGGAGTGTGAAATGTTTTAATGGTAGAGCAAAAGATTGTCAGTTGAAAAATCTAATGTTCAATAACTAGGGATAGAATCATAATAAATTAAGATCCAATGTTAAAAGCATTTTGATTTTATATTCAATTATTTATTCTCTCTTTCTCTCTGTATGGGTGATCAAACCTCACTACAACTTTGTTTCTCTAAATAATTCTTGCTTATTTACAATTTAGCTTTGTTCTTGTGTTGTCATTCATTCGTTAAAACATGTGTAAATTTACTTGCTGTTTTCCAATGCTTCACTTGCCTTTCATGTGTCTTGTGATTGTTGAATTCACCAAGCTTTATTTCCTCATTATAGATCTGCAAAGTTCCAATTGTCATTTTCTAATTTTTAACAACAGTTCTTTTGAAATCTCTCCCACTATTACAGTTCATGCCTCTAACCTTTCAAACTCACAAGAGTCTCTCAAGAGGGATTTTCATTTCCAGGTTCAGAGGCTCCAGCTACTGCAACAAACAATTTATTATCACAAACTCTGAAGAGAAAATTAAAAAAAACTTTTATAAAAAAAACAGATTTTTCTAAGAAAGAATCAGTTTAGTACATAAAAAATCTGTGTTGTAATCTAGTAACAACTCTAAGTAGAAGCTAATAAAACTTTATTTGACTAAGCTTTAACACTGAAAAACGTTTATTTTATTATAGTGAATGATTACAAGCAAAAGGGAAGATGAGATGTGCTTATTTTATGACCACAGTTGTGTAAAGTATAAAAATATGAGTACTTTATTGATTATGCTTGTAAAAAGAGACATAGCTTAGTAGCAATAGAAAGAACTAAAGGTTAATTAAGATTTTATAATAAATGATAAGTTAGATGTATCTAAAAAAAATAGCTTTTAAGGTAAGAAGATTTTGAGAATTGATGCTAGCTGTTGGACTAGTGAGGCTTGTTACCATTACCCTAAAGTAAACAAAATTACTGGTTTTATCCATGTGGCTCAGTAATAGAAAAAAGAGCAGAAAGTTCAGCAATTTAAAGAACAATCTTTTTCTCTCTGTGGCAAGTCATGCATTTATGCTGAGAAAATAAAATTATAACATAATTTAGTGAAATAAAATTAATTCAAGAAGACAGAAATTTGTGTACATAGTCTTGTAGTAGACAAAGCGTCCGTTACTAATTTAGATTTACGAGTCGACTCGACGTAACAGGGGGTCATGATTTAAAGCAGGCAATAAGAAAGACGAGTAGGCGAAAGTAACTAGAAAAACAATATATTAACAAAGGTTACATAGGGTTGAGAGCATGCATAAGTAAGTAAAATTAAGGAAAGAGAAGTTCTTTCCCTAGTGAGAAATAAAAAATTGCGCCCCTAATTGCTACCCGCAATTAGTGCGCGTGTGTTTGTGTGAGTTAGAGAAACATGTCTGCTCTTGTCCGGGACAAAATCCTAACTAGCGTACCACGTGACGTTCCCCGTTTTTATTGGCATCGTTTACGCGGGAAACTAAGTTATTACGTGAACGCTGAATCACCATGTATGTGTGTGTGGGTGTGAATGTATCAAGCCCCACAGTCTGTTTAATCCAGAACATTTTTCTACCCTATCCTAACAGCAGTGGAATAATATAATGTGCCAGTTTTGTGGGACTTCTTACCAGAAATCCATCTGATGATGGGAGGAACACTATTCTCATCAATGAAATAGATATTTATTAACATTACTTCAAAGATTATTCCCTATGATGCTAACTACAGAATTAGTCTTCAAACCACTTATATATATATAAAATTCAATGTGTGTGTATGTGTGCATATAACACTTGCGACATCACCAGAAGAGTACAACTGCCTCTCTCAATACAATGAGCAACAGGTGACAATGAGCAATTCACTCACATTTATTAGGCTGTTCTGAAAATGACATCAAATTTTATCTTATTCTAAACTTGAAACACAAAAACATCAATCTTAAACTATTTTTAGCACCCAGAGATGAGTTACAGAAAATCTAAATCAATGCAGTGGTATAGAAGAAAATACAGAGTATGCCAAAATGCTGGACAATCAGCACTTAGATAACTGTAAAGTGGAGGATCATTGATTTTTTTCTTTTTTTGTTTATCTACCCTTTGCAGGTTATTTAAAGTCAAAAAATAGTTTTAGATTGTCAGAATTTTCTTGAGATAATAATCATTTTACTGATACAAGTCCTACTAATTAACCCATAGCTGGGTGTAGAAGATGTGGATTCATATCTTTTCCAAGGGTAGTTGCACAAAATTAAATATAATGAACCTGAGTGGAATTGGAACTTAGATTTCTGATTTCTAGTTCTGAATCAATATCCATTATACCACCTACATATCCAAGCTTACAGCACCTGGTATTCACAAACAGTCACCTATCTAAGTACTAACCAGGCTCAACATTGCTAGCTTTGGTGATTATAAAATAACTGATGTTTCAACATGATCTGGTGGTAAGCTCATCAATTATTATCTTTCATTTAATATTCAAACAGTATTGAACATAAACAAGAATATGCAGAGCAATGTATAGTTTTTGATATTTATAAATACAATCACAATCATGAGTTTCATAATAATGGAAGGCTATAGGATACCATATGTAGTGCATAAACAAGAATATGCAGAGCAATGTATAGTTTTTGATATTTTATAAATACAATCACAATCATGAGTTTCATAATACTGGAAGGCTATAGGATACCATATGTAGTGCATAAACAAGAATATGCAGAGCAATGTATAGTTTTTGATATTTTATAAATACAATCACAATCATGAGTTTCATAATACTGGAAGGCTATAGGATACCATATGTAGTGCATAAACAAGAATATGCAGAGCAATGTATAGTTTTTGATATTTTATAAATACAATCACAATCATGAGTTTCATAATACTGGAAGGCTATAGGATACCATATGTAGTGCATAAACAAGAATATGCAGAGCAATGTATAGTTTTTGATATTTTATAAATACAATCACAATCATGAGTTTCATAATACTGGAAGGCTATAGGATACCATATGTAGTGCATAAACAAGAATATGCAGAGTAACATAGTTTTTGATATTTTATAAATACAATCACAATCATGAGTTTCATAATACTGAAGGCTATAGGATACCATATGTAGTGCATAAACAAGAATATGCAGAGCAATGTATAGTTTTTGATATTTTATAAATACAATCACAATCATGAGTTTCATAATACTGGAAGGCTATAGGATACCATATGTAGTGCATAAACAAGAATATGCAGAGCAAATGTATAGTTTTTGATATATTTTATAAATACAATCACGTAATCATGAGTTTCATAATAATGGAAGGCTATAGGATACCATATGTAGCATAAACAAGAATATGCAGAGCAAATGGTAGTTTTTGATATTTTATAAATACAATCACAATCATGAGTTTCATAATACTGGAAGGCTATAGGATACCATATGTAGTGCATAAACAAGAATATGCAGAGCAATGTATAGTTTTTGATATTTTATAAATACAATCACAATCATGAGTTTCATAATACTGAAGCAGAGGATACCATATGTAGTGCATAAACAAGAATATGCAGAGCAATGTATAGTTTTTGATATTTTATAAATACAATCAATCATGAGTTTCATAATACTGGAAGGCTATAGGATACCATATGTAGTGCATAAACAAGAATATGCAGAGCAATGTATAGTTTTTGATATTTTATAAATACAATCACAATCATGAGTTTCATAATACTGGAAGGCTATAGGATACCATAGTATAAACAAGAATATGCAGAGCAATGTATAGTTTTGATATTTTATAAATACAATCACAATCATGAGTTTCATAATACTGGAAGGCTATAGATACCATATGTAGTGCAGCTGTAGAAGTAGTGGTGTGTCTTGGGCAAGATAGCCTGACAGAGACCAACCTTCTCCAGGCTGGTTTGGATTCAAAGTGTTCCTTCTCCTAGACTGGTTGCCAGCCAAATCTATAGGACACAGTCTGTCCTGCTATTTATTGATAGCTAGGTGGAGAAGAGATGAATTCATACTTTTTCTAAAAGTATTTACATGTAAGTGAATGTAAATAGCTTGACTGGAATTTGAACTCAGCTCTCTGATTTCTCATTCTGAGCCACTAGCCATTACACCACACACACATCTGCTATAAATACAATACAGTTGCAAAATTAATTAAATATTTCCATTTTTATGGCATAATTATGCTAGCTTATATATTTTTCAAAAAGCTTAAGCATAAGATGAAAGTCAGTCAGAAAGATATTATATCAAAATTTTTTTCTTTTTTTTTCACCCCAAGCAAGGCAGTAAAGTCACTAAGACACAAGGGGTTACTGGGTGTGAAAAAATTTGAAAACATTAAGAAGGAACAGAAACAATAAACGAATGAATACATATGTCAGGTTAAATTGATAGGTATACTTAGACAACCTTTATTAAATTTCTAATTTTGGAAATTCAGTGTGGGAAAATAAAAATGTGGGTGTGGGTGTTAAGATCCAGAATCACAAATTTGGAGTCCTAATTCCAAATGTCATAATTCTGTCTTATAAGTCTAAAGTAGAAAAAAATGTCAGGGACATAAATAAAAAACAGTCTAAAATTCATATCCACAACTTGCAACATACAGTACTGTGCAAAAGTATTAGGACAAGAACTATTTTATCTTTTATGAGGCATATTGACAGAAAATAAACAATTTAATTTGAGTAATTTTATTTGATTTACTCCACAAATTCTTTAACAATATTTGTTACAAAATAAATTTAATATTTAGTATAATAGCCTTTCGCTTTGAAATAATAAAATAATTGAGACAATTTACCAATCGCACGTAATATATATATATATATATATATATATATATATATATATAGTACTGTGCAAAAGTATAAGGACAAGAACTATTTTATCTTTGATGAGGTGTATTGACAGAAAATAAACAATTTAATTAGAGTAATTTTATTTGATTTACTCAACAAATTCTTTAACAATATTTGTTACAAAATAAATTTAATATTTAGTATAATAGCCTTTTGCTTTGATCACAGCCTTCATTCTGTCAGGCATTGACATCACAAGCTTCTTCAATGTATCTAATGGTATCTCCTGCTAAGCAGCTTGTATTTGTTCCCAAAGTGTGTCTTGTGAAGTAACATTAGATTTATCAATTTTTTATCCAAAATATCCCATAGATGTTCAATAGGATTGAGATCAAGGCTTTGTGGGGGCCAATTCAAATTCCGAAGCCTTCCTTTCTCTTTCTGTTTAGTTAAATAATTCTTAAAAAGGTTTAGCTTTTCACCCTGTATTTGAATTTCAGTGAGGTTTTTAGAAAAATCACCCCTGTCCTAATACTTTTGAACACTACTGGTAATGTGCAAAAGTGTTAGGACAGGGGTGATTTTAAACTTTATTTACTGGGGTGATTTTAAAGATAAAATAGTTCTTGTCCTAATACTTTTGCACAGTACTAAATAACTGTTAACTTCAACCATGAAAAACAAAGTCCCTGTGTCATCCAAATTTACCATCTTTTATTGCGGCAAGAAAGGCTGTGCTTGGTCAAGACTAATAGGCAAGGGCAAAAATTACCATATTTCAAAACCTTACTAAAGTCATAGAGGAAGAAGACAGAATCTTGATTTTCTTTTTCAGCAAATAGCACAGATAATACATCTTTTTTTTTATCAATTACTTGGTTTTCTCCCTTGTCACCACAATTTTAATATCCAGTTATAAAGTTCAGCAAACTTATTATTTTTATCCTTTTCAGTTTTAACAATGCCATAAAATTGGATATTTAGAGTTAAGTCATCTTACATCAGCAATGAATATAAGCTTACTTACAAACAAAAAAATAAACTTCCTTTAGCTTTTAGGTAATCATGAGTCTTCACAGCTTCTTATCTTTTGGAGAACTTGACAAGACTTTCTCTTTTTATAATCTCTCTTTATCTTTTTGATATTTGTTCCACTATCTGTTTCCTCACACTTGACTTAGTGATTTTTCTATGATTCTCTTGTCTTCACTGTTTCCTGTGAATGTTAAGTTCTCTAAGTTTTCTTTCCTCATTGTGTATCCTGAGAATTTAAAATAAATCAAACATTAGTGTTCAATGAAGCTCAATTCCTTTATGAGAATAGGTTGTTTTTTTTTTCCCAATTTCATCTGTTCTTACACTGATTCAAACATGAGACCTTTGCCTCCAATTTTGAACACTGTTAAACTATGCTGTTCATGTCAAGGATGTTCTATACTGCATTTAGATGCAAGAGTAACAAACCAAAATGATAAAGTATTGCTGGTAAGGTGGAAAAAAAAGAAAATGAGATATGTTAAAATAAAATGATCTATATTGTCAGTATAATGTATCAAAGCAGAATGTCTTTTTGTGGAGGAGGAAAGATGGGATATCTGTTATGTACAGAAACCTGATGTTGAAGTTTGTCTCGGTTCAGTTGACTGTGAGACCATTAGTGAAATTTGTGACTGCTTACTCTTTTGAATGTCCAGGAGCAGGTCCTTTAAAACAGTTAGGGTGGATATACATGACTTAACATTTTTTTGTCATACTTTTGATTTAATAACAACATTTGAGTTTGTCTCTTACATTTAGATTCTGTTTCATACTTTTGTGGATTTGTTTTGTGAACTGGATGCAATATTGAAACCCCAACAGAAAGAGAGTAGGTGAAAAAGAAAAAACAGAACAAAGTGTTTTTTAAAAAACCACCAATTGTGTAATACCCAGGAAAAAAGCTGAAGAATATATACACCAAAATGTTGGACTTAAAAACAACAAAGATAAAGATAACAGTTTTAAGATTAGGTGATATAATTAAACTTTATTTTGTCTCAAAATTTTAAGAAATAACTGTTCAGTTATCTTTTTTCTTACTTTTTTGACAGGTGAAGGAGAAGAAAGAAAAATAAAGAAAACAAAAAGAAATTTAAAGTCTCAAACTTTTTACCCCTTTTAAGTAATATTTTTATAGAGAATAATATAGGCTGGGATGTGCGTTGTGGTGCATTGGATATCGGCTCGGAACTAGAAATCGGGGAGCCGAGTTTGAGTTCCAGCTGAATTCATTGCATTCACTTATGCGCAAATACCCTTGGGAAAGGTATGAATCTGTCTATTCCTTCTAGTTATGGGTTAAATAACAAAACAGATTGGGTTCTATAGCCTTGGCCGGCAACAAGTCTACTGCATAAAGCAATGGCAATCTACTGCCGGATAATCTTTTGCCCAGTCAGTCATGTCTCTTTTGAGACATGATCACCCAAGAGTGTATCACGTATGGCACTTAACTGACTGAATATAGGCTGAGTGATACAACATGAAAGAGATGAGGAATATTTTTGATCAGTTGGCCAAGATAAAGGATCTTTGAGTAAAACTAAAGATCAGCAAAACAACAACAAAAGAAAAAACTGTAAGGATCATCAATTAGAGTTGAAAGAACAAAACATTTTTCACCCAATCAAGAGTCATGTTCCTGTGCACATGAATATTATTACACAAGAAATCTTAACACATATTCATTTCAATATACTGAAAAAAAAGCAAAAAGCTGGTATAATTTTCAGCTTGATCAGGTAGAAGACAAATAAGGTGTTACAATGAGGAAAATATTCTTTGGATCAAATTGCTGAGATTCTGTACTTTCATCTTAACTTTCAGTAATTAGAGTGTGCATCACAAGAATGGGGAATTAGATCTTGCTCTAGGATTTCTACGTATTAATTTTAAAATTAATTTGCATCATTAAAAGGATAAAACTGTAGTCAGTATTCATTGAATATTATCATCTGCTATTTTGGCTATTTATAAAAACAGTTTTCATAGCCGAATCAAAAATATATCACAAAATCTTTATCTCTGAAATTTGTAACAATTTGAAATTTACAATTGTATCCTCTTCTTTATGATCATCTTGTGAATTGGTTTTTACAAAAACATTTATAATGATGTTATAGTAGGCTTAAATTAGCTCCATCTCTTCAATAACAAAAAAATAACTTTTTAAAATGTTTTAGCAATTCTATATAAAGAAAAGTAATGCAAAGAAAGGGATGTCTTTTTAGAAAAAATAAGGATTATTATGATGTTTTAAAGTATACTGAAAAAAAATATTGAATAATTTTGAAAAATGGAAACTAAAAATCAACATAATATCATAATTATGAATTTAGTGCTATTTTGGATCCTGCATCTGCTGTAATTTAAAATACTTTACAAACCTTAATTCATTACACGTAATATTCCAAATTCCTGCATTAATCAAACCTTTTTTGTTTTCCTCTAATGATTGATAGTGTTGATTATTGGATCTGAATATAAACCAATCACCTAATCAATCGACTTTATCAGTTCTCTATACATGTAGGTGTATGTACATGTACACAGAATTTAATATGTTAATGTTAGTATGTATATGTTAATGTGCTAGCATGCATGAATTTATCTATGTATGTGTGAGTATATGTATAAATTTGTGCATGTTTAAGTGGCAAAGAGACAGAAATGTGCATACATGTTGATATTGGCTTGTGGGTGTTTCCTGTGTATATTCATCCTAATTTAGAATTTTTATTTTTTGTACGTGTTTATTAATATGTGTGTATAACCAAAGATGTCTTCTAAAAGCCAAGCAAAGTATTAAAATCAGAAAAATTTAATTAGAAACCAAAAAAGAAAAATACTGAACTGTTAAGCAATACAAGTCTTCTAATATGGCAGTGAATGCTAGGCAATCTCCTCACAGAAAAAGAAGAGACTAAAAACAACAGAAATGTGGTTCTACAGAATGATGCTTAGGATACCATGAACCAAACATGTGAGGAATGACCAAGTTTTTAAAAAAAAATGGAAATAAAAAAGACACTTATAATTGACATCATAAATAGACAGTTGAAATTTCTAGGAGAGCTAATGAAGAAAGAGCATAAATAGACAGTTGAAATTTCTAGGAGAGCTAATGAAGAAAGAGGGCTAGGAAAAATTTGATACTCACAAGCTAGACTGAAGGCAAGAGGGATCTACATATGTGGGTGTAAGTGTATAATTGAAAGAGTGGGCAAGTACCTATACAGGGTGTGATGTGTAAATTGTCACTATTTTATATTTTTAATTTTGTATATGTGTTGTTTGATTTTGATTTTGTCACTGTACAGTATAGTAGGGGCAGTTGGGCACCATCTGTGAAACAAAGAACAGTGATGCAATTCACTTCACTATAAACTTCATGCTGTACAGCTGGGCATCTGCTCTAGAAGCTCCAATACAAACATTTCAGGGCATCAATCTGAGGAAAGTACAGAGAATTCAGAATGTGTTGAATGATTTTAATGGTGATTATAAAAGTATAGCAGCTCAGAAAATTCAATCTCATCATTCTGATAAGAAAAGAACTCTTGAATTTGTTGGTGAGGACCTCAGACTTAACATCAAAGCCTACATCAAATGCCTTGAACAGGTAGTGCTGCCTGGGATTAAGAGGGCAGATTCTTGAAGACCCTATATCTGACAACAGTACTCTGCCACACAAGGAGGAGAACCCAGTCAGACAATTTCAGTGACCACATCACTCCTTACATATGGCCAACTAACTTCCCAGACAGCAACTCCCTTGATTATTATGTGTAGGGTGCAGAGTCATGTGCAGCATTTACCAACTTAAACAAGGAGACCAGTCAGAAGAGATCTACAGGATTCTGAAGTCATCTAGGGGCCATGGTTGAAGCCAGTAGCAATTTTACTGAATAAATTTACTCTATAGTATTTGAAGATATTTCTGTGTAATTCTGATAAATATATATGTTAAAATGAGATGTCAGTGTTGTTTCCTTTTTGAGTAATTTAGATGACATTTTATTTATTGCACTCTGTATATGCTTCATTTTATGCAATTGCTTTTTTCTTTTTCCTGTGTGTAAGCAAGCAGTTGCTATCAGTATTATTCACATTGTCCGCAGCTATCAAATTTAGATTTAGAAATTAGTGAATTAAAATATATATATATGAAATTCTAAGTAACTCTAATAATTAGAAACAACTTTATTCTTTGAGATTCCAGAATTTAATAAACTTTGCTTTATTATTTTAATTGAATCTAACCTCAGAACATAATATACTTGGAATTAAATGAAAACATATTAAATGTCCTTTTTATCAGCTATGAACTTCCAGTGTTAAGTACATCGTAGATTAGCTTCCAGAAACATTTTTGTCTTCTGCTTTCAAATGCTACATGTTCATTTTTATAAAAAATTACCCATTGCAATTTAAAAAATAAAATAACATGAAGACACCTGCTGATAAAAATAGACGAATTAAATAATCTAGAATTGGTTTGTCTTTTTATAAGTATCACAAAATTACAATTCTAAAAAAAAGATAGGGATATTAAAAGTTAATTATCTCCCTTTATTATTCAGCAATAAAAAAAATATCCTTTTTATGCTAAAATCTCTCCATAAATATTGATTATGAAAAGGGTGAAAAGAATGTGAGGAGCATTACATCAGGAATAAAAATTCTCTTTTCAAATCCTTTTAAATGAGATCACAAAAGTTTTACTTTTTTTTAAACTACATTCACTTTTCCAGGGACTTTTTGTGTAATTGCTTTTTGTTGAAGTTATTATACTTTCATCAATGTTTTTGTTTAAAAAAAAAAGTCAAGGGATTTGTCACAATTTTTCTATAAAAACTTTTACAAAAGAAAAAAAATGGTGCACTTATTCTCCTTTAGGAGTATTTTACCATATTTAAAGGAAGAGAAAGTTAATCATCTTTAAATATTAAAAAATTATTTGTGATAGCTTAAAAAGAATATGAAATCAATATCTATGTACATTATTAGAAATGGAAAAATTTTTGATATTTTTAGTAGATCAGAAAAAGAAAAATAAACTTCTTTTAATGTTAACTGATGTAATAATGCCTTAAATTTTGATTGGATGCAGAAAATGCAGCATTGCCAAATAAAGTCGCTACAATTAAGTATCATTAATTTGTCAAATATATTTTAGCCAGTGAAGATCATTGCAAATTTGCTTTCTGTTGAAAGGAAAAAAAAGTCCATTTTAACCCAGATTATGATTTCCTTTTAAGTAGAATATTTTAGTTAGAAATTTTTAACCAAACTAATTTTCTAAATGGGATCTTAAAACTTTTGGCACTATACTCTTCTGCTTTAATTTACTCCCAAAAGTGCATAAGACGCAACTGAGTTAATGCTTCCATTAATATGCGTATACTGGGGCCAGCATTTCTACAACAGAAGTGTCACAAGATTTGACAAGCATGAGACTGGAAATTCAAATCAGTTTTCATTCTTCAAGATAAACATGTCAAGACTCAATACTTGAAAATCAATCCAGACTCTCCCAATCTGAAGTGAAAGTTCTATGTAAACTGTCATGGCAAAAAGAACAGTTTATATCAACTCATTGCAAAAAAACAGATTTAAATTTTAAAAAAGGTAAAAGAAATTATGCTTTATACATTGTATTATTTTATTTTGATGAAAACTTTATTTGCTTAACTTCAAGTTGACAGAAATTCTTGTGGATAGTGATTCTCATTTGGAGTAATAAAAATACTCTTTTTCTTTTTTCAGTTTTTCACCCAACACAAAGCCCAAGAAGAGCCACTCAAGGCAGAAGTTTTGTGATTAAGGTTAATGTGCATTCTAACAACAAATAAAGAAAGAGCCATTTTTCCTGAGGAGATATCATTTTTTTCTCTGGTATGGTGTCAATCTTGGGTGATTTTTCACACCAATAAACTGTTTTCTTTGATTCTAATGAACTAGATCAAGTATACAAGCTGGGTGCCAAAAAGTAAAGTGGTTGTCAGTGTGTGTATGTTGGGGATAAGAACTAAATCAGATGTTAAGTGTGAAAGATATTTTTATCTGGTCCTATCATATTTCTTTTGTTTTCATTTTAAATTCACTTTTTGTTCATTTGTAACTATTTACTGGAATTAAATTTACAATTTTTTTCTGTACATATGACTTATAATAAAAGTTTATGGAGCTAATTTATTTGGAAAAAAAATGGAATGAAGATTTTTTTATTTATTTTGAAAATTAATGACACCAATAATTTAAAACAAATGCAACAGCTCCACTCAATAGCAGTGTCATAGAGCAAGGTTAAGAAGATAAATTTAGTTTTCTGTTTAATTCTTAGTTTCAGCAAAAAGGTTGGTTGATTGGTTGTTTTGTTTTTATGGCAAATCAACCTCGGTGGGTCATTTATTGCCAACTAAACTTTATTTATTTATTGCTGGTAATACATTTTTTTTTCAACAATTTATTGTTGTTTTTATATAAGTTTTGTGTCTAGTAATACATTTTTCTTTTCGAGTATCAGGATTCATTGGGATTTGTTTTAAAGGGCAGGGTCCCCAAGTCCTACCCTTGTTATCTAACCCATAACTGGAGGGAAGAATGGACTAATACCTTTCCCAAGGGTACCAGTGCTTAAGTGAATGCAGGGTATTCAACTGGAATTTGAACTCGGCTCACTGATTTCTCTTTCCAAGCTGATATCCACTGCACCACAACGCACATCCGTCACTATACGCTTACAGCACCTGGTATTCCCAAGTGGTCACCCGTCTAAGTACTGACCAGGCTCAATGTTGCTTAACTTTGGTGATTAAGCAAGAACTAGTATATTCAACGTGATAGTCTATAAGCCTCAGCTAAAAGGGGATGTGTTTCAGCAAAAAGGGAATGTGCCTCAGCTGCCACAGTTCTACCTTACAGCATCACGAATGTGAAATTTGAAGTCAGTTAAGTGCCATACGTGATACACACTTTGGGTGATAATGTCTTAAAAGAGACATAACTGGCTGGGCTGAAGTTTATCCCAAAGTAGGTTGCCATTGATTTCTGTGGTAGACTGGTTGCCATCCAAGGCTGTAAAACCCAATCTGTCCTATTATTTAACCCATAACTGGAGGGAAAAGATGAATTAATATCTTTCCCAAGAGAATTTGTGCATAAGTGAATGCAATGATTTGTAGTACATTGGTTATATTTACATTATTTACATACTGACTCTTATGTGATTTCCGTCTTCCTATATGGCAGTGAATGTTGGACAATCTCTTCAAAAATGAAGGAGAGACTTAAAACAACAGAAATGTGGTTGTACAGAAGGATGCTGAGAATACCATAGACTGAACATATGAGCAAAGACAAGAATTTGGACAGAATGCAAATGAAAAGGAAACTTATACTTAACATCAGGAGGAGACAGCTGATGTTTCTAAAACATGTAATTAGGAAGGAGGGCTTGGAGAATCTAATACTCATGGGATGGATAGAGGGAAAGAGAGACAAAGAAAAGCAATGCATGACATACTTGATGAGCTTGAACAAATGGATAGTGGAGCAGGTTTTGGGAGAAATACCAAGAGAAAAAGTGTTAAAAGCAAAAAGGGATAGGGATAAGTGGAGGTTCATGATCGCCTAGATCTTGAAGGGTCATGGTATATAGAAGAAGAAAACATTCTGCCTAATGACTAATTATTATTATTATTTATTCGTGTATCTGTAATGGTTTGATAATTTCTGTTTAAATTTCTGGGATGACATGATATCATTATTTACATTCATACTAATGTTCTTTGTTGGTGAGGATTTTATACGGAATGTAAACAATGCAAATAATGATAATTTCTCATCCCAGAAATTCAGACAGAAATTACATTGGCAATGTATTTCAGGATAATCTGTTCAGAATACGTGTTTAGCATTTCATTACTACGATATAATATAAGGAATTTTGGACTTGAATCAAAAGCTAAAATTGGGAATAAGTGACTGACACGCGGAGCAGTAATATAATTCTATTTTTAAATATTATGTATACTCACATATAATACTGATGCAACATATTGCGGCCTGACTAAGGTGATCTATGCCTGCACCATAATTTATGTGGCTAGAGTGATTTGCAATTTTATTTGGCTTTTCATCTGTGCCTTCTCATGCATACCCAACCAGTGGATACTTTTTCATCAGAGAAATAGTCATAGCAGCTCCACTGAAATGTCCAGAGTTGGTTTAATGCTTTTAAAAAATATTTCATAAAAAATAGATGATAAGCTAAAACTGTCAAAAGCATTATATATATATATATATATATATATATATATAATTAATCATTTCACCCCAACCAAGGTGGAAATGCTGCTAATATGCAGGGGGTTACCAGGAGTAAAAGTGAGAGAAAATACTGAGTATAAGGAGAACTGAGAAAAGAACAAAAGATGAATGGGATTCAAGAAGATAATAGAAGATGCTGATTGACATTGCGTTTAAACTTTTGGAGAGTTTAGGTATCAAGGAAGCAAGTAAATGGAAGCAAGTTCCACAGGCAAGAAGTGTGAGAAAAAAACTGCTGAGTACAAGTGGTAGTTTTATTTATATTATATTTTTATTTATTTATATTTTTATTTATTTTATATTTTAACATGGTTATATATATATATATATATATATATATATATATAATTGAGAGCTGAGGTAAGAAAACAGTGCTTGGTATACAATAAAATATGTAAAATTTATACTAATAATAATTATACATGTCATGTGTTTTACTAAACAGTGAAGAATAAATATATATATGTGTGTGTGTGTGTGTGTGTGTATGAATAAGTATAATTATGCATACTATATATATATATATATATATATGTGTGTGTGTGTGTGTGTGTATGTAGATATAAATATATGTATGTACACAAAATTTATATATATATATGTATATACAAGTATAGGGTAGCTATGGATGAAATAATATTCCATATCCAGAGAAGCACTATTCTTAAAAAGTACTCAATACAAAGTAGAGCAAATAATATTTATTTTGAATTTAGAACATTTTTTTGAATTTTATATAATTATTCTTATAACTTTATCAAAATAAGTTTATTGTGCTTTACATTTTGGAATTATATAATTTACCTTTATATCCTTATTTTTCCTTGATAAAATGTTCTATGAAGCTTTAAAATAAAAAGTTATTTCACATTTACACTTTTTTAACATCGTTTTGATCCTTATGCTCACTACTGTGTATATATATAAGAAATATTTATATATTATAAGATAATATATATATATATATATATATATATATATATATATATTACTAATAAACATATATTGTTTTTTCAATCAATTTTCAATCAGCAACTGACAATTGTGCATAAAATTCAGAGTTGTAGTGCAATGTTTATTTATTATTAATATAAATTATTGTTATGGTATTATTATGGTTCAAGGACTATTTTATTACCATCAGTGCTCAATGTACAATAAATACATATATATATATATATATATAAATAAAACATAAACATTCTTTTTTAGGAGATACCCATATTTGTATTGATGCTTCCTTTATTTATTAAACAGTATATTTATATATTTTTGTCTATCAGCCTGAATATTCAAGAAATCTTCTGAAATAAAAAATATGCATTTATAAGGCGCTATTAAGCTTGGCCTGATAAATGACATACTCTGTGACAAGATTGGTTTAAAACATGTAGGATCTAATGATGGTGTTTTCTGCCAAGGGTGTCACTGGTTTGAATTCCCTCTGAGTGTGCATGTTTTTCTTTAATAAGATTTCTTGAATATTCAGACTGGTAGACGATAATAAATAAACACAGTATTTAATAAAAACAGAGTCTTCTCAAATATGCGTATCCAATAAAATAACAATAAAATAATAAAATCTGCCAGATTAATAAATTCAAATCAATCACTTCTGTACATATGCTCTACAATATTCATTGTATTGAGCACTTTTATAAAAAAAGTAAATGCCAGAGAACTCATAATTGTAAAACTTTTGGTTCTCTTTATATATATATATATATATATACAATAATATGAAGAAAGGACAATAAGAAATTTACTGTTTATTCTTAATTTTACAGTGCTCAATACAAATGTAGAGATCAGTTTTATTTTAATATATATATATATATATATATATATATATATATATATAAACAAATGTTTGGAGGTACACAATTTGTGCAGTACTTTAAAAACAAGGAATTTATTAACTGTCTTTAGAGCTCTTTCGTCCAACATCTAATCAGGAGAAAATTGTTGGAATCACAAATTAAATGAAAAAACAGCAACAAAAATGAAGAGCAAAAAAAAGTTGGGGGAGAACACTAAAATATATGGCACCAACCACTACCGGCTCTTCTAAGAAATCCAAATATAGTCTAGTCACTAGATAATAAAAACTTACAAGATTAAATCTGTCTAGAAATCAAAGACTCTCATGAATCAAGCACTTTAAAAAACACCCTCTCCAAAAATTCCAATGGTCAGAGACTTATTCCTCTATCACTAACCCTCACCAACACCTCTAGCAAAACTAAACAAATATAAGGAAAGGGGCTTTCCATTACTTTTCACACAGTCTGATGAGACATTGAAGTTTCAATGTCGAAACAAATGTACCTTTGTCGTGAATATACAGAGAAAAATTATGTACATGTTCTAAAATATAATTTATATATAATGCATATTTGGGCAGCAACATTACTTTTAAGTCAGTCAGTCAGTTAAATGCCATACGTGATACATGCTTGGGTGATCATGTCTCGAAAGAGACATGACTGACTGGGCAGAAGATTGCTGACCAAGGCTATAGAACCCAATCTGTCCTATTATTTAACCCATAACTGGAGGGAATAGATGGATTAATACCTTTCCCAAGGGTATCTGCACGTAAGTGAATGCAAGGAATTCAACTGGGAATTCGAACTCGGCTCCCCGATTTCCCGTTCCGAGCCAATATCCACTGTGCCACAACGCACATCCACTTTTAAGTATATTTCATTAAACACAGCCAACAAGGATAATTAACCAATCTTTTATTGAGTTTTTCCAGCATTCTAACATTTTCCTATTTTACATGAGTTAAAGAATATAAAAAAATGTACATAGTTTTTATTGTTCTGAGTGATTTCATATAGTGCTTTAGCCATTCTCCAGGGTGTTGTCTGAGGTATATTCATTCTCTGTGTGTGTACTTCATGTAGTTTTTACTGTGTGGAAGGATGACAATTTGGAGCAGTCATGTGCCAGGCATGGCTGGGTTGATGAACTGATAGACAGATAGAGATGATACTTCTTCTCAAATGACTGCTTCTGATAAAAGTTGAGAATCATGCATAAAAGTAAACAGTGAAAAAAAAAAAAGAAAAGAAATTGAATTTAGTATAATGCATCTAAGTTTAAAATTTCCTTGCTAATGAGGTCAAAGTGGCCTAATTAATAAGGCACTGACCATAACAGACATGCTACAAAGGGTACTTGATGTCAGGTTAATTCTTTTATTTCCAATCTATTGTGCTTACTTAACTGCTGCAGAATGTAAAATAACATGAATATTGTGATTAAAAAGCAACAATGAAGATGAAAAGAAAAACAAAGTAAAATCTTAAAAAGACTGAATCATTGTAAGAACCATATTTTATGACAGATCAAAACATATGAATATATATGATACATACTTATTTCAAGGGTAAATAGTTTATTGTAACCAAGTTTAAATATTGTTTTCTATAGATTCTTTATCTTGGCATTAAAAAAAAATGGAAAATTTCTTTCTTCATTTTTTTAAATATGACCTATATGCTGTCAAATACAGTAAATAAGGGATTTTTTTTATATTAAATCTAAGAATGATTGAGAATTGCAGTGTTTTAATCTTAAAATCTCCTAAAGATGAATGAAATTAAGAAAAAAGAAACTTAAATATTGTGCAAAAAATCCTTTGAAAACCTTGAAAATCTGAAAAAAAAAATTATATAAAACACTTGATTGGCATTGGATGATCAGCATGTGGGATTAACTGGGATATAAACCATAAATGATATTTGGGGATAATTGCTATCCCACCCTACATCTACGATCAGTGTTTATATCTCTCAGCTTCTACTCCTGTTTTTAACACTTTCATCAAATTTGTGAATGAATTGGTCTACAAGAATTACAAACTGCTATTTTTCTATTTCTCTCTCAAAACTTTAGAAACTAAAAGCAAAAAGTTATTTTCTAGTTATCCAGAATTAAAGCCTGACAAAATTCCAGGTTTTCTTGTACGAGGTTTTATAAATATCAATTTAAATGTGGCATATCATGTGGTATATGTTTTGATAATCACATTTTCCGATTTGTTGTTGGTGACATTATTGGAAAATCAAAAGATTATTGTAAAAAAAATATCTCATTGGAATAAAAGGAAAATATTGGAAACTGTATTTCAAGTCAAATATACAAATGTTATCCAGTGTATTATAGCTAGGCTGAGATTTTTAAAGGACTTTAGAAAAAACATTTTAAGATGAAAACTTTATTGAACTAAAAATACAGTGTAGTTGATACTTGAGCTTCCTAGTTGAAAAGATCTGCACACTCTCCCCCACTTCCCCTGTTCATGATTTCCGCTATCATCTTCATCTTTCCTTTAACAGACTGTAGTACTGATTGCAAGGAAAAAAGATTACATTTTTACTACTGATTGAAGCAACCCACACATCCCTGAGTCAACATACACACACAACTAAAAATAAATAAAAACAGAAAAAGAAATTATTCCAAAAGCAAGTTTAGAATTTTACGTAATCAAAGGCTGCAAAGTAGCTGGGGGTGTCAATGAGAGAAGGTAAGAGGAAGCAGAATGTTAGATTGGCCTCCTACCTTGATCACCCACCTAAGCTACTAATCTTCAGATCAAAGGGTGGAAGATGATGAGAAAAATTTTTTTTGTTCTTTTATACAATTTCAGATCAAGTGTTGAATCTTTACTTATTCACTAAGATGCAAACAACTGAGAGTTCAGCCCTGCGGTTGAACACTGAACTGAAACACAGAAGGGCCAAGATTTCATGGTGGGTGAGAGGCTTGTTGAGATGCTTTACGGCAAGTATGCAGAAGAAACACTCTAATTGAGAAAAGGGGATAGATTTATTTTTTGCTGTTGATTGTTAATAAGCAATTAAAATTTTAGTAGGATAAACAACTTTTTGTTTCTTCTAGTTGCATAATTAGTTTTCTAATAGGATAAAGGAATTTTGATCGTTCTAATATGATAAAGGAATTTTGGTTCTTCAAGTTGGGTAAAGAAATTTTGTTTCTTTCAGTTAAGTAAAAAAATGTTGGTTCTTCTAGTTGGATAAAAGAAATTTGGTTATTCCAGTTGGGTAAAGGACATTTTGGTTCTTCTAGTAGAGTGAAGGACATTTTGGTATTTATAGTGGGGTAAAGGACATTTTGTTTCTTTTGGTGTGGTGAAGAACATTTTAGTTTTTTTTAATGGGATAAATGACTTTCTGTTTCTTCTAGCAGGGAATGGGTTATATCACAGTTTCTGTAACAAGTGATTTTTTACAGGGTTGGCTTACCAAATCAATACCCATTCCTCCTTCTTCACCAAAGGTTGAGGTTCCAGATTTTTTTTCGTCAGAGTATACTTCTCTAATTTGGACTGCCCTTACATAGCTGAAGAGTCGCAAATGCCCTACTTTTTAACTATGGCTGGTGAGAGAGGAAAAGAAATAAGTCTATGTCTTTTCCAGTGGTATTAATATTAAACAATCCCTACTAAAACTTGAACTCAGTTAGCTGGATGTTTTTCACCCAATATTGATAGAACTCTCAAAAGGGTGCTTTCAAGATCACTACACTCTTAACCTCTTCAAATCTAGAGTCAACCAATATCTATCCTACATATCCTCATATTAAGCAGCTCTTGCACACTTGTTCATCTTACAACAACCTCATTTCCTAATCCCCTACTTTGTGACTCTTGGATAATATTGTAGAACAGAATCCTGAGAGAATGCTTCCCTGATCGCTACAATTTTAACCTCTTCAAGGCAAATATCTATCCTACATATCTTTATAATATGCACCTCTTACTTCCTCCTTGTATACTCTCACAACCTCATTTAGTAACCCTCTACCTTAAGTGGCTGTTGAATAATACTGTAGAACAAACTCCTAATAGGATGCTTCCCAATCTTAACCTCTTCAAGTCTAGAGCCAACCAATATCTATCCTACATATCCTCATATTAAGCAGCTCTTACTCCCTCCTTGTATGCCCTTACAACAACCTCATTCAGTAATCCTATACCTTGTTACTCTTGAACAATATGATGGAAAAACTCCAGAAAGAATACTTTTTTTTTAACCATAGCCTAAGGGCAACTCAAGGTAGAGGATTATATTAAGGGGTAGGATAGAAGGTATGGATAGGAGGGGAAGATAACGGGTAACTCTAGACTTGAACAGGTTAAGATTGTAGAGATCAGGGAAATATCCTCCTGGGAGTCTGTTCCATAGGGCAGTGATTCATGGGAAGAAGCTGTCTGAGTGGAACTTAGTTCTCACTGATAAAATATGGAGGGAATGTTTATGATTTTCTACTATGTAAGTGGTATGGCGGGTCCTAGCCATGGAGTTTAGAACTGGTAGAATCAAGGAATGTAGTTTTTCCAAGCACTTTCCATGGTAGTAGCCATAGAGCGGTGAGAGACACACCATACTTTGCCTGTGAGAGAGAGGTTGGAGGGTCAAAATAATTCTTCTGCAACAAAGACTCAGTGATGCTCTATCAAGACCAGAAATTAAGGACTAGGCAGTTCCCACCCAAATATGGCAACAGTACTTCATTTTGGTCCCAATTTGGCTCTTATAAAGGTAGAGAATAACATAAGGAATTAGGTACTCATTAGAGCTGTTCAGGGAGCTGATCATTTTAACAGCATCTTTAGTAGTGGATCATATATAGGTGTTCTACTTGAGGTTGTGTGTGAATTTGAGGCCCAATATCCTCTGTATGGTACCTTTTCAAGGGGTCATTTATTCATCGTGAGTGGCAGTAGTTCAGGGTTTGATTGGCAGTGATCAAATGTAAGCAGTTTGGTTTTTCAAGACTTTGAATGTATCAAGCCAGTTTTTTCCCCACTGGGAAGTTGATGATAGATCAAAAGAGAGGTCAGCTGCCAATCTCTGATAGTCAAAATGTTTTATAGGTGCACCTGTATCCCATCATATTATCAGTATAGATGTTTATAATGTAAATTCAAAATTTGGTTGCAGGAGAGTTGCCTGCTGTCCCATCTATCTTTGACTTGGGTAGATCTTCAATAACCTGGGTTAAATCATATGTGATGGCAAAGTTTCTGCAATATATGCTTCTTTACTGATTTTATTTGAGTGGAATAACAACTCTTTGCGGTGTATATTAAAGTCACTGCATATGTGAAAGCTGAAAGCTGTTAGAAATTTGGTGAGGATACTGTCAATCCACTTTGATATTCAATTGAAGATTGCCAACCCTTCATCCTGAAGTACTATGGATGTGTCACATAGAAACACATATATAGATCATCATCATCATCATTTATCCATCACACCCAATGGTGCATAGGGCAGCAACGTTTTGTTGCTGTTTCTGTAACAAACTGTTTTTATGGGGCAGGGTTGTTAGCCCTGCGCCCAACCCCCAAGCCTGGAGGACCAGTGGACCATTTTTGGTCCTGACGTTTACAGCACCTGGTATTCCCGAATGGTCACCCATTTAAGTACTGACCAGGCTCGGTGTTGCTTAACTTCGGTGATCGGATGGGAACCGGTGCATTCAACACAATATAGCCGTAGACATGTAGGAGATCAGGGTCCCTTTTTTTTTGTGCTACTGCCACAGAGAAGTTCTTCCATGACATAGGCACCAATTCCATGACTACAGGGATTTAGCTTCCCAGATCAATATAAATCATTTAAGCCTATAGTTATCTACCCTACATATCCTCACATTAAATACTATCATTGTATACCTTACAAAACATAATTTAATAGTCCTCTGCTTTGAGTAGTTCTTGAGCCTTGTATTGTGTGCAGAATAGTATTAAAAAGAAGATGGCACCATCACACCTTGAAAGAATGTACATTATAAATAGAGGAAAGAAAACATGGAAGAAAAAAGAATTTAATTTTCTGTGAAATGTTCAAAGGTGTGAAAAAAATTTAAAACAGTTAATTTTTTATTCATAGATTTGCTGTCCCATCTGCTCACATATCAGGTAGTCAGATTGTAAGGAATTTCCTGTCCATCATACAAATACAAACTATAAAAAAAAACCATTTCCAAAGAATCTGCTTGGATTTAGATACATAATTAGGAATCAAGAAAATAGCTTTTTGTTTTTAATCCAGCCATGTTTGTTATTGCTATAAACATTATTTTTAGCAGGTTTTATTCATTTATTTATTTTTTTCTTAAACAGCAAAATTAATAAAAACAGCCTGGAATCAAGAAGTCATACTAAAGAAAAAATGTGCCACCTGATTTAGGGAGAGCAACTTAAATATATGTATCCACTAAAAATAATGTTTAACGAAGCTACTCTCAATTAACCATCATAAAATGCAACCGCAACTTCTACTCCAACAGTTTCTTTCCTCGCACTTCCCGACTGTGGAATTCTCTTCCACACAATTGCTTCCCTGATGGCTACAATCTCCAGGAGTTTAAATGTAAGGTCAATAGACACCTCCTAACACACTAACCTGCTCCCATTCTATCAAACACTCTTCCCATCTGCCCAACCCTCATCCTCGCTATCCTTACTCATCTGTCACCTTCCTCCTGACATTCCCTATGTCTAACCACTCCTTCTCTTTACCTTCCCCTATGTAGCCCCATGCTCAATAGTGGCAGTGGAATGCCTTGCTTGGGGTGAGATGATTAAAAAAAAAAAAAAGTAATAACTTCAGTTTTTATTTACATTAGAATCTAAAATGTCAACAGAATCAATTTTTGTGTATAAATTTGATCTCAGCTGTTTCTCTAACTTTCAGTATTAAAGACAAGACATATTAAACAAAAATATCAAAATTTAAATTGATGCTAATAATATGATGCAGCAATTACTGATTGTAAGGAGAAAAATGAGAAAATAATCCTGATTGGAATTTACTAACAACTGAATTTGAAGCTATTGTATAAAATTTAAGTTTTGGCTGCCCACTACTACTGTAACACCTTCCAAACTTTGGGTCAGTCATTTTCTTAACTAAAAATTAAATGCTCCTAGATTTTCTGATTAATTCATTTTCTATGGTTTATCAACCCTTTGTAGATTATTTAAAGCCAGAAAATATTCTTAAATTGTAAGAATTTTTTTTTGAGATGATAATGATTTAGTGATAAAAGTCTTACTAATTAACCCAAAGCTGGAAGAGAAGAGATGGATTTATGCCTATCCCAAGGGTATTTGTGCATAAGTGAATATAATAAACCTGACTTGAACTGGAACTCAGCTCTCCAATTAAAACTTCTGAGCCATTGTCCATTACACTACCCACACATTATCTGGTATTTCCAAGTAGTCACTTATCGAGGTACTGACCAGGTTTGCATAACCAGTGATCATATAGGACTGTTCAATGTAGAGGACAAAGCATCACGTTTATTAAATTTTAACCTAAATTTCACTTGTTTTTAAAAAATAATCTTAAAATTGGAAAAAATATATTGTCAATGTTCAGGAATTTCTAAAAGAATAAGGATACTTGTATAATTTAAATTCATTGTTAATGATTTTAGTATAAGAGAGAAATGGATTATAAATAACTTTACATTTCAAGTCTATTTTCTTTCATCGCAAATGAGTGGCTTATATAAGGCTCAAGAGCCATTCAGGTGAATGACTGAGACTGCCATAAGGGTGTGAGGGGAAGGAAAAGTACATTTCATGACAATATGTAGGTTAGAAAATTGACTGTTCCTAGAATTGAAGAGTTTAAGATTGTAGTGATCTGGTAATCACCTTCCCAGGAAACTGTTCCACAGAACTTTCCTTCAAGCTGTCTCAGTGGAACTTCCAGCAAAACAAATTGCTCTTAGACTTTTACAAGTTTTCAGATTTTTCTTGCAAAAATAATGTTTATATGGCTGCTTTATATATTGCATTTCCAAATCTTTTTAATTTCAAAATGAGCTATGATGTTTTTTTGTGGTTAAAGTTTTTGATTGTCTTTTTCTAGATTATCAATCATTTGTGGGTTATTTAAAGCTGAAACATATTTTGGAATGTAAGAATAATTCTTTTTTCATTTTTTGAGAGTGAATATTGCATTAACAAATTTATAAAGATAATATTTTTTTCAGATACAATCATACTATTTAAGCCATATCTGGAGATTAAATTTTACAAGGTAGAAAACCTGAGTAAATATTTCAAATATGGTATGGATTTCTTTCTTTCTACGACAAAGTTAGTGTATAATATATATATATGTTGGGGCACTCTCCACCTTTTTCTACAGTAATGGACTGTTCTAACCACTACATAAAGTAGTAGTGATGATACCTCGAGGAATACCTTGGGAGTCAGTCGAGGAAGTAAGCCGAGTGAACGAGTCAGTCGGGTATTTCCAGTATTGGACCGGAAGTGTTCTATTAAACCCTTGTTCTGGATTCAACTAACCACATCTTTTGTAAATACTTCTCTTCCTGGTAATACACCTACTTTATACTATTATGTTGTTTGTATTTATTTCACAATATTTCTGTACATGCAACATAACTATATATATATATATATATATATACACAAAACGTTTATTACTATCATTGCTAACTACCTGATGAGACATTGTTCTTTTAATGTCAAAACAAAATGAACAATTTTGTACTAGTTTGTAGTTTTTCACATGTTCTAACATAATAATTATCCACATATATATATATATATATATATATATATATAAAGAGAGAGAGAGAAGATGAGAGAGAGAGATGATTAATAAGTTTTCAGCCTAATATGTGTACTATTAGCTGAATTTTTATATATTTTTCATTGATCTAATCCATAGTGTTAAGTGCATTAAAAAAAATGAAGATTATATTGCAAAATAAGTATTTGATGCATGAAATAAATAATATAAATGCTTGTTATCATTAAGCTATGAATTATATATATATATATATATATATATATATAGCGAAGATAGAGAAGGATAAATGGATAGCAAAAAGTGAAAAGCAATGATCTGAAAAAATAACTTTATATTTTAAAAGAAATGTAAAAATCCACTGAAGACAAATAAGAATTATTGAGTTACATGATAAAATAAAGAAAATGCAGAAAGAGAAGGTAAAAATACAGCTTTGTGCAATGAAAATATTTTAGAATAATAATAAAAAAAGACTGAAATATGAAAGTAACCATTTTTTTTTGGCACAAGTACATCTGCATCTTACTCCCTGGATATGGCTTGATGATTATTTACACTTAGAGGTTTTTTTCTATCACTTGATGAACAGTTACTTGGATGTATCTCTTTTTTCACTGGATCAATTACACTTGGATGCATCTCTCATTTGGTGATCATTTAAAATTGCTTGCATCTCTTCTCTCACTTGATGAGTATTTACATTAGAATGTATTTTTTCAGATATTTCAACAAGGAAACTAGAAACAGAATTTCAAAATCTTTTATAGACTTTTGCTCCAAACATATTGAACATCTTTCTTTTAAATCAGATTTTTTCTTTTTATTTAAAAACTAATACAGTGACCATAAAGAATAATAGGATTTTTTTATATATGGATTGGCACTTCAGCCTAAAATCTAACATTTGCCTATGACAAAAATGAAGCCCCCCAAGCCCTTACATTAGGATCAGATTTTAGTGTTGTATGCTCTAAGAGTGATTGATTGGTTTTACTGTTACCAACCCTCTATAGGTAATTTAAAGACACATCTGAAGTCCTATTTTCAGTTGTAATAATAATTCTTAAGCAATTTTTTTTTAGACTAACAATGATTTTTCCAGATAGATGTTCTACTATTTAGACCATAGCTGGGGCAGATAAATACTTACATATAGATTAGTGTAATGAGCCCAACTGGAATTTGAACTTGGCTCTCTTTCGGAGCCACTATTACACCACCCACATCTGTTTGCTCTAAGAACAGTGTTAGATACATACATACATGATGGTTATCACTCTGATACTGTATATGACTATATATACAGGGTGACCCAAAAAAACTGGAACTTTGGGGGGGGGGTGTTGGCAGATATGAGCAACTGGTAGCACTGCAAAACAATGGCCTCACAAAGTAAACATTCTGCTATTTCAGTAAACATGGATCAGTGGAACAGGCAACTGGGTGCATTAGCCCTAAAAATGTTTTATAAAAACGGTGATAGTTTGACAGCTGCGCAGAGGGAGTTCCACAAGATTTGTCCATTTGTGATGTTTTCTTGTGGGGCTATCTCAAGAGCAAAGAGGAGGATGCCATCTACAGGAAGTAAATTTTAAAAAATGAAAATTCCATTATTGTTTCTTAAATGGTATGTTTTAAAGTTTCAATTACTTTGAATAAAATATTTTTCTTCCATCACTCTTGGTTTTATTTGAAAGTTAAAAAGTTCCTGTTTTTTTTTGGGGTGGGGGGGAGTCACCCTGTGTGTATATATATATATATATAGAGAGAGAGAGACAGAGAGACAGAAAGATTGTATTTTATGTATATGGATTTTAAACACTGAACGAAAAATTTAGCAGTTAATTCATATATAAATTTACCAAAATTTCAAAGCCTCAAACTAGAACAATTTTCAAATTTTATTATTGTGGCTAATGCATGCCTGTATTGACACAAAAGAGGCCCCAGATCATATGAGAACATGTTTGTTAACACCAATTATATCTGGGTTTTCTCCTTTCTGTATCTAGTCAATGCCTGGTTCTTTGTAAGATGTCTCATGCTAATAAAAGCAATGGGAAAATTAGCATTTGGCAAGACATGGTGTCTCATTATGTTGGTCCAGTAGGCATTTTGTTCCCAAAGTTGCTGTTCTTTCTAAGGCAATGTTATTTTTGTTACCTCTTATTTCTTACGCCTTTCTGACTTTTACCACAGCTGCCGAGAAAACAATTAGTTCAGTGTTTTCCCAACTTTAACACACATAACAACTATTGCTTTAGTTTTTCTTGAAAAATGCTTTGAAATGACAAATATTTGCTGATATCTCTGATATTCAGCAACACATGACATAAAATATTTTGCTGAAAAATGATTTCCAAGAATGTTTCTAGCAATAGTACAGTTGTTTCATAAAATGCACAGCTCTAAAAGGGGTGTAATTTGAAAGTAACAGTAGTCAATAGTGACTAGGTAAGTAAGATTTACTTTCAGAAGGCCATTCCAGGAATTTGTACATTTGTTAATTTCTAAAGCAGTAATAGATTTTTTTTATTTATTAGTCCATCAGATTTTATCACTTTAAACATTATTTTTAGTGGATACTTATATTTTAGTAGACTTGCTGCTTATTTAGTATTTGTCTATATTTCTGAGATGAGGTAGTATTTACAGTATTTACATTATTCAGACTATTGCCCTCATCTTTGTTGCCATTTGTACGACGTTTTAGCCATTTTACGCTCCAGCTTTCTTCTTAAGGACACATGGACCAGTAGATATAGATGTTGGTTAGTTCCTGTGACTTGACCCAAAGAGCTGTGAGTTCAATACCAGGCTACAGTAGTGGTGAACAAGTAACTTGCAGGGTTAGAGGGAGATAACTCATGACATGGAATGAGAATGATATATCCCAGTGATTGTAATAAAGGGTTCAGCTTGAAATTCCTAGCACCTAAAGAAGCCCGGAGCATACAATAGCCGAAACATCGTACAAATGGCAACAAAGATAAGGACAATTGTCTGAATACTGTAAATTGCTGCTTATTTGTTAAACAGTATATTTATTTATGTTTGACTACCAGTCTGAACATTCAAGAAATTTTATTAAAGAAAAATAAGAGCTTTCTGGCAGGATTTAAACTTACACCTTGTTATATATGCACAATTATAAAAATAATAATAATTTCAAGTATATATCAGTAATTAGAATATAAAATAAAGGTTACAAAATATTTTATATTTTTTAAGCAAAGTGAAAGACTTGCCTATATTAAAAGCCTGGATAACAAGCCACAGAAACATTTCTATCTAAATAGTCATACGAAAGTGGTATTTAAAATGTCTTAATAATATGTATATCAGTCAATGAAATTGCTTGAAGCTATGCTTACTATAATTTCTAACTCTCACAGAAGGTCAGTTTAAAATTTTCATTATGTTTAGTTTGCTTGTATAACAAAGTGTTCTTATAACACAGCACCTTACAAGATTCAAGGCTGATAAAAAAGAAAACAAAACATATTCATAAAACATATTTCTGAGATTGACTCCTTCAACTGAAACATATGCTATATCAATTTATATATACATTTTTCAACTATATTTTTAGGGTTAAATTTAGGAGATTGACAATTACACAGATTTTGTCAGATTGTTCAATATAAAATTGCCAATTACACAAATAAATTGAAAAATCAGTGAAAAAATATTATTTATTCAATCAACATATTCCCCATCAGCATTTATACGTTTATTTCCCCTTGACAATAAGTTGTCAAGTCCCTTTCTAAATAGCTTTTCAGAACTGATCAATTCATTGAATTCTTTTTCAGCTTTCTTCTAATTGGAGAATTATTGCATGTTACAAAATTATCTTTTATATGTTGTCTCCTTTCAGGACATGGGCAATCATGGCTCTCCACAACAACTCTCTCTTTTGTTACTCTAATTAACTTCTGCTTTCTTTATCATTCCTCTTTGTCCATGTTTTAACATTCATTAAGTTAATGATTTCATTAATTTGTTTTTTATAGCTTAACCTTTTGTGGATTAAGTCAAAACATATTTTTGATTATAAGAATTTTTTTTTGTTAATGTTATGTAGGAAGAAAGTGTCAATACTGACTCATGTATTTGGACACGGATCTTGAGGCAACAGACATAACCATTGAATGAATTGTGATACTGGAATCATGTGACCATAAATATTTAGTATATAAAGTACTCAGACAGAAGTCTGAGTTTGTTCTGTGTTGCGCATCATTGAAGAGATTGTTTCTGAGTGAATTACTTAAGAAAATTATTGTGCATTATTTGAAAGATTTGTTTATGACATCGTCTTTACGTGAAGTTACCAAATATTATAACTCATTAATAGTAAGTTATCAAAATGTTCCGGTCAGAATTATGTCACAAAAACTAACTTTATAAAAGTGGCATTGAAGATTGTATTCTGAATTTTCATGAGGACTACAGAGAAAAAATACATATCCTACACATAGTAATTGAAACATTCAGCAGAATACAAGGACAATGGGTGAACTGAAAGTCAATTACGATTCAAATGTTAGCACTGCAAAAGCAACAACAAGAACTACAGTTACGGCAACAAAAAGACCAATGTGAACAGCAAAAGCAACAGCAATAACTACAGGTACAACAACAAAATGACCAACCTGAATGGCAATTTCAGTTACAAAAGCAACAAGAAATGTTTTTTAAATTATTGCTTAAGAAAACAGCAGAGGAGAAAATGCTGAAGAAAGAATGTCTGACTCATTCACTCCAGATGCTATTGCAAATTTCATTCGTGGGTTTGTATGCAATCTGAACAAAAAAATAATTTTTCAAATCACTGCTAAGAAGATTGGGTCACTATGTCGATCCAGGATGTTTTTTCCACCTGAATCCATCCTGCATATATACAAGTCAACCATCCGTCCGTGCATGGAGTACTGCTGCCATTTATGGTCAGGTGCCCCTGCCGTTCTCCTCAGTGTTCTTGACAAGCTCCAAAGGAGTGTCTGTAATGTGATAGGTACTGATCTGGCAACTCGACTGCAGCCACTTCCCCATCATTGAAATGTGGCCTCCCTTTGTCTCTTCTATAAAAACTTTCATGGCTTCTGCTCGAACAAGCTAAAGTCACTGATGCCTCCTCAACAGGTCTTTACTCGTGCAACCAGACTGGCAACTGGGTCCCACCCATTCACAGTCAGGTTAGCCAAATGCAGACAACAATTCTACTCCTGCAGCTTCCTCTCTTGCACTTCCCGCCTATGGAACTCGCTCCCGTATTCTTGCTTTCCTGACGGCTACAACCTCCAGAAATTTAAATGCAAAGTCAATACTCATCTACTAACCACTGGACTCTAGCTCTCTCCCCTCCCCTGTATAACCTTCCCTTTCTCTCCACCTATGTATTTGTCATCGCACCTGCTTTCTCAGCTTTCTATTGTTCCTTTCTAACTAGTTTGTACTCCTCACTCTTTTCTAATTAATCTTTTTACATTTATGTAACCCCCTGCACATCAGTGGCATTTCCGCCTTGCTTGGGGTGAAATGATTAAAAAAAAAATACAGAAGATATA
Source organism: Ascarosepion bandense (assembly GCA_037127315.1). Classification (NCBI taxonomy): domain Eukaryota; kingdom Metazoa; phylum Mollusca; class Cephalopoda; order Sepiida; family Sepiidae; genus Ascarosepion; species Ascarosepion bandense. The sequence continues at coordinate 3,821,187 of JBBBDQ010000627.1, forward strand.
AAGGGATCATTAAAAAGGTTTTTTTGCATTAGAATGACAAAAAGAAAGTCAGAGTATTATTGAGAAAATTGTCCCTGCTGAACACAAATAATACAGAAATTTTATCTTACCAAAAAAGCCAGGCAAGATAAATTTTGAGGAAACTGTAGGAATATTATCAAAAAGTTTTGGAGATAGAACCCCATTATATAATGCTCAGTAAAATTGTTTAAACATAGTAAAATGTAACAATCACAATTTTGTCACCTACGCAGGATTTGTCAATCAAGAATATGTTTTAGTTTGAGATTTGTTTAATGGCCTATCAACCTCTATGGGCTATTTAATACCAAAAAGGTTGGGTTTTAAGGTATTTTTTTAATGTTTGGCTAAAGTGAAAAGGTTGATTTAATCAGATTTTGATGAAAATGTTTTTTCATTTTAGAAAACTGAAGATGTCTTCTACTTTTGTACTCAAAAATGTATTGCTGACAATTTCTTTTTTTTTTTCAAAAACATGTTATGGTAATTGTTTTTTCCTTCAAAAATGTATTGTTGGTAATTTTCTATCAAAAATGTATATTTTTCTATAAAAGTCTATTTTTATGTACATCATTTTTATTAAAGTCTATTTTGATCATAGTGTTTTGACCCCAGTTTGGGGGTCAACTACTTGCCCACAGCTGGAACCCCAACAGGTGCTACCACTCTGGGTCAGGGTGAACCTGGGAACAACAGCAATTAAAAGGTGGTTCTATGCTCCTCACAACCTCCCAATCAGAGGCCTTGCTGCCAGATGCAATTTACCGTCATACCCAGGATCTGAGAATGTGCAAAATTTAAGTTAAATGACTTAACTTCTTACTCATTTAAATGTCTGATATTCGTTCAGGGCTTAATTTCAAATAAGGATGCGGAAACTAGAAATAGTTTCAAAATTAACTCTCCAAAAATAGCCGAAGAGTGTCAGTGTATGGTAAATTTAAAACTTGATACCACAAGGATTGAGGAGAGAGTTATTTCACAAATACATAGCGTCCAACCATCTAAGAAAAAAATAGATGTTTTTTTAATGACTTGAAAAACAGAAAAAAAAATACAATAAAATACCTAATACTTTGTGGTGGTAAGTATTTGAAAAGTGGGTGTTTCTTTAGAAACAAAAAAAATGCTACAATGTGGAAGATTAGGATATAAGAGTACTTGTTATAAATACCAAAAATGGAAGAAAAACAGAAAGTATGTCCACAAAGTAAATACATGAGGTAAAGTCAATAAGTGGAAAGAAAAAATTAGCAAGAGTTCAAACAAAACATTTCCAAAGAAAAAATTTGTTTTTTTTCATGATTAACAATATAAAAATAAAATACAATTTAATACTAGGTCTGATATGATTATAATTAATGAAAAGACTTGGAGAAAACTGGGTAAGTCTAGTTTATCGATTTCAAGAAAAGTTGCTTGTGGTGTTTCAGGGAAGAAATTACTATTTTTTTTGTGTGTGTGTGGTAAAAAAAGGATTGGTCGAATGGCTTATATGGTGCAGGGACCAAGGTGGCAGTATAAATGTCACTTGAACTAGTTAAGGTGTAGACACACTGATCTGGGAATTTCCAGGCAAAGAAGTCTCTTTGAAAGTATTATGATATATTTGATATATGTACGCCACCAGGAATTATTGAACCACAGCAGTGTAGCAAAAGAAAAAGAACGACGATGGAATTCTTAAATGTGGAACCAACACTAAAAAAATACAGACTCCAGAAAGAGTCAGATCAAAAGGGGAGGTGCTATGTAGGAAGAAAGTGTTGATACCGGCACATGGGATCAAACACGGATCTCTAGGCAACAAATGTATCAGTTGAATGAATTGTTCTACTGGAATCATGTAACTATAAATATTTAGTATTTAATGCACTCGGACAGAAGTCTGAGTGTGTTCTGTGCTGTGAATCACTGAAAATATTGTTTCTGAATTAATTACTTAAGAAAATTATTCCAAGGGCATTATTGGGATTCATTTAGTATGTTGACTTTACATGAAGATACTAAATATTATAACTTGCTAATAGTGAGTTACAAAAAGTTCTTTTCAGATTAATGTTACAAAAACTAACATTATAAAAGTTAGTGAATATTGCATCAACAAGTTTTTTGATATAACAATGATTTTTTTTTTACAAATACAAGGCCAGTATTTTTTTTGCAAATATCTTTTTAAAGATATTTGCAAAAAAATTGATTTAACAAAATTGAACTCAGCTCTCTGAATTTATATTTTGAGTTGCTATTAATTACACCACCTGCAACTCCGCTCTATTCACTCAAACATTGTATAATTTGCTGTTTTCCCTCTGTTCATTTTGCATTCAGTATTCCCTTTGATTGTTAATTTCTTTAAGCATTCTTTCATACTTATGTGTCCTAGGAATTTTAACAATATCTTTCTGAGCTGAAGTATAACAATCCTTTTTGTTTCAATTCTTCTTAAAATATTCCCCTTACTTACATGTTCTGTCTATTGTATCCTCACTATCTTTCTGTAGGATCACGTCTCTGTTGCCTGTCAAATCTTCATCAATGAGAACAGTGTCTAACATTCACTGTCATTAAGAAGAATTGATATTACATAACAATTCACCACTCTTTTCTTTGTTTTTAATATTTCCTTTTCTCTTAATACTCCACTCACCTTCTTTAAGACACCTTTAGCTATTTCTATGCCTCTTTGGATTCCTATATCATATTTTCTATCATCTGTTAATGTAATATACAGATCATGATCTCAATACTTGAGAGAAGTGAGAGTGTTCAATAATGTCTTTGTTTTCAGCTGTTTCAACTTTAGTAATATGATTTTGGTAACATAAAGGGTATATATTATTATTCGTCGAACATGACACACTTTCTAATCCACCAACTGGACATTGTTTCAAACTGAGCAATATGTTTGTGGACATTGTTTTGGCCATTTTGAAGCACAAGTTATCAAACTAATTCTGTTCCATAAAATGTTTACCATGACCCTCCAGAAATTATAGTAAAGGTTAATTTGATACTTTGGATTTCCATTAATTTTTTCCAGGTTATTTTACTAAAATGTTTATTTTTCATAATAACTGATGAATGATGAGTTATTTAAGTGCCATACATGATACATGCTCAGGCAACCATGATTGACTAGGCACAAGATTTTGTAGGTTGTCATTTTTTTCTGTGTAAGGAGATGCAACAAATTCAGCTGGAATTCAAACTCAGCTCTTCAATTTCTCATTTCAAGCTGATATCCACTGCTCCAAAATGCACATAGGCTGCCATTTCTTTCTGTGATAGACTGGTTTCCAACCAAGACTATAGAACCCAATCTATCCTGCTATTAACCTATAGCTGGAGGGAGAAAATATGGATAACCATTGCACCACAATGCAAATGATGAATTGTACAGTGCAAAAATAGATTGATTTATGCAGATCTGCATATGCATAATTATTTTGGTTTCTTCAATTCAAATAACGCCATATTTTTTTCTTTTAAATAATTTGAATTTATTCTAATTCATACAATGAAATTTTGCTTTAAGGATTTTAATTATTTTTATCTTTTCAAATGTTTATCAGTTATTAATGGTTTGGGCTGATTTTTTTCTTATTTTTCTACATGTAAATAACCATTTGTAAATATTTATAACCAAAATATGACAAAGTATTTTTGTCAAATATGTAATTTTAATGATTCCCAAATTCAGTTCCATTAGAACCTAGTTTGAAATTTTATAAAATTTTTAAAAGAAAAAACCTAAATTGAAAAGATTTTATATTTTTATAAATTTATAAAAAATATAAAATTGATGTAATTTTCCTAGTGGATAATATAAAGTTTAAGACAGGTAACAAATATTTAAATATTGTTTTAAACTTGAAAAATTTTAAGATATAATTATCAAAGAATTTAAATACTTATCTAGAGTGAGCAAACAGTCACAGTTTCAACAGAAGCTGGTCATGATGGAGGAATGAATCCTTACTAATGTAATGTTGATTTTATAGATGAAAGATATAAAGCAAATAATTAAATTTTTTTTTTATTGATATATCAGTCATGGTTTTATACATGTGTAAGGTTCATTTTCAGTGACACTGGTCATGTAATGTAATTGTATTATCACAATTAGTTGCTAAAAAAAAATAACAATAGCAAAGAAGGTCAAATGTAACAGTGTCAACAGTCAGGCAATACAAACATTCAGTTTACATCTCCAAGTTTTAGGTTCAGGATTGTCTGGCAAGAGATTGTCTCACAATAGATTAAAATGAATTGTGAATTTGGCAGTATAGTAATTGTGAGTTTAATCCCTGGGTCAGAGAGTATAAACTTAGAATCAGAAGAAACAGGATAAGCAATAACTGGGCAGTAATTAAAGAAACAAGATATATCTAGACTTAAGTGAAATAAAAAAAATTGACCTACTATAGATAAATAAAGGGTTTTATTTAAAAATGGATTAATTTTAAGGTAAAAATTTCCTGAGGGTTATCCAGACTGGCAGACACAGGAAAAAGTTTGGAAGGCACAATGGCCAAAATGTGATAATAGTAAAGACATTAGCCAGAATGTGAATTCTGTAAATAATGATAATTCCACATGCCAGAAATCAGAACAAAGATGATCTGGTGATAATAACAACAAAGATGAGGATAAAAGTCTGAATATAAATATTGTAAATAATAACTTCTCATGCCAGATAGAATGCATTAAGGTGGTAATAACAATAAAGAAGACATTAGTTCATATGGATATACTATAAATAACAAGAACTCATACCACAAAATTCAGATAAAAGTTAGACATTTTGTATGAGCGAAGAAAGAAATAGGTCCATTTCTATTATTCAATGAGAGGGTAGTTGTAGTAGTGGAATATCCTGCTACCTTTCTGGGACAGTAAGTTGAATGAGTCCATCTGTTATATGAAAGTCATAGCTGATGATTAGCGAGGAGTGTATATGGTAGTGTATATTGTAGTACAGAATAATCCAGTTTGCTCTACAACATCCGTATTTGGTAGTTTACCACTTGGATGAACAATTCATTATTGTACCATTCTCAAGGATACAACAGTAGTGAACATCAGTTAAAATTTGAATTTGTAGATTTATTACACACACACTTACTCATACATATTTATTATCAAAGTATGTATTTTATCAACTAGCCTCAAGGATTCTAACTTATTGAAAAAAGAACTGAGAATTTACCCTTGCATCCTATCCATTACTTTTTTATAATGTACTTCATTTCCTGTATTTATTATTTTTTTAAAATTTGGCAAGTCAGAACTGGGATGTATCTTTAGTACTATATATGTTTATTTTTTCTTGAACATTCTCTCACTTTTTGTCCTAACCTGGCATTCCATTGATAAGACTACCAGGAGATGATGATTGAAAGGACATTGTTAGTGATGAAGGTTTGCTCATGTGATTGATATACATATATATATATATATATATATATATATATATATATATATATATATAACATAGTATATTTGGTATGTAATCCAGGTAAATTCCAAAAGAGATGAACTCAAGAGAAGTCAATGTTAAATTCATTAATTTAATTTAACAGAGTAATATAATTTATAAAGGATTTTTGATGATTACTATGGATAATACATATTTCACCGCTTTGATGTTATTATCACAGCTTGTCAGACCATTGGGTCGGACGAGTCGTGATAATAACATCAAAGTGGTGAAATATGTATTATCCATCGCAATAATCAAAAATCCTTTATAAAAAATATATATATGTGTGTATACAGGGCCAGAGCAAGGTTATCATGTGCCCCTCCCCACAATCTATGATAAAGGATCCCCTACCAACTCTACATCATCTCAATTTTCATAAAGTAGTATTCGTATAAAATACAAATTTTATTATAGACTAATTATGCACAATAATGGATCATATGCAACATAGGTGAATGATTCAACTAGAAAAATTGAAAATAAATACAATTTATCTGAATACAAATTGGAGATATGTCATAATAGATCATTCCATCTTAAATAAATCAACAATATTTTGCAGCAATTTTTAAAAGTTTTAACAAATTCAACATTATAAATAAAAATAGTGAATTTTATATAGTGTTTTTTTAGACTTAGCAGGAACAAAATAAATTCATGGATTTGAACAAAAAAATAACCCTTCAAAAATCCACAAAACTTTTTCATCTTTTAAAAGTCAATTATGTTTACATTTATTTTAAATATATGTAAATGTCACTAGAAGAAAAATCAAATGATAGTGAGTGTCACAAAGCATTGCTCAGGACATACAATTACCTTGGTTATCAGGTTTAGAGGTAGGACACACTGGCTCTCTCTCTCTCATATATGTATATATATATATATACATATAGGGTGGCTTAAATTAATAAAATATATATATGAGGAGGGTGTTCTTAATTCTACATTTTACTTCTTAATTTTCCTTTTCATTTTGATTTTAATTTTATCTTATTTTTATTAAAAAATTAAAATCTTAAAATTTTAATTTTATCTACATTTTTTATGTACATATAATATTTGAATATTTAAATTTTTAAGACTCATGATTTACACCCCTTTGATTTCTTCTCCCTGTATTTTATTTTTTTAATTTTTTATATTTTTATTTTAAATTTAAATTTCACATTTTTATGTATATGTAGCCATAGAATATTTAAATTTTTAATTTTGTTATTAAAAAAAGCTGTAACTTAACTTTATAAGATTTAATTTCCATGAACATCGAGTGAACTTAAATTCAAATATATTAAACTGTCATTCTGAAATATGCACCTAATGATTGCTTAATGCATGAAAGTCATGCCATAGACATAGAATGTATATTTATAAATATATATTAGTCATCCATATACATGCCTGTTTCACTGTATCACAGCTTATCAGTGTGGCTAGACATCCACTTGCTTCCAGCTGGAATCGAAACTTGATGGGTTTGGTGTCAGCCAGAGAGCCTTCTTCCTAAGCTATCAGCACATGGCATGAGAGAAGAGGAAATTTAGCATGTTATATTTATGCAGTGTATACACATGCCAGCCATTGGGAGAACTCAATTCATTACTGAAGAGTAATGCGTAAATTGCAGAAGTGGTAACTGTTTTTAAAATTTTCCTCTCTTGAGAGCTCAATCATAATGAGAGCATACAAGCCTGTTTTGCCATATCACAGCTCATCAGTGTGGCTAGACATCCACTTGCTTCCAGCCAGGATCAAAGTTATATATATATATATATATATATATATATATATATATATATATATGAATGTTTGGACATTAGATTTGTGGTGAATTGAAGTACAAACAATTGAAGTACAAAAATATATTAAAAGAATACAAGAATGGACAAAGTTTGTGAATGAAAAAGAAGAAAAACTTAAAGTAAAACTAAGTGTTGGAATATTAATCAGTGTGTACAATGTGTGATGTAGAGAAGGAATACATAGATAGCAGAAGATGGAGGAAGTGAAATTTCTTATCAGTGTTTCTTTGAGTGTTAGCATGTTAGCAGAGGTTGAGTAGCACTGAATGACATTTCTTTGATAATTGCTAAGCAATGAGCCAATCCTTCCAAAACTACTGGCTTTGAGTTGCTGACTTTTGCATCTCATCTTCTCTCAGAGTTTCAAGATTGGAGGTTCTGAGAAATAAATCTGGGTAATTAAATTGGCTCATCATTTGTCCTAATCACATGTGGCTTTTACATATATGTTCACATGTAGGAGTAATCCCTGTATTTGACATTGTGTGTCAAGCTATTTTCAGCATTGATAAAAATTGTCTGGCAAAACTTTGGAGATATGACAATGTGAAGAATAGAACTGATGGCATTTTCAAGATTATTATTGAGCTTCTAAGTCTCAATTGGAAATTAATTCTGATTTAATACTTCTATTTTCTAATGAAGGAAGGTGTTTTTTTTGCTGAACTTCAAAAATAAGGATGCTTTTGTTTCAATTGTCACTTAAAATAAATCTCCACAATGAAGCAAATGCTCAATAAATATGCATAAGATATATAAAATTAAATCTTTATGAAACAAGAATGGCTTTTAAAGATATTTTGATGACTTTTAAGACCCACACAACATTTCACATACAGCGACAAGGAACTGTACTCGCTATGAAGGCTGAAAAAGTGTTAGAGCAGTGCTCAGTGTTCTGCCTTGTAATACATGGCTCTTTAATGCATTACCTCTCAAAAATTGTAAGGCACACACTTTTCTAATTGACAATCAAGAGGAATAAGAAAAGAATTTAGATTGTGATTAAGTTCACCCTTGTACCTCAACAGGGGTCTTCCCACTTTCCAGAAGTCATCACACACACACACACACACACACATATATATCTTTAAACAAGATAGACGTCATAATTATTCCAACCTGAGGAACCTTTCAGACAACACTTGTCAAGGGTTACATTGGCTTTATTATAAAGGGTCAAAAATAGATGACAAAAAACAATGGAAAACTTACAATACTGGGTGAAGATGGAACTCGTTAAAAAATAAACTTTATTCAATAAATATTAAAATGCAAGGGGGGTGTAAACATATAATTCCACAAGAATGAAATAAAAAAGAAAAATTGTTACACTCACAATCCCTCCAGTAATTGTAAGGCACATAGGAAATGTTCTTTCTGCCTGCACAGGCTCGGCTGCTGGAGTTTAAGGCAAATAGCCTCTAAAACATGAAGATGATATGTCATTCAAGCACTGTGCAAGACAGTGAACCAATTGTCCTGATACAAAGAGGCACATGCCTGACTGTTCAGCAGGTGTTGGCTGATTGCTGAATCCAGAACAGCTTGAGTTGTTCTTATTGGTCTGAGAGGGCTACCTGAACGTATATTAGTGGGGATGTGTTGTGCAACCCACGTCTCCAACCTCAGATTGGTTTAAAGCTATTAATCTATTCTGTGGGTACAAATCTTTGTTTATATATTTTTGTCAGCAGTACCCCAGACAATTTATTGGCCAAATCAATCAGGCTGTAAGACTTTGGTATAAGGTTAACAATCTAAGAATTAGACGAACATTTCTCGGATCTTGTTTGTCATGCGGTGTTGTTCCTTCTTACATTCAAAAACAACTGACCAGAATTAAAACAAATGGTACCTCTGTTGAACACTCCTTAATCAGGTATGAGTTGGACAAATTATTTGACTGTACTACTAAGTGCTTACACTCTTTTCGTTCACTTCTGAATGATATTTGAGTTGAAATGAGCTTTTTAGATTATTTCCGTTTCTCTCGTTATTTGGTGAATTGCAGATTACGTCTTGAAAAATCTGCCAATGAGAGAAATACTAAGTATTTAGATTATCTGATTACGAGAAGGTTTGGTTCTGTCTCCAGTGATTTGCACCAACATATTTTCAATTTTTCAAACATTAGTCTCAGCAGGAGTTGAACTCTCTCACATGGTTTGGACTTATGTATTCCCCCTTCTAAGGTTAATAAGGAACAGATTTACTCAGAGTTTGAGTTATTATATTCTCAAATTATTCATCATGTTCCTAGTTCATCTGAAAAGTGTTCTGAGGTCAAAGCTAGGTTGTGAGAAAGATCATCTGGACTGGTGTGGTATTCATTTCTGAACCATTAAAGCTTTACGTTTGCGGGAGGACATTTATAATACCAATCCGGATAAAGGTTCTGGTGTTGTTATTTTAAATAGACAGGACTACCTAACCAAAATGCATAAAATTATGGATGATCCTTCTAAGTTTACAGTGATCAGTCCTGCCGATACATTTGACAACACCAGTAAAATAGAAGCCAAAATTCAACGTTGGCTGTTGTCTTTGTATAAAGACAATCTGATTTCCAAAGACATCTATAGCAGAATCAGGCTCATAGGTTTGCAACATCCTAGGATGTACGGCCTTACAAAGGTTCATAAGGAAGGAGTCCCACATAGACCAATTTTGTCTATGGTGGGCTCCGTCCAACATGAGTTAGCTAAGTGGTTGGCCAAAATTCTTCAACCTGTGTCTGATGCATTGTCCACATATAATATTTCTGACTCTTTCAGGTTTTCTAGTTTTGTAAGAAACTTAGAATTTTCACCCAGAGAAAAATTTATGGTCTTGTACGACATTGTTAGATTGTACACAAATGTACCGTTAATTGATACTATAAACATTTGTGCAGATATGTTGTACAGAGGAAGCTTAGGCTCTGCAGTCATTCCCGAGGTTTTATTCTTGGAATATATGCGGTTAGCAAGTGAGGTGGTCGAATTTAGTTTTGATGAGACGATGTATGCTCAGAGTGATGGAGTTGCGATGGGCAGTCATTTGGGTCCTGTTCTTGCAAATATTTTTGTGGGATACTATGAGCGTTTATTGTTCAAGAAGGTTAATAAGTCCTTGATATATTTACGTTATGTTGATGACACTTTCTCCTTATACAATAATGCTGCAGATGCTGAATGTTTTCTTGTTCAGTTAAATTCTTTACATTCTTCCCTTCAGTTTACAATAGGGATAGAGAAGGATGGATGTTTCCTATTTTTAGATGTCTGTGTTCAGCACCGGGACAGGGTTTTTGTTACTTTGGTCTTTTGCAAACCCACTTTTACTGGTTTGCATACCAGTTGGAACTCGTTTGTTTCTAAGCCCTGTAAAATAGGTCTAATTGAAACTTTGGTTCACCGTGCCCTTAACATCTGTTCTCTGGAGTGTTTAAGCAGAGAATTACTTTGCTTGCAAAATAGTTTCAAGGGCAATGGATACCCTACCAATGTAGTGAAGCATGAGATTGAGCGTAAGATCAAACATTTCAAGGAACCAACAAATGAAGGACCTAGTCGCTGTCCATTGTGTTTGAAATTACCATGGTTTGGAAGAAAATGTCAAACTGTAACTGCTAAAATTTTGGCATGTGTTTCGTCTGGGTATTATTCGGTTCAGTTATGTGTTGTTTTTCAGACAAAACCTGTGTTTCCATCCTTTAGTAAAGATAGGTTGTCCTATTTTCGAAGAAGTTCTGTTGTTTATAGATTTAAATGCCGCTGTGATGTGGTATATATAGAACAAACCAATCTGAGGTTGGAGACATGGCTTGCACAACACGTCCCCGCTAATATACGTTCATGTAGCCCTCTCAGACCAATAAGAACAACTCAAGCTGTTCTGGATTCAGCAATCGGCAAACACCTGCTGGACAGTCAGGCATGTGCCTCTTTGTATCAGGACAATTGATTCACTGTCTTGCACAGTGCTCAAATGGCATATCATCTTCGTGTTTTAGAGGCTATTTGCCTTAAACTCCAGCAGCCGAGCCTGTGCAGGCAGAAAGAACATTTTCTATGCTCCTTACAATTACTGGAGGTATTGTGAGTATCACAATTTTTCTTTTTTATTTCACTCTTGTGAAATTGTATGTTTACACCCACCTTGCATTTTAATATTTATTGAATAAAGTTTATTTTTTAATGAGTTCCATCTTCACCCAGTATTGTAAGTTTTCCATTGTTTTTTGTCATCTATTTTTGACCCTTTGTAATAAAGCCAACAATGTAGCCCTTGACAAGTGTTGGCCGAAAGGTTCCTCAGGTTGGGATAATTCTGACATCTATCTTGTTTAAAGCTATTAATCTATTCTGTGGGTACAAATCTTTGTTTATATATATATATATATATATATATATATATGGTTAAATAAAAAGAAGTGAAAAACCGTAATTAACTCACCGACACATTTTGTCCTGTGATATCAAGGCAAAAAGACGAAATGAGCTTTATTCCAAATTATGTATCTATAAACAGTGTTGGCAATTATAAAAAGAAGACTCACATATCATTCAAAAAAATTAACAAAAGTTTTGGTTTTAGAATTCCTTCATGTATAGTACAATGTCATGAGATGTTAAAATGAAGGGAATTTAACTGTTTACTTTGGACATTTTATTATGTATGTTCGTCTGTTTCAGTATCGTTTCCATAAGAAAAGGTAAGATTGGGAAAAAACGGGGTGCAAATTGATATTTTATTAGTACTGGATAAAGCCCTTCACAGGACGAAATGCGTAGGCAAGTTAAACAGATTTCCTCTTGTTTTCTTCTTATTTAACCATCCTGTCCTTAATCTCAGATCATAACGGAGTATATATATATATGAATGAATTTTATTAAAAATAAGCAGACACAATGTTTGCAATTTATTTAATCTTATGTGTTTAAAAGAAAATTTGCTACCTTAATACACAAATATATATATATATATATATATATATATATATATATATATAAAGAAAGAGATAGAGAGAGAGAGTGAGAGTTAAAGAACTTGGGATGAAACATAATGACTTCTAATTTAATGTTCAAAAAATATTTATTTTACTGATACAAACTTTAAAGCTGGCAATTGTTTTTGAAGTTTTCCAGAAGCAGTTTTTATAACTCAAACAATTTGCATTTTTACATTTGAACTGCATTTTAGAATTTTCAAAGTACTAATTAGAATATTGGCAATTCTTAACATTGTTTTGTAAAAGAAAGAAAAATGATTCCAAAATAGAAAATTTATAAGAAAATAACTTTGCTTCCTAAGTCAAGAAGTTTTAAGAAGAGGTAAAAATCAGGTGTGAAAGTTTTACAAAGAAATATTTCCAGGTCAGTGAATATGTATTTTAACAGGTTGGATTTGAATCAACAATTAAACAACTTTTTTTTAAAAATGAAAGGTTTTGGTTTTCATTCTAATTATTTGAAATGAGTAAAAGACATATTTCAAAACCTAACAAAGAAAAGAAAACGATTTTTCTTCTCTTTTTTGGCAACAATTTGATACTATTCATATTTTATTATTTTTCTTGTACATTTTAAAATTGTCATCTGGATGATTCTTATTTAGATTAAAATTTCACGAAAAATAAAAGAAAAAACAATTTGTATAACTTAAATAAGAGAAAAAGTTAAGATTAAATTGAAAAACATTATATTTCAAGTTCTTTTTAAAATTCATCTGTATAAATATTGTAATACACAACTTCAACAAAAGTAATTTTGACATTTTATTTTGGTCTGCAGATTACAATGTTATGGTTCAATTATTAAAACTTACAACTGTGTCTGCTATGCAGCACAATTGTGCAAAGCATATGTTAAAGATAAAGGAAGATACAAAATACATAACAAATATTATATGCATTTGCTATATTTATAAGGGTAGTGTGATCCATACCTGAGATAGAGCATTTATAACTATAGATAGTGTAGACATAGGAATCAATACTGCATAGTGACTCTCAGTTTCATGATTGAATGCCCACACTGACTAGATTCAGACATTGTTGACATTTGTAATTACAAAAAATCAGAAGTCATCCTATCGAAGGGTTTCAGTGTACTGGCCTTATTCAAATGTGTTGATCACACCAGATTATAAACTAAAGTTCACTCAGCAGGTATAAAGGTATTGATCCATCTCTTTTTTCTAGTCATGGGTTAAAATAATAGGACAAATTGGGTTCTATAGCCTTGGCTGGCAACCAATCTACTGCAGAAAGCAATAGCCACCTACTGCGGGATAATCTTCTGCCCAGTCAGTCATGTCTCTTTCCAGACATGATCATCCAAGCGTGTATCACATACGGCACTTAACTAACTGACTAGACTGGTGCCAAGATCTCATCAATTTACAATTGTGCTGGCTAGATGTAACCATAAATTCTATGCTAACAGTTTCTTTTCTCACACTTCTTGCTTTTGGAACTCTCTTCTGGCTCCATGCTTTCTAGCCAGCCTTGGTCAGCAGAGGTGTAAGTGCAATGTTAATTGCTATCGACTGTCCTCCTAATTACTTTTTCCTTTTTCTGCTCATTATTAATGTTTCTGTTCCTAATTTTTCCACACACTGTAACCCTTTGTATTTTAATGGCTTTACTATTTTTGCATGGAGTAATATTAATTATATATATATATATATATATATTGAAAGAGAGAGTAAGAAAGGGAGACAAGTATGTATATCTATATGCAAGTGTATATTTACTATAATAAATCAATATATATTTTTTATTTGTATTTATATTTACCTCTTAGCAGATATGCACCAAGAAGTCAATAACCCAATGATAAAAATGAAAACAATTTTATACAACAAATATTTATTATTCAATACAAACTCATTCTTTGTCAATGCACCTAATGCTGTTGTGAATATTAATCAAATAGATTGAACACCGTACTTGAAAATCTCATATCAAAATTCAGATATTAACTACATGCTAGGCTGCAGACCTACTGACGCACTCTCATACATAGACACTGAAACAAAAAAAAAAAAGAGAAATCATTTTTAAGAATATAAAGTTAAGAAAATAGCAGATAAGCTTCAAGTTATATAAATTAATATGTTTATTCAATTTTCAAGTCAATTTTCAATGCATTCACTAAACCACAAGTATTTAATAAAGGCTGCATTGTAAGTGCCTTGTTTGTTTTTCCAAAATGTCCTTTTACTTTAAAAGATATTTAAAATAATTTGAAATAAATTGTTTCTGAGAAAAATATGAGGAATATCTTGGTTGATATTGACAGATAAGTGCATCAATTTGTTAGACTTGAAATATTCCTTCTTTTTCTCAAATAATTTTTTCAATAGAAAAATGCTTTATAAATTTCTACAGGCAATGCATATTTTTCACTTTTTTTAAATATATACTTTAAAATTCTTCACTTATTATTGATAAGGTTTGCAGATTCAAGTAGACTTAAGGATATAAAGTAGAAATAAATATTATTTCCCTAAATTCCATTGTTTTTGTTTGTTTCTATCACAAAATGACGGTTGGATGTGGTAAATCTAACCCAATCAAAAACGCAAACTTTTAGGAGGTGTGGGGCATGGAGAAATGAAGGTGGTAAATTTTTATGAAAGAATTTTGCCTGATTTCTATTCTTCAGAAGCTGTACCTAAAGCTTCAGTACAATATTGAACAATAACTCCTTGAAAAAAAATTATATTTCAAGAGTTAAATGAATAACATCCCTGAATAATATCAGTATGTATTATCACATAAGCTATCCATCAAACCAAAAGCATTAATAAATAAATAAAAGTCTAGCCTATTTTATCTTTGAAATAATTCTGCGCATTTTTATTGTCTTTTTATATTTAATACAACATAATAATAATCTTTCAAATATCACAGATTTTTTTTTGTTTATTTGAAAGAAACATAATTTGATTCTGAGCTTTAAATGTTGTTATTTAAATTCTGTTAGTAAACTTTTCATTCAGATTTCAAAATTTTCCTTTACTGTGTTTGCAAAGAACTACAATCACTCAAAAAGAAATATTTATTTAATATTAAACTGCTTTAAACTAAAAACTAACAGAAAGAAATAAAAAAATAGACGAGAGAAAATGTCTGAAATGCTAAAAATGAAGCTTTTTTTTATTTTTACATTTGTGTTTTTTTTGCCAGCTTTAATATTTTATTATGAAACTAAGTTTCACAGCACTTGGATATTCAATGATTTTTTAAATAGGAAAAATAGTTAGTTAAAAAGTACACTGAAAATATCTAAAAGTCTATAGGGTTTTAATGTATTGATTTAAAATGAGAAAGTTTTAAGAAATAAAATAATTTTGTTGCTTTGTTGTAAAATATGTGAAACTGCAAAACACTTTTACAAGTTTATATATAACATTGCAAAAATGAATTTGAGTTGATATAACAGTCTGTTTCTTAGAACAAAAATGTTGCAAAATTTTATGATCAGATAAATGAATTCACACATGCATATACATATATATGTGTGTATATATATATTAAATATATTGTGTATTTCAGCAACAATCTTTCTTTCATGCAGGTTTCATTAAAAATGACAGACAAGGTATTATGGTTAAGTTTTTAAATAATTTTTCATGTGATCGTATAATTTTTTTCTTTTCAAAACATAAATTATTTAAAAATTGTTCAAATATTTTATTTTTCTGAGCACTTTCAGCTATACTTTTAGCCATGACCTAAAATAAATTTTATTTTATGTGTAACTGAATCTGCATAGTGTTTATATATGTATGTACAAAATCATGTGTATGTTTTATGTTCAGAACATGTAAGCACATTAATGCTGTGTTCATAGTTGGTATTATTAAGTGTTGGATTTTGCCTTTTTTAGTAATAATACTTGTTATTTTTAGCCGTTTTTTGCATGGAGATGATGCTATGATATTTGTATTATCAATGAGTATGTTATAGATAGAGTTTGGTGGGTCTCCATGTGTGTTTAAATGAGATCAAATTGAACTATGGTCTGAGAGATGCTATGTGAGTTTTCATCAAATGGTTGTGGTGTATACAATGTAATTATTTCCGAAACTAAATTGATCAAGAACACAATTCTTCGAAGGACATGTACATTCATAAATAATATTAGCTCTCTGTAGTTTAGACCTTGCAGATGAATTGCTATTTTTGATGATGAAATTAGCAGTTTTAAATTTTGAGTAATTTTTATATAATTTATGTTCTGAAAAAAAAAATATTATAAGATCACACATCATTTTTAATGAAACCTGCATATATATATATATATATATATATATATATAGATACATAGATATAGATAGATATATAATTATTTAGTTTTGGTCATAATTAAATTAGACCAGTACACTGTTGTATTAAAAAGTGTTTAATATAATTATATTGTTGAACTTTTGAATATTTTTCATTTGTAAACAAGTTATTATGCAATCAGAGTTTTTATTTTCCGGTGTCTTCAGGTGATTTATAACTCATTTACAAACTATATATATATATATATACACAAACTAAATCTAAAAGTGAGCCAAAAGGAGACCGCAGTTTCACTCACCGGATCGTCAGGACTGACAATCCGGCGAGTGAAACCGCGGTTGACTTTTGGCTCACTTTTAGATTTAGTTTGTATTTTTGCTCTATTTTCGTACTTTCGTATTGAGCTCTTTTTTGTTAAGGTTTTCATCTTGGGGTTTTTTTTTCTTTTGAACACAGCTTATGCTTTGTTTGTTTCTTTTTTTTATTCCCCTTTACCCATTTGGTAGTACCTTTTGGGTTTGACGACTTACTTTACCAATTTGTTAGCAGTAGATTTTTCTGATTCCGGTCGTGATTAGAGCTCCTGTTTTGTTGGTACATTTTACAATAATATATATATATATATATATATATATATATATATATATATATATATATATGACAATATTAGTCATTTCTTTATAAGGAAACATTTGGTTTTCCTTGACTGAGCAGTCAGTGTAACTTTCAGTTGAAATCTTTCCTTTAAAACAATTTTTTAGGAAAATACCTTTCAAAAATCTACTAACCATTCTCACTCTTTCCAGTTTTGATAGGGGCTTTTATTGTAACCTTTTCCTTGAATTAGTGTGGAATGTCAACATCTTCATTATGTCTTTCTTTTCTCTTCAAGTAACATATTCTATCCATTTTAGTTGTTGAAAGTCCTCAAAAATATAATTTGTTATTTAGTACATTTGTTTGTCTATGATTCTATAGCACTAATCCACAAGTTTCAAAGATGAATAGTCCTTGCTAAGACCTACTGGTTTCATTCACCTGATGCACCAGATATTTAAGAGCACATCTTTAACAGGCCATAAATGGAAGATAACATAATGTTATGTGACAACTGTTAAATTCTGACATTCTTATTTCTCCTTCATATGTATCAAGAGCATCAATTTATGACAAAAATGAAAAAGCATGCTGTACTCATAGCCCAAGCTGCCAATCATAGTGACTTGGAGATAACAATCTTCTTGCATGTAGTGAACTGGAGAAACATATAGCTATGTGGATATTGCATACCAAGTTTACTTCATCTTTGATGGTCCTGAGTGTCATAAATAGTGTGGGCTATGTCATACTGTTCTAATTCTTCCAACAGAGCCTGAGAGTGCATGAACGCGCAGGACATAGTGTTTAAGCCCTGAACAGTGGGTGCACATAATATATTCAAACAGAACTGCTTCCACTCACATGGCCCATGTAAATCAGGAGTGGTTGACTGAAAAATTTTCATTATTATGTCATACCCAATATGTGGTACTGCTGGTTTGAACAGCCTGGACTACGACTTCTTGGGCATCATTCAAAGGAAATCCAACCAGCAATTTCACAATATGAAGAAGTTATTGAAGGTCACCATTGCTTAACAATATAATCAAAAACAATCTTATTGCCATTAAATTTCAGCTTGATATCCTATTTCTATTAGAAATATTGACATTAACTTATTTGGTAGTGTGAGACTTTATTACACATAATGAGAGTTGCTTATCATATTTCAAATAAATGTATATTAATAGCATTATTATTGATATTTACTTTTTAAATTCAGATAGAGGTAGACATTTCTAGGATATATTTATTATAATTAACAGATGAGTATCAGCTTATCATATATGCTCTTATTAAAAATATTCAGTATAACTTCTTTTGCAGATGTTAGGTTTTAGTATGCAAACTAAGTTCAGTATAAATTTTCATTTGTAAGTAAATCCCAAAGATATAGGTTATAAAAATATATCTGATTAACATATTATTCAATATATATCAATTATTTTGCACAATAATTGAGCCTTCTTGACATTCTATAACCTTCATCTGTTTCTCATTCATTGATTTTATCAATACTGCAGTAATTTTTATTGATTCTCAGAGACCTTCTTAAGTATTCTTTTTCATTCTCATATAGATATCTTTTAATAATGAACTACAAGTGTTCTATTTGATTAATATCTGGAGAGGTTGAGGTGGTGACTTCATTAATTTTGTATCTTTGAAATCATCTTTTTTTAGCAAGATGGACAATAGGCAGTTTTACAGAGTGTGAAGGAGCATTATACTCATAAGCTTGAAACACCTTGACTGTAGTGATCAAATTATGTCTTGTCTAAGAACTTAGATTAATTCTTGGCATTTATTTTGATATTTTTATTGACTGAAATTTTACTAGCTAAAATACTATTCCAAAAATACTGGTCTCCCTCCTTGCTACTTGACTACCTCCATGAGGAACCTAAACTTCAGCCTAGCCATCAGTTCAATCCAATATAGCTTGACATTCATCACCAAAAATAACTGTTGAGATATCAGTTTTCATTTACTTTGCCAAATTGAAAATATTTCTCTTTAAAGATATTATCTTAAGAGTAGTAGTTTAGTTGTTTTCAAGTATCTTTTCTGCATCTTTTCTTTTCTGTTTACATTTGCAACACCAGCCTCTTTGGCTTACAGTCATATCACATTGAATACACCGGTTCTCGCTCGATCACCAAAGTTAAGCAACGTTGAGCCTGGTCAGTACTTAGATGGGTGATTGCTTGGGAATACCAGGTGCTGTAAGTATTTAGTGACGGATGTGCGTTGTGGTACAGTGGATATTGGCTCAGAAAGAAAAAATCAGTGAACCGAGTTCAAATTCCAGTAGAATACCCTGCATTCCCTTAAGCACTGGTACCCTTGGAAAAAGTATCAATCCATCCCTTTCCTCCAGTTATGGGTTAAATAACAGGGTAGGACTTGGGAACCCCGCTCTTAAAAACAAATCCCAATGAATCTTGATACTGGAAAAGAAGAAAGTATTACTTGACACAAAACTTATATAAAAACAACAATAAATTGTTGAAAGGAAAAGGTATTACCAGCAAAAACTAAATAAAATTTAGTTGGCAATACTTGACCCGCCAAGGTTGATATGCCATAAAAACAAAACAACCAACAACCAGCTTCTTTAAATATTTTCTTGCTAGTCAAACCCATTTTCTTACATATTAACCTTTTAATTTTACTTCAATCTCTTTTTGCAGTGTTTTTAAAACAAGCTCTCTGTTTTTCTTTTTATCTTGCCAATATTTTCAATTTACTTTTTGATCACTGTCCAGAATTTCCGCTATTTTCAACACTGTATTGCCATCACTACCCAATAACTTATATTTTTGATTGTAATCTTTATATAACTGAAATTAAAAATAAATATCAATAAGTATATTATCATCTATATTTATTTACAATATTATGAACAACTTTTAATTTATATAATTGGCTCTCACATCAGCACATAAGTAATTATAAATATTTCAAATAAAAACTCTTATAAGCTAAAATCAACACGACACATTTCAAATATAAGTATAGCAATAAAATGTTAACAATATAAATTATTTAATACCAATTCTATTGTGAGAAAATTGACTTGGATCATAAAATTTGATAATTATGTACACACACACACATGCGCACCTTAGGTGAATGAATGACGAAGTGTAAAAATTCTGCATAACTGTGTAATTAATTTTCAAAATAAAAGAAAGAACCATTCAAATAAATCTAAAAAAAAACATGATACATTATCTACTGACACTTTCACAACTACAACTGAAAAGAATTTATCTAAGCTTAACATAAAATTTGTTACATCTGCTCTTAAAACATTTAGAAACTTAGTACAAAACAAAATAATAACAACCTAAAAGGTTTGCCACAAAGGATAAATAGACAAGACCTCAAGGAATTTAAATAAAAGATTATATGGACAAAAAAATGTATTACAAAACAACATACCCAATGCATTATTTATTCACTGTAATGAGACTGATTATAATTCTAATTTAAAAATTGCGACTTTAATTAAAAGAGAAAGTAATTTACTGAGGTTAAAATGTATAGAATGTGCTTTGATTACTAAATCATTTACAGTAAATTTGTATCCAAACTTGCAACATGTCACACTTCTTGCCAAATCTTGTTATTACTTAATAATAAAAGTGATAAAAGACTGTATATCCTGCTACATCTAAAATAAAAAATAAATGTAAATTTCAGCATTCCCACATCTTCAACACTTCTTCTTGGTGCATAATCATAACCTATGCTCACATTTTTACATTTCTCCTCCCCACTACGCAGATGTAACTTCATCAATATAAACATTAGTTTAGTCTGATAAAGTCCTCCTAGAAGATAAAATGTGTTACAGAAGTTTTTCACTTTCTCATTCATTTGCCTGACCTTGTTCTTATACATATATATATATATATATATAGGGAGAGAGAGACATACAGCAGACAGACAGACAGTGGTGAATTTATTGACAGAATTTCTCCCAGCTTGAAAATACATTTCATAAAACAGGAAAATTTTGTTCATTCTACCAAAATCATTTCCAAGACTACCAGACAAGGAAATGAATGGATTTTTTATGTGCTCCTTGTTTTTATTTTGCTTTATATTTTTGAAAAAGTTCATGTTATTTGGCAAAACTGTTGGCATTATTTAGTGATGTATTTTAAAAGGTCATGCTATTTAAAAGTAAAAAGTTCAATAACGACAACTTAAAATAAAATTATGGAAAAAAAAATTTTATATTTAGTCTAACTCAAAATTTTCATTAAAAGACAAAAATTTAAAAAAACGTAATTACAAAGAATTTAATTAAGCTATTAAAGAATTTTGATTCTTAGAAGAAATTTTTGCTTGAAAAGACAAAAGGATAAAGTTTACTTCTGTTTTTGTGGGCAGAGATATTTTAATTTTTTCGTAAGATTTTTAGATTTCACAGCAGACTTCTCCATCTCTGTCTGTTTGAAAAGCTATGTATCTGGTCCATCATAAAGATGAATAATAATTTCCCAAATGCCAAAAAAGACAAAAAAAATTATAAATAAATTTTAAAGCTTAAAAGACTGGCAATATTGAAGAGTTTACTGAATTTTTAAAAAATATTTTCTTATGATATTTCAGTCACATTTTTTCATTTTATATTTGACTCTAATTTATTCCATTATTTAATAAAAGAATGAATGATAAAGTAAAATCATGTTTTATTTTATTATATGAGTTGTTGCCAAAACTCCTTTCATCACAGCTGAACAATAGGACAGCAATGACAGAAATCCTTGCTCTCTATAGTTAATGTTTTGATATTTATAACTGTGGAGTGAAGAATCTCACAATATTTAGCTTGAAAAAGGGACATATTAATTAATGAATAATAAAAAACGATTTTAAAGAATTAAAAGAAAACAGTAATAAAGAGAGAAAGACAAATAACATCAAGTCTACAACAAAAAAACAAAGGCTTCATTGATTATAGTGGATTAAAGTGTTAGTTCAAGAATTTGAAGACAGTAATTCCAAGTTGAATCTCTGGGCCAGACAGTGTGTATTTAGTCTCAGTGGAAATACAACTAGCAATAACTAAGCAGTTTTAAAATTAACAAGACAAGATAGACATAGATATGGGCAGTGAAATGGGAACAATCTACCACTGTAGATTAAATACATGGTTCAGTTCAGAATTCTCAGTAGATTACCCAAAGTATACCAGATGACACAACAGCCAAAACATTGTGATAACAACAACAAAGATGCAGACAATAGTCAAAATGTAAACAACAATAACTCTCAATCAAAAAACTCAGTCTGAAATTGTCATAATATACATATATGTATAAATAAATTATACTATATATATATATATATATATATATATATATATATATTTATTCCATTTGTAAACGAGTTATTATACTTTATATATATATTTATATAACTCATTTACAAATGGAAAATATTCAAAAGTTCTACAATATAATTGTATTGAACACTTTTTAATACAAATGTGCACTGGTCTAATCTTATTATAACCAGAAATTAAGTAATTAAACAATCAATATATATATATATATATATATATATATACACACACAAAATTAGAGCATAAACATATGGTCATTATTATTTTAATATTAATGGCATACTGTAACTTGTAGCTATGAAGTTGTAGTATGCCATTATTATTAGAATAGTATTAATTACCATATATATATATATATAAATTATTTACACATATATAAATTACATATAGTCATCCACATACAAGACTGTTTTGCTGTATAACAGCTCATCAGTGTGGCTAGACATATGATTGCTTTCAGCCAGAATCAAAACTCAACTGATTTGGTATCAGTCAGAGCCTACTCCTAAGCTATCAGCGCATGGCTGAGAGAGGAGGAGATTTTAACTTGCTATATATACGTGGTGTATACACACACCGGCAGCCAAGAGAACTCAATTCATGACTGAAGAGTAATTATATATAATATAAATTATATATAATATTTATATATATATATATATATATATATATATATATATATATGTCAGATTAAATAAATTGCAAACATTGTGTCTGCTTATTTTTAATAAAATCCATTCATACTCATCTTTTGCATATTACAATTGAAAGATGCCAGAAATGAGCTGTAACACTGACAGATGTTATCATTTATTTCTCAAGGTACCCAAGTACTTTCAATCTCTTTCCAAGATCATCTTCAGTGGTGTGAGTTATGGTAACAAAAAATAACCACAAAAATGTGTTGTTAAAAATTACAATAAATTATTTTCTGCTTTAAATCCCTCTTCTTCGGTCTTAGTGTTAGCTCAGCTGGAAGTTCTTTGCAGTTACGAAGTATGGTGGCAATGCCTTTACATTCTGAGGGTACCGGGTTGGCAGTTTCCTGGTTGCTGCTTCCGACTGGTAGTTAGGAGCCCAAACTCTTGTGTAGCGTCTTGAGAGGCTGCTCTGATCAACAGTTGAATAATACCGGGGTTATTGTAGTGCCATATTGTGCATGGAAGGGTGTCCCTGCAAGAACGTTCGGTGGGCAACCCCGAGGCCACATTATGTTGTAGATCACGCCAGTCTCCATCCTTCATATCCTTCATACAAGTGACCGACTGATTCTACTCTAAGACCTCTCCTCAACTGAATCACTATGGAAAAAAGCAAACATAATAGCAAAACTAAACCAGCTAGTCTGAAAACGCCCAAACCAGTCTGCATCTCTTTCACTAACATACTAACTTCCTCAGCATAGATTCATTCCTTCACACTAATTCACCTGATATCTTAGCCTTATGTGAAACTAACCTTAACCCTTCTATCCCCTCTTCTGAGTTCTACGTTCCTGGCTACCTTCCCCTCTTCAGGAAGGACTCCAATGTTCATATGCATGGGCTTGGTGTGTATGTCAGCAAACACCTCCCCCTAGCTAGGGTGACATCTCTTGAATCCCTGGATCATTCTTTCATGTGCTTCTGTCTCTCACTTCTAAGCTCGATCAGCTATCTCTTTTTTCTCTACCACTCACCTTCCTCCACTGACTGTTTGTTACTTGACAGCATCTCTGACAATATCGACAAAGCCATTTCTTCCCATCCCTATGCCCATATATTTGTGTTTGGTGACTTTAACGCCCACCACACCAAGTGGCTGGAGAACTCTGTCACTGACTCTGCTGGTGTCCACACCATGAATTTTTCAATCACCCAATCCCTCACGCAAGTGGCGAACTTCCCCACACGTTTCTCCGACAACCCCAACGGAAGGGACTCACTACTAGACCTCTGCTTCACTTCCATCTCAGACTCTTGCACTACCAAACAACTCTGCCCACTCTGGAACTCTGACCACACCGTAGTTTCCGTCAACATTTCATTCCTCTCCCAGCCGACCCAAGAAACCCAGACCAGTAGAATATCCTACTGCTACCAAAGGGCAGACTGGGATTCGTTCTGAGACTTCTTCTGTGACGTCCCATGGAACAACGTTTTTAGTCTTCCCATCGAAGAATGTGCATCTGAGGTCTCCTCCTGGGTTAAGGCTGGCATTGATGCCTTCATTCCTGCCAGGAAATTTCTGCTGAAGTCTCATTTGTCTTCATGGTTTTTGCCCACTTGCTCAGCCACCATTGCCCACCAGAATCATTTTTTCTTACTCTACCATAGCTACTCGTCGGACCAAAACAGGCACCTTTTCACTTCAGCTCGTAATAAGTGTAAAAAGATACTTAATGAAGCTAAGACGTTGTTTGCTTCCAGAATGAAACAACACATAGCATCTGCTAAGTTTGGCGCCAAAGACTACTGGCGACTCTGTAAAAGTGTACTTAACAAAAGTAGGTCCACAATACCCCCACTAATCAATAATTTTGAGGTCCTCACCTCCTCAGCGGACAAGGCTGAATGCTTTGCATGGAGATTCTCGAACAATTCGTCTGGGGTTTTTACACCCAACTTCTCACCTAGAACTGAGGCTCAACTGAATGATGTCCACATTCCAAACTATCTATCACCCCCCCCTTCTGACGTTTCCTATATCTAACCACTCTTTCTATTTACCTTCCCCTATGTAGCCTCAAGCACAATAGTGGCAGTGGAATGCCTTGCTTGGGGTGAAACGATTAAAAAAAAAAAGGGTTGACCTTTGATTGTAATACACAAAAGATTATCTGTAAGTATTAATGGATTTTATTAAAAATAAGGAGGCACAATGTTTGCAATTTATTTAATCTAACATGTCTGAAAGAAAATTTGCTGCCTAAATTCATATGTATATATATATATATATATATATATGCCTTTAAATATTATTTAAAAAGCTATTTTAGAATTTCAGTTTCATTAAAATAGAAGTATTTTTATTTTTTTGAAAATATTTTTCTTAAAAAAAGAAAAAGAAAATTTTAAGGAAAGAAATCAAGAATAAATTATTTAAGAATATCAATGTATAATAGAAATTTCTTTAACTTAAGACAGTTTCAAGACTGTAGTACTAAAATAATTTACTTTCTTCTGACCGTGTTTTAATAACTGGTAAGATCTAAGTGCTAAATAAGAAAGTACAGTTTAAATTTTCATCATTTTAATTATATCCATAAAATTAATAAATTATATTTTATTTTTTTAAATTTTCTTTAGTACAAGTCCATGTTAGCAAGGGGACTTGTTCAGTGTGAGGTATTTACCTGTGCTGTGAACCATTTTAAAAACATACATAGGAGATACATAATGCAAAAATTTTTTTTAATTTTTATTATATAACAATTTTTAGATTACCAAAGTTTACTCTGTATCGGAATCAATAAATTGAAACATTTTGTAAAATTGCTTTTTAAAGGTTTTTCACTAATTTTGCTAAAAATTGTTTTTCTAATTAACAAATGAAATAAAAGGCTAAGGCAGTCTGAGTCTGAAGGTGTGGCTAAAAATAAGCTCCATTAACTAAAAGGTTTTACTTTTGATTGGTAGCTAATTGTACTCTATAATAATAACATCAATTCTAAAATACAATATGCTCTCAGCTCCAATACACACCCAAAACTTGACCTTGCTTTTTAATTTTTTAATAATTTGTGTGTAGAATATGTAAAAAAAAATATGTACAAAAACTTTTGAGACCAAAATCCTGTCCTGTGTTTCAAAGAAAAGCCAGTTAAGGGAAATATTTTAATACTGTTTAAATACATAAATGACACATGAAAATAAACAAAAAAGTTACTCTATATGCAAGTGTCATGTAAGTTAATATTTAGCCTTGATTCAAGCATAGTCTTTGCATTTACACTATGCCCCCTGGGAAAAGCATGTTTAGGTTCTATAGACTTGGATGGTAGCTAGTCTAAGAATAACACTGCTCTGAATTCAAATTCAGGAAGAAGGCAACAAAAAGCCACACCAACATATTCCAGAAGAAACCATGACAGTTTACAGATAATAAAGAAAAGCAATCTGTGGAGAGCCATGATCACCTGTGTCCTGAAGGGAATGAGATTTACAATTCACAGATAATAAAGGAATTTATGAAGAGCCATGATCATTGTGATATAGGAACAAGAAGAAGTTTATGAAGCTTTATTTGACTAATTCGACTTTAGTGGGGAAAATGTTTAATTTGCTCTGATAGATGGTTACAAACAAGAGAGGAAATGGGATGTGTTTATTTTACTCCCACAGAGTATATATATATATATATATATATATAGAGAGAGAGAGAGAGAGAGAGAGAGAGAAAGAAAGAAAAAGAAATAATGGAATGTAAAGAAAAAATTTATTTACAAAATTATTCAGTTATTACCCTTAAATTTTTAAATGTAATAATTTGACAGAAATTTATAACTTTATTTTTTATTATAAATGCTGATTTAAAGAGTGGGAGAGATACTTGTTAAATGGGAGCAATATTCATTGCATAGGCAAATGGTAGATTTGTAAATGTGCAAAATGAACTCTGATGAGAAAAATTTTCTGCCATGACACAGTGACCCAACTACTGACTTGATGTATTTGTTCAACTTCAAGTCAGTTGAAAATGTGAAGTCAAGAAGGCATCATGTATGGCTCTACAGCAGTCTAGCATTAGCCATGAAGGAAACCTTTAGATATTTATAAATTCAAGAAAGGTCAGTTTCTTCTTCTAGTTAAGTATAAAATGGGTAGCCGCTCTTTACATGAATTTACATGTCAAAGGCTGAACCTGGTATCTAGTATCTAAACTTATTTATAAATGAAACTTTGTGTGTGTGTGTGTGTGTGTCCATTACCTATAGACTCCAAAATGGCTGAACCAATTTTCTTGAAAATTTACACAGTTGTACGTTAAGCGTCTGCGAGTGTTCTTAGCTAGGTTTTGTGTCGAGGTACCCCCGATAAATATTGAAAATCGATAATCAAAAAAATCAGGTTATAGAAGAAGTGGTCTGATTTTAATCAAATTTGATACACTCATAGACAAAGACATAAGAAATGATATTCAGAAGTTTCAAGGTTGCAGTTCTTACAATAGTGCAGGAAATCAATAATATATATATATATATATATATATATATATATATATATATAAAAAAGGCAAGATGTTTGTGTGTGTGTCTGTTTATCTATCTGTATGTCCTTAATACAAATCCACAATTTTTATCCGATTCTCACGAAATTTCATACAAATATTCTTTAGGCTGAGTCTGAGCTCCGGGACCATGGATTAGTTTTAAAGCTTTCATTACACCCAAGCAATGCCGGGCTATACTGCTAGTTGATAATAGTAGTGTAATATAGTAACAACTTTATGTAGAAGCTTATAAAGCTTTATTTGACTCATTCTGCTTTAATACTGAAAAACATTTATTTTATGATGATGGATTGTTACAAGGAAGAGGGAAAATAAGATGTTGTTATTTTATTAACACAGCAAACTATGTTCTGATGGAACACAGACAAAAACTAAATATCTAATATACATGAAATGTACTCCTTGAAATGCATGCCCACATATCTGAGATGGCAAAAAGAAATCTAATATAAATGTGGGTGCCCACACACATAACAAATATGGAAATCAGTTTAACTTGATGAATGCATTTGTTTGATCAATGAATGGTCATGGTAATCCATCCACTGCCTGTATTCAAATTCCAACCACCAAATTTCAGTGAACAGAAGAGGTGATATCTCTTCAAAACTGGTTACTCTAATTTCTTGGATCTCATCTGTTAAATCAAGCAATTTTTCTTCTTTTATGTGCCATGTCTCTTCAAGACATAAATGATCATGGCTCTCCACAACCTTCTATCATTTGTAGCTTTTAACAAGGTTTTTCTTTTTGCTATCTCTTCTTGTTATGCCAACTATTTATGTATACAAGTTTGTTAGGCTATTTGCTGTTTTCGTTTATCCATCTTGTTTTCAATACGTCATGTGAGTGTCAAATTATCCTATCCTTCTTTCCTCATTGTGTATGCAAGAAATTTCAAAAGTCTTTTTCGGATTTTAAATATAAGCATCCTTTTTGTTCCTATTTTCTTTAAAACTTCCTTATTAGTCATATATTCAGTCCATGATATTCTCATTTCAATTCTATAGGACCACATATCTGTTGCCTCAAATTACTTTACCTGAGAGAAGATTATCTATCATTCACTATCTGTTATGATACTCTATCTATATTGGAATGAACTCTTCCTCCTTCATAAATACTAACCTGCAAGACTTCCTAAAGGAAGTAGTCGAGACACAGTGTAACTTGACAGTTCAAAAGGACATTACTATATGCTGACTAATAACACTTTTGTATATATGTTCTGTGATTTCAATACACTGTTTCAACCTTCCTTATTCTGTTCATGTATTTCTTCCTGGCCCTAACAGGCCACAACACTATCATATAGGTGCATTGAAATTACGTAACTGTGAAATGAATTTCCATCCACACAAATATTCTCATGCTTGCATGTCCCTGACAACAAAGTAAAATTAATTCACTATTCTTTTTTATAGCTGAAACATTAATCCACATAAATGGCTACATTCATATAGAGACATTTGTAAGATTGCATAAAATTATGCTTCAATCTTCTGAACACAACACTCAGTCAGTCAGTTAAGTGTCCTAAATGATACATGCTTGGGTAATCATGTCTTGAAAGAGACATGAATGACTGGGTAGAACATTTTCCGCAGTAAGTTGCCATTACTTTCTACAGTAGACTGGTTGCTAACCAAAGCTATAAAACCTAATTTGTCCTGCTATTTAATCCATATCTGGGGAAATAAGCAATGGATTAATACCTTTCCCAAGAGTTATTGCATATAAGTGAATGCAGTGAATTCAACTGGAATTCAAACTTGGCTCTCTGATTTCTCATTCTGAGTTACACAGCTACACACTAAATTTCTTTTTCATGTGCCATGTCTCTTCAGGATGTAGCTGATCAAAGCCTTCCACATGGATCTGTTTCTTGTCACTTCTCTTGGCATCTCTCCCAAACTCCTCTCTGCAATCCATTTGCTCAAGCCTATCAAATATGTCTCACACTGTTTTCACTTGTCTCTCTTTCCTTCTATTCATCCTGAGAGTATTAGATTCTCCAGACCCTCTTTCCTTATTATATACCCCCATTCAACACCATCAGAACAAAACTATAAACTTTCACTCAACTTTTGCTATTTTACTACTTCTGAAATTATAATTTTTTTCCTTGTTATCTGAAATAATATCTTTTCTCTCATTTTGAAAATTACTTCAATTTAATATCAAACAATATCCACTCTCAACTCATATTTCGTTGCTTGTTGATAGTCTTCCATGCATGCCATGAGGTATTACATCTATAAAGTAATAATAATATGGAAGCATTGCAATGATAAAAGTGACCACCACTTAAACAATATTTAAAG
Organism: Ascarosepion bandense; assembly: GCA_037127315.1. Classification (NCBI taxonomy): domain Eukaryota; kingdom Metazoa; phylum Mollusca; class Cephalopoda; order Sepiida; family Sepiidae; genus Ascarosepion; species Ascarosepion bandense. Next base: position 3,851,278 of record JBBBDQ010000627.1, read on the forward strand.
TCTAATTATTATGATTTTATCATAAAGACAAGTCCATCAAAACATAATTATTATTTGAAATGAAATTTATAACCAGGAGTAAAAGGATTAATTAATAACAGATCTATGACCAGCAAATTTCACTATAGAGAATAGCATTAAATTGAATATGCCTATTATTGAATGTCATTTAATGCTTTCTTCTGTTATTGACTAGTAAGAAAAGAGTAGTGAACTGTTATGTGATATCTGTTCTCCTATATGACAGCAAAGGCTGAACAATCTCATCAGAGATGAAGGAAAGACTTGAAGCAACAGAAATGTGGTTCTACAGAAGGATGCTTAGGATATCATGGATTGAATATATGTGCAAATAGAAAGTTTTGGGAGAATGGAAATGAAAGGGAAACTTATACTTAACATCAGGAAAAGACAGCTGAAGTTTCTGAGACACTTAATAAGAAAAGAGGGCTTGGAAAATCTAATACTCACAGGGTGGATAGAGGAAATAAAAACAATGGAAAACAATGCATGACATACTTGATGGGGTTAAGCAAATGGATGGAAGAGCAGAGTTTGGGAGAAATACCAAGACAAAAGGTATTAAGAACTACAAGAGATAGGAAGATGTGAGGGCCACATTCGCCGATGCCCTGAAGAAACATGACACATAAAAAAAGAAGAATGAGAAAACATAAGAACAGAGCTTGGTTTTTCCTAACTATAATCTAATTCTATGTACAAATGCAATGTGGCTTAAAATAGATTTTGTTTGTGAAAATAAATGCAGAAAATGGTATCAGTGAGGTGAATTCAAGTTCCAGTTGAATCTGAATTTGCTTCACACATAATGCCTCTGAGAAGGGCAACTAAATCCAAAATCAACCTGAAAAATAATGGGCTCCATCAGGCTCTCTTGTTCTAGACACACCCATTCCTTTTGCTATAGCTGCAGTACAGTTATTGTCCCCAAATATATTATTCTAATTATGGTGGTATCAGACAGCTGATTACTACTCTGAGTTTTATGCACTCAAAACAATTAATCTTTAGGCAACTGACAGTCACCCTAGGAGCTTCTAATGAATCTAATTCCCCCGTCACTAAACCCAACATTCTAAACCTTGAGTGGGCAGCATATACACATATCATGTCCATGCCAACCAAACTAACTTAAGTGTGAGTTACATCGATCTGTCAAAAGATGTTTGGCAAATATGTTAGTTAGCCTTAAGAAAATTAATAAATAACTAAAAATAAAAATAAATCCCTCATTACTATAACACCTGAATTTTTTCTTATGATTACAGGAATGTTCAATTGCCTCAAAACTATAAAAATTTAATTACAGGTGAGGTAATATTTTGTTCATATATTCACTCCCTTAGCAGAGGGAGAAATATAAGAAAAAGTGGTCCATGCCCTCATGATGGAGCTAGGAAGACATAGATGCAAAATTTGTAATTTTCAGATGATACAGACATATATATATATATCCTGCCAGGGGCCGCATTTTCTTTAGTAAATTATATTCTGTGTGAAGGCTGATAGATAAAATAAATACTGTTTAAAATATCTACTCAAATATGTGTATCTACTAAAAATAACATTTGAAGTAATAAAAATGTCAGATTAAAAAATAAGATCCCTTAATTCTTTAAAAATTGTTTTGTTTACATATCATTTATGAAACCAAGCAGTGAAGTAAATAGCCTAAGCTATCGCCCGGTTCACACTCCACCCACATCTTTTGAACAGGTGAAGAGGCTCATCCCTTGTTCCCTGCTTAGGATGTGGTTTTCGGCTTTCTTTTTTCCAATCTTCTTACTCTTTTCTTTTTTTTTTTTTTTTTCTCAATTGGAGTAGATAGATTAAACTATCGTCTGGTTCACACTCCATCCACATCTTTTGAACAGGTGAAGAGGCTCATCCCTTGTTCCCTGCTTAGGATGTGGTTTTTGGCTTTCTTTTTTCCAATCTTTTTACTCTTAAGTAGCCCCCTGCACATCAGTGGCATTACTGCCTTGCTTGGGGTGATATGATTAAAAAAAAAACATTTTGAGAAAATTCTAACAAGTGAGTGTGCTTTAAATGCAAACAGAACCTTGCTGGATTGTGAAGCTCTTCAAAGCCAAATGTTTAAAGCATGCTAGATCAGATTGATTCTTCCTGTAAAACAGGTCACAGGTTTGAATCCTGCTGGAGGGCACATTTTCTTTACGAAGTTTTCTCAGGTATCCAGGCCTATAGCCATAATAAATACTGTTTAAAATAGAGTGTCTCCTCAAATATGGATATCCACTAAAAATAATGTAATAATAGAGTAATATATTTATTACTTTTTTATCATAAAAATAAATTTCACTAAAGATGACTGCAAAGTACTGCAATTAAGCTTTTTATTTAATTTTTCTTGCATCTTTATGCATCTTTTTACTGCTCATAAAGTATGTAAAACTTGTCTAAATGTTCTGCATATCTGAGTACTTTCTGCTATTCTTTTAGCCATTATCAAGGATGATTTTTATTTTTATTTTTAACTGAAGGCATGAATTTTTTATGTGTGTGTCTAGAGTTATAGGAATGTTTTATTTTCCAAATATGGTCAGTACATTGTAGCTGTGTTCATCGTTGATGTTCTTGAGTTTTGTTTTTTTTGTTTTTTTATTAATGCTTCCATTAGTTTTTTTCATATTTGGCTAACATACTTGTATTTTGTACAAGTATGTTGCAAATGAAGTTTGATAAGTTTGGATATTTGTTTAAATTTATTTTAATTGTGTTAGGGTCAGACATAAAAAGAAATTCATACATTCAGTTAAAAATAAAAAAAAACATCCTTGTTATAGCAAAAAGAATAAACAAAAGTGCTCAGACATGCAGAACATTTGTACAATTTCTACACATTCGTGTTTAGAAAAGAAAACACTTATATGAACAAAAAAAAAATTGTATAAAAAAGCTTAACTTCAGTGCCTTGTCATTTGTCGTTAACAAAACTTGTATAAAAAATGTATTTCTGACTATATATATATATATATATATATATATATATATATATATATATATATATACACAATTATAAGTACATAATACATCACTCAATAAATCCCGGGTCTGACTAACAAAACAACAACTTTTAGGCAAAATTCAACTTTATTCATCAACATAGTCTCCTTCTAGGGGGATACACTGATTCCAATGCTTCTCTAACAATTTGATGCCTTTTTTGTAGAATAATTTGTCTTTGATCTCAAAATGCAACTCAGTTTCCAATATCACTTCTTCATTGGAGCCAAATCTCTTTCCCTTGAACATTCTTTTGAGGAAAGAAACAGCCAGTAGTCACTGCAAACAGCCAGTAGTCACTGGGGGCCAGATCTTGAGTATAGGGTTGATGCAGAAGAAATTCAAAGTGCAATTCATGTAGTTTTGCCATTGTTACGATCAACTTGTGACATGGTACATTGTCTTGGTTATTTTTTCTTCTTTATTTGGGATCATTTTTTGGTGATTTTTTTCCTTCAAATGCACCAATAATGCTAAATATAATATTTGCTATTGATGGTTCTTCCTTTCTCAAGGTAATCAATGAACATAATACCTTGCACATTCCAAAATACAGAGGCCAAAACTTTGCATGCCGATGTTTGCAACTTTAGTCGCTTTGGATGGCTTTCACCAGCTGCTGTTCACTCAGCTGACTACTGATTTGACTCCAGAGTGAAGTGATGGGTCCATGCTTTATCTATTGTCACATATTTACACAAAACTCCTTCTTGTTGCATTGAAATTGTTAAAAACAACATTCTGAATTGTCAACGCATTGTTGTTCTTGATCAAATGTGAGCAAACGCAGCACCCACTTTGAACAACTTTCTCATTTACAAATGTTCATGCAAAATGGTGAATACACTACCATCTGATATATTTAACTCCTCTGCTATCTTATGCAACTTCAATTGACGATTGGCCAAAACAAGTTTAGATTTTTATGGTGTTTTCTGGAACAACTGCCAATTTTGGACAATGTGGGCATTCAGCATCATTTGTGTTTGTATAAACATGTTTAAAGTCCACATATCACCTCTTAACTGTTATTTCCAATGGAGCAGAGTCTGAATAACACTTATCAAGTTATCGCTTTGCTTGAACAATATTTTTTCCCATCAGAAAGCAATGCTTTATCAACACATGAAATTCAGGTTTTCCATTATTTTGAAAATTTGCAACAATAGCTTCATTTAAATCACTTTAATTTGTAAACTAATAATCTGATTGGGCCCCAATTTTGTTACATGCTATTTGAAGGTTAGTATGGATGTTTTTATTAGTTTTGCCATCTATATGTCAGACCCGGGACTTATTGAGTGATGTGTTAGATATATGATAAAAATGTATATTTTAAGGTATACTATATTTATCAGTAAAAGTCCTCAGTAGTGGGGAGACAGTAAAGGTATACTATATTTTAAGGTATACTATATTTATCAGTAAAAGTCCTCAGTAGTAGGGAGACAGTAAAGGTATACTATATTTTAAGGTATACTATATTTATCAGTGAAAGTCCTCAGTAGTAGGGAGACAGTAAAGGTATACTATATTTTAAGGTATACTATATTTATTAGTAAAAGTCCTCAGTAGTAGGGAGACAGTAAAGGTATACTATATTTTAAGGTATACTATATTTATCAGTAAAAGTCCTCAGTAGTAGGGACACTGAAGTCAATAGTGAGAGGAAACATTGTCTCATACTTCAACACTGCACAATTTTCAGGCTATATATATATATATACATAGAGAGAGAGAGAGAGAGAGAGAGATGAGTTGGGGAGATCAGCCAGTTATGCTACCATGGTTTCAATCTTTTCGGTTTCATCAGGTGAATTGTATTAATCACCTGATGAAACCAAAAAGGTAGTGGTAACTTGTAAACCATTACTTTCTGATGAGGTGTTCCTGCCTTACCTGAACATCTAATTCTGAATTTTCAAAACCAGCTGATATTCTCTGGGAAAATTCTTGTTATTTGCTTTGTTGTTCTTCCAATATTCAACTCTATTACTTAACCTCTGTACACATAGAGATTCAACTCTAACTAGAGAGCTTTCATTTTTTATTTTTTCTGGATACCTGATGTGATGCCATCTTTATTTGTGAACTCTAGTCATATAAATAGTAACATTACTTGAATTTATTATATGGTACTACTATAATAGTGTAATCAGCTGATCTCCCCAACTCAAATATCTAAAATCTCTACATGTTAAAGCTTTATTTCCCTTCCAAAACATGTATTGAGCACTTTCTAATACAACTGTTTACTGGCCTAATTTAAATTTGACCTATTACTGTTTAGCATATATACTAATTGAATTAATGGATTTATTTTTAATCTGATTTTCATTACTTCAAATTTTAGTAGATACCTATATTTGAAAGGATGCTCACATTTTGAACAGTGTGTATTACGTTAAATAAAGTTTTCTTGAGTGCTCAGGCAGTTTAACTTTAAAAATTTAATTCTCTGACAGGGTTTGAACCAGCCCTCCACTTTATAGGACAAAACAGTCTGATCAGGCATGCTTTATAGCTCTTGGCCACAGAGGGCATCAAATTCCATCAACGTTCTATTTACCATTTTAAGAAAAACACATCTCATTCATATTTTTTCTCATATCTACTCAGTTTTGTATCCCAAATGTAAACAAAGCAATTTCTAAAGAATTAATGGATTTATTTTTAATCTAACAATTTCATTACTTCAAACATTATTTATAGAAGATACCCATGTTGGAATAGATACCTCTTTTAATAAACAGTGTGTATTACATCTACTGGCCTGCACTTTTGACATACTGTTTAACAAATGGGACATCTATTCAAACACAAGTATCTACTAAAAATAATATTTTAAGTAATTATATTTATATAAAACAGATAAAACGTCTTGTTATTTATGGTCTTGATGATAACTTTCAAGACTTTCGTAAGATATAACATTCCTTTCAAAACATTTTTCTTATAACTTGCCCTTTTCTTTTTGACTATTACTTTAAGTTTTATTTTTCATAATGCTGTGATTTTGAAAATTCTAATCCAAAATAGTTTCATATAGTAAATTACTAGCTGTCATATATTGTATATACTAACATACTAACCAGTCAAAAGGTAGATCCTGAGCTTAATATATTCTCATTTTGTTTTATAAAATATTTTTCCTTCAAACAAATTCAGGTCAGAATAAAATAAATACTGAGTAGACTATTTTAATTTTTTTCAAGGAAATTATTTAATGATTGCTTTACCTACTTTCTCTAAGTACAGTTGGGAGATGTTGCAAAGAAACATATCTCCAGTGAAAAGCTATTTTGTGACATTTGAATATCAGTGTTAAGGCATGCTGCAACTGATCAGAAAAGTTCAGAGGCCTAAAACTATTCCAGTCGTGACAGTGAATACCAATTTCAAAATTCTCTAGTGTTATCCAGCATTGTTCTTATTTTCTGCTACATGGAATTATACCATGTGTAAAATACTTCTCCAACCAGTCGATAAATAGGAAGAAAGTAAATTTCTAATCATCATGAATTGTGCTTTTCTTTTCATTTGCTCAAACTCATTATAACTGTGATTTATCTTTTGAGACAAAATCCAAAGCCCAACGATTTCATGCTTTCAGAAGACGTTTTATAATCATGTAATCAGTACTTTATAAGCAACTGGAAAGAAAGACTAATTAGCAGAAAGCATTAAAAACTTGAAAAGTAACAGGCAACAATAACAAAATGATTTTTCAATCAATCAATCAATCAACTTGAGAAACAATTATTATTTTCTTTAAAAGAAGTAATGATTTGTGACAGTTTATGTGAATGAATACAAAGTGCACACAGAAGACATAACATTCTGGGTTTTTCTGTTTCATTATTGAATACCAAAGACATCTTTAACTCCTTTCTGATTCATCTTGGATCAAATGACATTAAATAAAATCTATCAAAGTATGATCATTCTATTAAGAAAAAAAAAACTATCTTTGCTGTTTGCGAACAATAACAGGGTGATCACCGGATTATATTTATTGATGATCTGTTTTTGTTTTGTTTTTTAATCAAAACGAACAAATCCCTTGGATAACCATGCAAAGTTTTACTTCATTTTTTGTTCTTGCTCCTGGGATCAACAACTTGAAGATGAACGGGATTTGTTATGCAAAACTTGATTTTCTCAAATAATTATCTTTTTACTTCATGACAAATAATGAAATTTAATGACATTTTTTTTCAATTATTTTTCATAATATCTGTTTGGTTACCAAATATTCAAGTTTCTTCAAATGTTTATTCATATTTATTCACCTACAGTAAACATAAATTCAATGCTAAACAATGTATCTGCTGTAATCTGTTACCTTATTACCCATGGATCTTTTAATGTTTTGTAGCTAATTACACAATTTAAAAATATTTCAAAAATAAAATATTTAACTGTACAAGTTTCCCTATGTTAATCTTTTTGGGGATGGAAAAAATTTATGGTATTGAAATGAATACATAACTTTTACTCAACCGGTAATTGACCACAGATACATTTTTATTATTTATTATTATTTCTTTAATTCTATTTCTCATTATTTATTTTTTAACTATTTATTATTATTAGTGGTACTAGTATTACTACTACTATTAGTAGTATTTTTTAAAGCCTTTTTCTATTGCATTTTATTGGAAAGGTAGGCTTCTAGGAAAAAAAAAATGAGTTCTAATCTCACTAGAGGCTTGTTTATTATTAATTCATTTTACTAACAAGCATGTTCTTCCAATATTCAACTCTGTTACTTAACCTCTTTACATAGAGAAACTTAACTCTAACCATAGAGCTTTCATTTTTTATTTTTCCTGGATGCCTGATATGATGTCATCTTTGTTTGTGAACTCTAGTCATATTAGTAGTAATATTATTTTAATTTATTATATGAAGCATTGTCATTTTTTTTAATGGGTATTTCTTCCATTTTAGTTCACTTGCATTTTATTGAAAATCTTTAACCATCATTCTATGAGCAAATAACAAGAATTTTCCCAGAAAATATTATCTGGTTTTGAAAATTCAAAATAAGTGGATATCAATTCATATTCAGGTAAGGCAGGAACACCTAATCAGGAAAATGGTTCACAAGCTAGTGCAATAGTTAACAAGCTCATATCACAAACCAGCCTACTAGGGAAGTAATTCATTACTCGTTGACACTGGCCTTATAGTGAGCAAAACTATTTTTTCTAAATACCATTTTCTAAATTCCATGTTCCTTCAGAATTTAGATGATCACGGATTTCCACACACCACATTTGTTTATTATCAAGAAATTGTGATGTCTTCTTGCAGAAAAACTGTGAAGTGATTTCTCATGTCCACCTCTGTAGATTTAAATTCAGAGTATTCCTTCTTGACTGGCTGCTATCCAACGGTAGAAAGAACTAGTCTATCTTGCTATTTAATCATAGGTTAAATATTTATCAGATTAGACTGCAGAGAGTAGATATGGATTTGTGTCTTTTCCAAGGGCATAGTGCAAAAGTGAACATATATAAGTAATATGTAAGTAAATAGCTATAAGATTGCCAAATTTAATATTAGTGTACCTTACAGACTAATTTGCTATTGTAATAAATTTGCTTCCCACTAGGTGTCCTCCTACTCAAACTGTATACTGGATCAAGATATGCTTAGTATAAAATGATCAGCTAGATACAAGTTTTTTTGGTTTCTTATAGGAATTACTTCTTGATCTTTGAGTTATAAAAATACGCAAAGGAATTTGGGGAGTTTCCAATTAAATTAACTAATTTTGTATATTTCTACACATTTTTCAGACTTTATCAATTCATATAGAAATACTAAAAAAACAAACATTGCTAAGAACTATAACAGGTAGGAAGTTGTGGTACACGATGATTGCCTGCATCCTGAAAAGATATATTACATAAAAAAAAACAATGAAATCATCAACTAATGTAAAATTGGTCATTTGTAACATTTGAATTTCTAACCAAACTAATTCCATACTTATTCACCATTATCATGTGACAGACAATTTACTGATATGAAATAATCAATTCTAAGACTACTACATTGATTTATTTATTAATTAAATATATAAGGTGCTACCAAAATGTTTGTGAAATTAAAGCTATGAAATGACTTACTCAGATAAAGATTATTACAAAATGATGTTCTTTAATTTCTGCTAGATTGATTTCAAGAGAGGAGAAATGAGACATGGAAAATTCTGGGTACATTGATAATTAAGGCAACAGAAATGTGTTTCTACAGATGGATGCTGAGAATACCATAAAAATAAGTCAGTCAGTCAGTCAGTTAAGTGCCATACGTGAAACACGCTTGGGCGATCATGTCTCGAAAGAAACATGACTGACTGGGCAGAAGATTATCCTGCAGTAGGTTGCCATTGCTTTCTGCAGTAGACTGGTTGCCAACCAAGGCTATAGAACCAAATCTGTCCTGTTATTTAACAAATAACTGGAAGGAATAGATGGATTAATACCTTTCCCAAGGGTATTTGCACGTAAATGAATGCAATGAATTCAGCTGGAATTCGAACTCTGCTCCCCGATTTCTCGTTCCGAGCCGATATCCATTGCACCACAACACACATCCTAGTACTTATTATAAAAATAAGTACTAGGTCTTAAAGAAAATGAAAAACAAGGACATTTCTGTTTTGGTTGTACTTTGTATGTATAATCTGATTTCAGTGATAATTGTTATAGAAATATTTGCATGTTATGTAACACCATTTAATGACTTTTTCATTTACCATGGCCGCAAGTCACTCTTGTCAAAAAAGACATAAGCAACACTTGAAGGATCACCTGCTTGTTCAAAATTGCTTTTGCTTTAAACATACTTCATTAGGTTTCCTGAGGAATTTTCTTTAGCTTTCTTACTTTTCTCAATTGGATTTCATTCTCAAGGTTTTTTCCCCTTACACTTTGATCAAGTTAGAGAAACTGAAACAGATTAGGTTTAGAATGTAAAAACTAAACATGAAAAGGTATTTTGTTGTAATTGAGAATTATTTGCTAACAAAATTTTGTTAGCAAATAAATCAATAGTTAAATAATTTGATATATTTTCGTGTTTTGAGTTTTATTTTTGTTGAAATGGAAATCAGAAGTAACTGATAAAAAATATATTTACAGAAAATTAAAACAAAAATGATTAGATTAATCAGAAGAAAATATCTATTAATCAATGCAAATTTTCATGGTTCATATTTCATAATTTTTATTCATTTTACATTTATTCATCTTCATTTTATGCTTTAGGCTAGTCTTCATTTGATAATTCATAGTCTTCTTCATTTTAAATTTACGAAATATCAAACTTCATTTTATATTTAAGACTTATTCTTCATTTTATATTCAGACTTATTCTTCTTCATTTAAAATTTAAGATTTATTTATTTTTTAATTCATAGTTTTCTTTATATTTTAGAATTATTTTTCATTTTATATTTCATAGTTTTCTTCATTTTACATTTAAGACTTACTCTTCATTTTTTATTTCAGTCTTCTTCATTTTATATTTAAGATTTATTCTTCATTTTTTATTTCATAATCTTCTTCATTTAATATTTAAGGCTTATTCTTCATTTTTTATTTCATAGTCTTCTTCATTTTATATTTAAGATTTATTCTTCATTTTTTATTTCATAATCTTCTTCATTTAATATTTAAGGCTTATTCTTCATTTTTTATTTCATAGTCTTCTTCATTTTATATTTAAGATTTATTCTTCATTTTTTATTTCATAATCTTCTTCATTTAATATTTAAGGCTTATTTTTCATTTTTTATTTCATAGTCTTCTTCATTTTATATTTAAGATTTATTCTTCATTTTTTATTTCATAATCTTCTTCATTTAATATTTAAGGCTTATTCTTCATTTTTTATTTCATAGTCTTCTTCATTTTATATTTAAGATTTATTCTTCATTTTTTATTTCATAATCTTCTTCATTTAATATTTAAGGCTTATTCTTCATTTTTTATTTCATAGTCTTCTTCATTTTATATTTAAGATTTATTCTTCATTTTTTATTTCATAATCTTCTTCATTTAATATTTAAGGCTTATTCTTCATTTTTTATTTCATAGTCTTCTTCATTTTATATTTAAGATTTATTCTTCATTTTTTATTTCATAATCTTCTTCATTTAATATTTAAGGCTTATTCTTCATTTTTTATTTCATAGTCTTCTTCATTTTATATTTAAGATTTATTCTTCATTTTTTATTTCATAATCTTCTTCATTTAATATTTAAGGCTTATTCTTCATTTTTTATTTCATAGTTTCTTCATTTTATATTTAATAGTTTCTTCATTTTATATTTTAAACTTTTTCTTCTTTATTCTACATTTATTTTTTATTTCATATCTCATATTTAGTCTCCATTATTTTACAAATATTCTTTTTCATTTTATATTTAAATTTTCTTTCACATTTTACACTTAATAGTTTTCTTTATTTATATCTTTTCACTGAAAAACATTTACCAAATACTATTTCTGCTATATATAGAATTTGATCACAACAAACTTCCAAGAACTCTAAGCATCAAGAAATGCTAACTAAATGTTTTATCTCCTTCCCCATCTTTAACAACTTAAGGATAACAATATCCAAGTCCTTGTTTAGCTTTTTGTTACACATCTTTTATTTTCAAGTTAAAAGCAGTGACCAGAGAGAGACAGGAAATGAGATGGAGACAAATAAATGAGAAGTGAAAAAATAGTATTTGCTATTTAAATTTTCAAACCAAGACCTTAATGAGGAATTGAGCTTAAAGTAAATAAAACAAAAAAGTCAAATAGAAAAGCCTAAGGGAAAAAATGTTGAAGAATGGTTGTTATATTGAAGAAAAGAGTAAAAAGAATTTCAAGATTTGAAACTAATACCAGAAAATTTCAATATTAGCTGACTTTAAAATTACTTTATTTTTAAAACTAAGTAAACTACTTTTTAGTTTTTAAAAACATTTTCTTTTGATATCTTGAATGTATGTACTTTTCCAAGACTTTTATTAAATTATAGTGATAGTAAAAAAACATTACAAAATACCCCCAACTCTTATTACTAGACAATGTGGAAACAATAAAAAGGCATTAAAGTACTGATAACAATAGTAATTAATAATAAAGAAAGAAAATAAATTATAAAAAATAATTAAATAAATATAGAATATTCCTATAATACATCAGAACATGCATTTTACCACCAACTGAAACAAAAATTCAAAATTTTCTCAAAACAGATATCTGGAACAGTTCTCTGATAAAACAGATAAGCACAAACCTTTTACCTCTGTATATGTATATGTTCTTTCAAATATACCATCTTTTATCTGCAATGTATATTAAAGCATTTTATTGCTTTTTCCTATGATGATTGTGTTGTATCTTGTATATGATATATTTGTCAATTTTATAATTTAATTGTGGGCTGATGATGTCTTACCCCCAACAAAATCACACTCAAACATATATATATATATATATTAGTCTTTAATTGGAGTAGATAGTCTAAACTATCGCCCGGTTCACACTCCACCCACGTCTATTGAACAGGTGAAGAGGCTTATCCCTTGTTTCCTATTCAGGTTGTGGTTTCCGGTTTCTCTCGTTTCCAATCTTTTCACTCTTACGTAGCCCCCTGAGCATCAGTGGCGTTTTCGTCTTGCTTGGGGTGATATGATTAAAAAAAATATATATATATATATATATATATATATATATATGTCATCCACAGACAGATCTGTTTCGCCATATCACAGCTCATCAGTATGGTTAGACTCCGACTGCTTTTTTACCCAGGATTGAAACCCAACTGAAATGGCATCAGTCGGCGACTCTACCCCTGGGCTATGGGCATTCAGTGGAAGTAGACAGACTTTTTAGCGCATATCATTATACGCGTCCAATAGTTAGAGCGCTCTAATTCATTTCAGTGAATGAGCAATGTGTACATGCCAGAGTAGCTATTGTTTATCAAAGTCTACTATTTTTCCAGAGTGCTCAATCATATATATATGCAAGAAATCTAAAAGCGAGCCACTACTTACCGTGGTTTCACACAACGGTTCTTCAGGCTAAGAGGTTCTTACCCCCAACAAAATCACTCACAAACATATATATATATATATATATATATATATATATATATATAAGAAATCTAAAAGTGAGCCACCACCTACCATGGTTTCACACTACAGTTCTTCAGGGTAAGAAGTGGTGGCTCGCTTCTAGATTTCTTGTATACTCGCTCTACTTTCGTATCGAGCACTTTATTGTTAAGGTTTCATCTTGGTTTTTTTTTCTTTCTAACGAGCACTAGACATATTGTTCTTGTGCACTGTTTGTTTCTTTTTTCCTTCCCCCATTATTTAACCCACAAGGTAGTTCTTGCTGGGTTACAAGACAGTTTAAATTACTGTTAAGTCAGCACTATTTTCGGAAGTTTAGTCTGTTATTATTAGTGTTGCCTTATTGTGATTAGGTTCATTACTATATCTATCTATATATATATATATATATATATATATATATATATATAAACACACACAAAACAGAAATAGGGTTTGTTCGAATGAGAGAAATCGATAGAGGTTGATGTGTCGTGGCTCATACTATGGGACATCCAGATATATAAAAGACAATGTGCAGGGAGTTGTCATTATCATGGATTTCATGAAGTAACACCTACTACTGCGAGAGACTAGAAATATTGTACATACCTCTTGGTTGTATCACTCCGGTAATAAAGTAGTTTATCTACATTTCACTATATATCTCTTCATCCCACGATACAACTGAGGTGCAAAAAATATGATTAACCGTGAACGTTTTGTTTAAAGTGTAGATTTTTTGTTATTATTAATATTAATAGTACTTGCCTTTTCTATAATGTATTAAGTATCCAAAATTGGTGTTGCTACACATGTTTTGAGTTCAAAGTTGACTCTCTACAAGCGAATAAATTTGTGACCTTACATATAGGGATCTGTTTGTCTTTTTGACGGTTGAAAAGACTGTGTATATATAGAAAGTGTTTGGTGAGTGAGTCAGTGTTTGATGGTTATTTTCACACTGGCTTATTAAATTTTTTCCATTTTGAGAATCATTCACTTTTCATTGGCCAGAAAATTTTTCTACAATGACACACAAAATTTGATTCCGTATTTTTTCTTCAAAAGTGTTTTCAGCAATTTTGATCCAATTTCATGTGTGTAATAAGAAATATAATATGGGTTATCAAGTTCTGTTTGTTGTTTTTGGAATCCAGAATTACTATTTTTTGCAATGGCTTACAAAATATTTTTTCAGTTTAGAGCACATTTAAATTTAGTGTGTGTGTGTGTGTGTGTGTGTGTGTGTGTGGATGTCTTAATTTTTTCATGTTGTTTTGTTGAGGAAAGGCTTGCATTTTTCATAAATATTTCATCTTGTATCATGAGTGTGTCATCGTTTGCATTTTGGTAGATAGGCATTACTCTGAATTTACCTCCACTACATTGATGTAAGTTTTGGTGTTACATATTAAGTGTAACAAAAGAAAAAAAATGATTTACCAAAACTCAGAGTTAAATCACAGACAAATATTTAATTTACAAAAACATTAAATAAAAATATTTACAAATATACAGTTTTTTTGCATTCAAATAGAAAACAGAGTTTACTGCTGGCAGAATGACAGGGTAACTGTGACGAAGGAGAAGGAAGGTGTCAAATATCTTTACCCAGTTAAGCTAGTGAAGAAGTTTAAGTGCTATACCTTTTTGGAAATCTTCAAGTGTGTATATAAAGAATAACTATTAGTTTGGTCAATGAAAGAGTCAAAAATATCTATTTATCCTTTTAGTTCCATGAGGTTCTCTTTCAGGTTTTAGTTGGTCGGCAACTTTTCTTAGAGATTCTTTTGACTGGATACACAGATCCACGAATCAGACCAGAGTTGATAATGTCAGCAAATCCTGTTAACAACTAACTATTCTCTTCCCAAAACCTATTCTTATAGGGGCTAACAACTAATTTGCATATTTCTAGAACATTTAGAATTCTCTCGATTTTGCTGGAACATTCTGGCATCTTCCAAAATGTTCTATTCCTAATTTCCTTATTTTTACGACTACTTCCTGAATTAAAACTTTTCTGTAATAACAAGTAGGACTCAATAGAATACCTTACTACAACTTTTTAAACATTATTATTATTATTTTTATATATAAATGCATCCTCATAATATTTGGGAATGTTTATGGCTAGGTTAATGTTACTTCTGTGCAGGGCTACTTCTTTATTCAGGCCTTGTGCTGCCCCCACATATATTTTTGCACATTCATCACATTTTAGAGCATCAATTACGTTTTTAAAGTTGCAGCCCAGACTTGTTTATATTTCGAATGTAGATGTGTTTTCAAATTTGAAGTGGTTTCCATCTATTATTATGTTGCATTACCCAACATCTTTTTTGTTGCATTTTGTGATCCCCTGCGTTGTGTTGCTCGAATTTTGATGAGGTTAGTATGTTTTAAAATGTTTGGGTTGGTGTTTGCTTTTAATCATTTTAGTTGTCTTTATGATTTTTTTTTTATCATTTTTGTTGAGCAATTCTGGTATATTTTTATCTTTGTAAATAATTTCAATAAATTCAAAGACGCTCTTAATTTAAAAAAAAATTATTATTAATAATAATAATAATAACAATAAATCTATACTTTAACTCACACTTTTTCCACATATATCACCTTTTTACCTGAGTAATTTGCCTTCTCATATTGTCTCTTTCGCATACAAAATTCTCTTTTTTATTTTTTTTATTTTTTTACTAAATTCTCTATTTTTTTATAGTTCTAAATTCATTTTTAATATACTTGGAATGCCTGGCCATAAGGGGATTTTTATCTTATCACACAGGATACATTTAGATTTAGTTTTTCCATATCACTTGATTGGTTTGGCCAACTTGAACTGCAAAAAAAAAAAAACTTTGCCAGATACCTGCAAAAATTCACTTGGCTTGGTAAGCTACAACTAATTTGAGTCAGTATGGGTGGTCGTCTCAATATAGTGTAATGGTTAGCAAGCTTGTCTCACTAGAACCTGTTACTAACACGTTCGATCCTCACTGGGTACCCCATACTTTTGACCTTGTGCCACATCCAAGTGGTGCTTAAAAATCAATTTGAGGACAGTATATAACATACTCATTTTTCTTTTTGAATTAAGACATTGCTAATTCTGACACAGCATGCCCACATTAGAGACTGGTCTAGATTATATTAGATGCCTGTCCATACATGGTGCTGGATCTTGTTAAATAGGAGAATTTAATTTTCCATTTTACTCAATGAGTTTGGCCACTTAGACTAATGTAAAACTTAGTATTTTTTTTTTTAATTGCAGTAGATAGGCCTTCCTACCACTCCATTGATACTCTTTTCTCTTCTATTGAACAAGAGTAGAGGCTCATCCTTTGTTCCCTGTTTAGGAAATGGTTCCTGGTTCTTTTCCTCTGCTCAGGCCTTAATATAGGTGCTCTCACAAATTTTCTGTGATGTGTGAGGTCAGTGATAACATCTCTTCATAGTGAGAGTACTAGGTTGACAGCTTTCTGTTTGCTGCTTCTGACTGATAGTTAGGAGTCCTAAATCTTGCGTAGCATTAAGAGCAGCTGCTCTTATCAACAGTTGCATAGTATTTGTTCTTCCAGTGCCATGACATACATGGCTAGGTGTTCCTGCAAGTGCTTTTAGTGGGAAACCCTGAGAACACATTATGCTACAGTCTGTGCCAAATCCCTTTCTGCATATATCACAGTCAATGATCATCTTCCAACCCCTACTTGAGGCCTCTCCATACCAAAACAGCCTAAAAATGAATGTTCACATTTCAAGAAACAAAGGGAAACTAGTCAAATGAAAATCACCTAAGTCACTCAACATTTTCCTCAAATATCCATGGTGTGCATACCAGCTTCTGCAGCCTTGAATCTTTCCTCCACAAAAAACCCCTGACATTTTAGCCCTTTGCAAAACCAATCTTTACCCTTCAATCTCCTCCTCTGATTTCTCAATTGATCATTACCTTCCCCTCTTAAGGAAAAAGTCCATTATCTACATGCATGGTCTGGGGGTTTATGTTAGCAAACATCTCTCTCTTGCTAGGGTAATTTCCCTTGAATCTCCAGGCCATTCATAAATGGGTCTTCATCTCTCACTTCTAAATTCAGTTATCTTTTCTTTCTCTACTGCTTCCCTTCTTCTCCTGACTGTTCCTTGCTAGACAGTAACACTGATAATATAGATAAGTCCATTTTCTCTCACCTGTTCACTAATATCTTTGCATTTGGCGACTTTTGATCACCATGCCAAGTGGCTGAAAAACTCTGATTCTGCTGGCATCTATTCCATGAACTTTGCAATCACTCAGTCTTTCATGCAAGTGGTGGATTTCTCCACACGCTTCCCCAGTATACCCAAAGGACACACTTCACTGCTAGATCTCTGCTTCATTTCTATATGACTCCTGCCGTGCAATGCAGTTTTGCCTCTTGGAAACTGATCAAGCAATGGTTTCTGTTAATATCTCTCTCCACTCCCACTCCTTCTAGGAACCTCCTACCAACAAAATTTCTTACTGCTACCAAAGAGCAGACTGGAATTTGTTATGCAATTTTTCATGTGACATCTCTTGGGAAAAAGTGTTTAGCCTTGGAGATCTTCTTGGTGAAAGCTGGCATCCCAGCCAAGAAGTTCTGTTATAACTTTCATTCATTCCCCCAGTTCTCTCCTGCTTGTTCAGCTACCATTGCCCACAGGAATCACTGTTTCCGGCTTTATCACAGAGTCCCACATCTGACTATAATAGATGCTTTTTTTGCTTCTGCTCATAACGAGTGCAAGAGGATCCTAAATTACTATAAGCTGTTGTTTGCTGATAGAATGAAGAAGCATATAGCAGCCCATAAGTTTGGCTCTAAGAACTACTGACAACTCTGTAAAAGGTGTTGAACAGTCGCAAACCCTCCTTTAAACAATAAATTTGAGGTCCTCATAGCCACAGCAGACAAGGCTGAATGTTTTGCTCACAGAATCTCCACCAACTCCACATTTGACTCATCTGGAGTATCTACATCCAAATTTGCACCTAAAACTGAGGCTCAGCTGAGGGACCTATACATAATCCTCTCTCTGGTCTCTAACATAATTTTAAAGCTTAACTCACATAAGTTAAGCAGAAGTGACAGAACCCAATCATCATCATGAAGAAATGTACCCTTGAACACTCCTCTGTCCTCTCTAAACTCTATAAATACTGCCTCCTTGCTTTCTGCTTTCCTGCCTGCTGGAAGTTCACTTCTGTGGTTTCTGCATTTAAGAACTCTAGAGAACCCTCACACCCCTCTAATTATTGCCCTATTGGCAAAGTATTCACTGCTATCATCAATGCTGAAGTGGCTCAACATCTCACAGCCCATAACCTATTCTCCAACAAACAGTATAGCTTCCACTTCAAAAGGTCTACTGTTGATATGCTAATGACCATCACTGAATACATATACTATCCATATAAGAATAGTGAAGCAAGAGCTGTTGCCTAGGATATCACCAAAGCATTTGACAGAGACTGGCACACTGGCCTTCTGTGCAAGCTATAAAGGCATGGTATAACTAGACTCTTGTTTGATTTAATCCAATCATTTCTATCAAACCAAGTCATGAAGGTCATATTGAGCAGGCATACTTCTAGATCCATCATACAAACACAGGTGTCTCCTAAGACTCTATCCAAGGTCCTACACTTTTTCTGATATTCATCAATGATCTCCCTGATGTGATCAGATCCCAAGTAGGCATTTATACTGATGACATCACCATTTAAGTAATCTGACAAGGCTGACAAAGCAAACCTCACTTCAGATCTTGAAACGGACCCCCAGTCTGTGGTGCACTGCAGTAAGAAATGGCACGTAAATGTTAATGCTGAAGCTGCTATCCTTTAGACATAGACAATCTCTCGTGCCCCATTATCAAGATGGATCTTGCTGGTCTCTTGGAAAGGATTACACTTTACCCCTTGGCCTCAATCTCTCAGCCAACCTAAAGTGAAATGACTACATTGAATCAGTAGTTACATCTAAGTCAGAGCACTGTGTCTGGTGAAGAAGTTTTTCTCACCTGAATCCATCTTGCTTGACTTCAATCACTTTTTCATCAGTGAAAAGTGGCTTCACTGTCTCTTCTACAAATATTTCCATGGCTTCTGCTCAGATGAGCTTAGCTCTCTGTTACTCCTTGTACACGAATTTACTTGAGCTACTAGACTGGCAACAAGGTTCCACCCTTTTACTGTCAAAACAACAAAATGCAGCCACCATTTCTCGACTCTATCAGCTGCTTTTCTTGCACTTTCTACCTGTGGAACTTCCTTCTGTATACTTGTTTCTTTGATAGCTACAATCTCCAAAAGTTTAAATGCAATGTTAATTTGTCATCTCTTATCTCCTTGACATCCATTCTTTTCCCAGACACCCCCTGTATATTGTTTGTCTCTCTTTCACTCTACTCTAACATGACTCTCCATTATATCCATTCTCTGACACTCATGTAAGCTGTCCCACTTTTTCTTCATTCTTTTCTTATATTGTTTTTTGCTCTCCTCTTCTGTAGCCCCCTGTGCACCAGTGGCAGTACTGACTTCCTTGGGGTGAAATAATTATAAAATATACAAAATATCAAAAATCAAAGTTGTTGTATGATCATTTCCACAAGGAATACTCACTTTTTCAGCAACCAAATTTATCATGAAAAACTCAAAAAGAAATTAATACACTGGAAGTTGACTCAAAATAAAATTCGTATACTGGAAGTTCACTCAACATGAAATTCATATACCGGAAGTTCACCCAAAACAAAATTCATACACTGAAAGTTCACTTGAAAAGAAGAAAAAAGAAAAGAAATAAGAAAGACCAGTGGAAGTGGGAATTAAGATAGTGTTGATTATGTTAGGAGGTAAATGTCTAGAGGTTTTTAATGGAGAGTAAGAAAGAAAGGGGAGGGAAAACAGAGATGGATTCAAACTCAATCAATGAAGAGGACATTCAAAGATTACATATGTGTAAAGAAGTCAAAATTAAGTGTGTTCCAAAAACAGAAGCAGGGGAAAGAGAAACGGTAAAGAAGGGGAACAAGAAAAGTAGGGAGATAGGGAAAGAGTTAAAGAAGAGAGTGGGGAGAAACAAGGAAGAAATAAAAAAGGGGAGAAATAGAGAAAAAAATGCATGTCAGACAAGTAGCCATGACCGCTACCAGCCAAGGGGAGTGAAAATAAAGGGACAAATACATAAAATGAAAAAAGAAAAAAGAGGAAATGAGAAATAGAGAAAATAGATAACATCACATTTTTTTACAAAAAACTTTTTCCATTTAAATAATATGGTCTGACTATTGTTGGGATTAAATTAGTTTAATTAAAAATAAATTCTAACACTGGAATAAAAGGGGAAAATGGAAAAAGAAATATTATATTGATAGTGGATACAAATAAGGAGATATTGCTAAAAAAATAATTTAATAAGTTTTTCAAAAAACATATATATAAAAATGTAATAATGCACTAAAAAGAAAAATACCTAAGACAGAGAAATCAACTGTTATAGGAAATTCTAAAAATATAAATAACTGTAGTGTAGACCAATGTTACCCTGAAGTCACCTCAATATATTAGTAAAGCAATTAGGTTTGAAGTACTAAATTGACAAATGAAAAACATTTTCACAAAATATAAGTATATATATATATATATATATATATATGTATATACCCACACATATACATATATATGCATATAAACGCACATACATCTACATATAAATATAAAATGAACATAAAGGGAATATAAAAATAAACTTAAAATATATAAATATATTTAAAGACATTTTTGTAGGTACAGAACCTGACTATAGCTATGAAAGTATGTAGCTGAATACTATTAGATAATTTTTAAAATGAAGCAACCTGTTTTGTAAGACCTGATATACAGAACCACAAGTACTCTTAAGTGGAATACAGAGTGTGACTGAGAAACAACCAAAAACCAGTCCACATTGAACTCGGCAGTACACTGTTATTTAAAAGCTGCTCACATATAAAGGAACCATAGGCATTTGGGACAGGTTCATTAGAAGCCAAGGTATGATTCCTAGGAATTGTACCTAAGAATCATACCTTGGCTAAAAATTAAAAAAAAAAAGAAAAGAAAACGGTTAATTCTCATCTTTTTAACATCACCTAACATGACATTGCACTGCACATGGAAGAATTCTCTATGATCTATGATGTTTTTGAAAAAACTTTTAAATTTCTGTTAATCTTATGCTTAATTTGTGAGCATTTTTCCAGTTACTGACAATGTTTTGTTTATAGATTGGTTATTTAAAATAAAACTAATTTCATCTTTTTGCCTTGATAAAGTCCATCAGAGATAAAATGTGTAAGTGAGTAATATTTAGTTTTCCTCTTGTCTTCTTTATTTAAACCATATATATATATATATATATATATATATTTTTTTTTTTTTAATCATTTCACCCCAAGCAAGGCATTCCACTGCCACTATTGCGCTTGGGGCTACATAGGGGAAGGTAAATAGAAAGAGTGGTTAGATATAGGAAATGTCAGAAGTGGGGTGATAGATAGTTGGGAGGATGGGAAGAGTGTTTGAAAGAATGGAAGTGAGTTAGTGTGTTAGAAGGTGTCTATTGACCTTACATTTAAACTCCTGGAGATTGTAGCCATCGGGGAAGCAGTCATGTGGAAGGAAATTCCACAGTCGGGAAGTACGAGAAAAGAAACTGTTGGAGTAGAAGTTGCGGTTGCATTTTATCAATTTCACTGTAAAAGGGTGGGATCTAGTTGCTAATCTAGTATCTCGTGCAAATTTGAACCTAGGGGGCACCAGTGATCTAAGTTCATTGGAGCAGAAGCCATGAAAGTATTTATAGAAGAGACACAGGGAAGCCACGTCGCGCCAGTGAGAGAGTCTGCAGGCGGTCTGCCAAGTCAGTATCGATCACATTACAGACCCTCCGCTGTACCTTGTTGAGAAGCTCAAGGAGAATAGCAGGGGCACCCGACCAGATATGGCAACAGTATTCAATGCACGGGTGGATGGTAGATTTATAAATGTGCAGGATAGATTTAGACGGAAAAAACTTCCGGGGCCTGCACAGAGAACCGACTTTCATAGCAGTGGATTTAGCAATGGATTTGATATAGACATTCCACTTGAGGTCCGCTGAAAGTGTGAGACCAAGGAGGCGTAGTGTTTTACTCTCTGGAAGGCAAGCCTGATCCATGCTAATGCTAATATATATATATATATATATATATATATATATATATATATACACACACACACACACACACACACGAGGGGAAGGATTTTAGAATAAGTACAATAAGGAATTTGGAGAATTATGATTAAAAAAAATTATATAGGTAAAAAATAATATAGGTATAAAATAATTTAATGGAAGAACTAAAGTAGAAATAGGTACAACTTTTTAATTTTTATATATATATATATATATATATATATTACACACACTTATACAGACATATACGTACACACAGACACAAGAGTGCATGCATACCTACATACATAAGTACATGCTTACCTATATACATACACCTATGTTTTTTATATTCATGTATATATACACATACATTTATAGAAAAGAAAAAGGTTAATAAGTCATAAATTATGAACTAGGAAATGAAAGATTATGGTTGTAGTAAAAGAGGCTTTAAGAATTTAGGCTTAAAGCATCAGGAGTTATTAAATAGTAAAAAAAAATTTTAAATTTTAGAATTCATTATTAATTGCTACCCAAAGGACAGGATCAGAAAAGGTAAGGGCTAAAAGAGTTTGATCTATACAGCTGTTTTAATTACTACAGTGATTAATAAGAAGGAAAGAAAGCTTCTGTCAGACAGAAATTTTGGATTACTTTTAGAGAGGGATTATATTACAATCTAATATTTAGATTTGTGGTGGCATTTGTTTATGAATTCCTTATGTAAACTTAAAAGAACATTTTATTTAGGATACTTTATTATTTTAATTTTTTTCAACTAAACATAAATTGCATGCATATATATATATATATATATATATATATATATATATATATATATAAAATTACTGTTATTCAGATTTTTAGTCATAATTGAATTAGACCAATACACAGTTGTATTTAAAAGTGCTCAATACATATATATTGTAGAGTTTTGGAATACTTTTTTATTTGGAAATAAGTTATTTCTGCAACATAGGTTTCAATCTTTTGGTATTTTCAGGTGATTTATAATAACTGATTTTCTAATGTTTTCAAATGGACAACAGAGATTTTTACAAACGCATGACTCGAATTTTTAAACAACCAAAAATGTTCAAAATTAGGGAAGAGTTACTTTAGGATCTTAAACTCTTTCATCTAGGTTTGTATAGTCCCAGGATTTGTTTTCCAGTATGATTACATATAGACATTATTTCTGATCTTTCATTTACTAATTTTTTTGTTCTGAAAACAATATTATGGCCAATTTTTCTTCCCGGCACAATCTGCATATATCACCACAGTTGTAAGGGTTGACTTTTTAATTATACCTCACGTTATAACAGGGTCTTTTCCCTTTTTTGTTTTAATTTTCACCCACGATTAGATAGTTTTGTACAATTTTTAAGGTTTTCCTACTTGAATGTAGATTTGTGGTTATTATATCTGTTTTTAAAAATACCTTTTGTAGATCCCAACTGTTTTTCTTGGTCCATCTGTATGATGTACCTCTGCTTTGTAAATAACCTGTTCTTTTTCACAAAGTCCATCAAGTGAGCATTTGTTTTTTTCTTACATTTACATTTTTTATTAATGATATTATGTTGCCCATTATTTTTTGAGTTTCTGACATTTTGTTTTTTTAATGTAATTTTCTAAATTACTAGTACTAAGTTGAAGACTTTTGTTGCTATTTATTCTTAATCTTTAGTTGTCAGTCCATATTTGAATTATGGATATGTGTTTAAAGAGTTTTCATCACAGAATCGACTATATTCTCAAATTCAAAATCAATACTGATCTTGTCAATTGAGGAAGGAATTCGATGATCTTGTCAATTGAGGAAGTTATTCAATGATCTTGTCAATTGAGAAAGGTTATTCAATGATCTTGTCAATTGAGAAAGGTATTCAATGATCTTGTCAATTGAGAAAGGTATTCAATGATCTTGTCAATTGAGAAAGGTATTCAATGATCTTGTCAATTGAGAAAGGTATTCAATGATCTTGTCAATTGAGAAAGGTATTCAATGATCTTGTCAATTGAGAAAGGTATTCAATGATCTTGTCAATTGAGAAAGGTATTCAATGATCTTGTCAATTGAGAAAGGTATTCTTGGAATGATCTTGTCAATTGAGAAAGGTATTCAAAGGAAAGAAATTATTATAAGATATACATTTTGCATTTTCATTATAAAAACAATCACTAAATTTAAGGAAATATATTTATAGTACATGTTTGTCTGGAAAACAATCAAAACAGAAGAAAATATAGCAAGGATAACCTTTAAAAATTAACTTAGTAGATTTAAGTCATCTTCTTCAAGATAACATTATTTTAAGCAAAACAAATTCATTCAGTAGACAAACCCTCATACAACCAAGTAGATAGTAATTATATCTAAGTCATTGTGTCTTAAATCAGAGATGGCAATCAACATTTGTACATATGTGTGGGTGTGTATTTAGGCAGCAAATTCTCTTTTAGATATGTCTGATTAAATAAATTACAAATATTATGTCTGCATATTTTTGTTAAAATCTATTTATACTCACAAATGATCTGCTTATTTTAAGTGAAAGATGTGAAACTTAAGCCATCAGTCAATAGAATCAGCTAAAAGTAATGTTTTATGTTTATAATAATAAGTTTTTTTCATGCTTTAATGCACGCATAATATTACAACACAAAAAAAATTTTACAGTGGATAATTTTCACGTTCTAATGAACACTAAGCATAACTGTCAAAATAAAGTAACAAATAGCAAAACAAATTTTATAGTTATTTTCTTACTACGACTTGCACCACTGAAGATGATCTCAGAAGAAGATTTAAAGTATTTGGGAACTTAAAAAATGGAACATAAAAACATCTTTAAAAGTTACAGTGCATTTATCATATCTTTAAATTATAATACACAGAAGATTATTCATGAGTATCAATGGATTTTATGAAAATTAACAGACATAATGTTTGAAATTTACTTAATCAGATATATACATATGCACTATATATATATGACGCTGATTCAGTCGGGTTTCAGTCCTGGGTTAGGAAGCGATCGGAGTCTAACCATACTGATGGTTAGACTCCGATTGCTTTTAACCCAGGATTGAAACCCGACCGAAGTGGCGTCAGTCAGCGATTCTACCTCTGGACCATGGACGCATGGTAGAAGAAGGCAAACTTTTTAGCATGTATATTATCGTTATACACGCCCAATAGCCAGAGTGCTCTAATTCATTAGTGAATGAGTGATGTGTACATGCCAGGGTAGCTACTGTTTTTCAAAGTCTACCATTCTTCCAGAGTGCTCAATCAGGGTGAGAGAGCATAAATAGTCATCCGCAGACAGATCTGTTTTGCTGTATCAGTACGGTTAGACTCCGATTGCTTTTAACCCAATATTCCTTATATTCTTTTCTCATACATATAAACACATACACACTCTTTTCTAACATAAATACTTTTCTCATATACATATATAAACATGCATATACACACACACAATTTTCTCATTTCTTATATATATATATATATATATATATATTCAATCATAATACAGATGAAAACATTTATTAGAAGATTATTCAACCATAATATAGATGAAAACATTGCATCAAAAATTTAAAAAATTCACTTACACATAGTAGAATACTAATGAAAAAAAGAAAAAGATTTCTTACAGACTTTATATCAAAAACCAGTAATTTTTACAAACTGCCAAAGATAAATAAATCAAACACAATTAAAGCAGCTATCCAGGAACAAAAATCTGAATGTGTTCACACCCTAAACCCTAGCGATCTTAAATTCAGACCCATTGTAGAAGGGCCAGCCTACCCAACAAGCAGACTCAGCAACCTAATAGATAAAATATTACAACCATACACCACAAAAATAAAAGCTACATCAGAGAGAGCATACATTTGTTAAACTTCATACCAGTAAAAGTAGATCCATAGTAACATTTGGTATGAACAGCCTGTATCGCAACATACCTCATGAACTAGGTAAACAGGCCATCACATTTTGGATTAAAAAACATCCAGAAATACTTCTCAGACGCTCCACAAATGAATTTATTATACAGAGTATAGAACTAATTTTAGACAACAATTCATTACAATTTAACAACCCAAAATTATATTCAAACAACAGATACCATGATGGCACCAACATATGCAACACTCACACTAGAAAATCTAGAAGAAAGTCTATACAACCAAATAGGATATAAATATAGGGAAGACATAAAAACAGAATTCACTAAATCATGGAAAAGATATCTAGATGATTGTTTTATCTTTTGGAGATCAACATGAAGAAACATAAATAAACTATACAATCTATTCCAAAACTTTCACCCCAAAATTAAGTTCACACTAGATTATAGCTATAATGAATCACCATTCCTAGATAAACTCATAAAAAACAAAAGATATTACATCATCACAGACATTTGCCATAAACCCACAGACACCCAACACAATCTTCATTTCAAGAATCACCATCCTAAATCAAAAACTACCAAAAAATATGAAAAAGAAAAAAAAATTCTTGGTTATGTCTCCACACACAACAAAAACAACCCAGAATTCTTTACAATGTTAAAAAGACACCTAGAATTACTCAACAAAAATAATAAAATAAAAAAAAATTCATGAAGACAACTAAAATAATTAAAAGCAAACACCAGCCTAAAAATTTAAGAACCATAATAACTTCATCAAAATTTGAGCAATGCACAACACAGGGTCTGGGGGGGGGTCACAAAATGCAACAAAAAAGATGTTGGGTATGCAACATAATAATAGAAGGAAACCACTTCAAATTCAAAAACACATTTACACTTGAAAAAAAAAAATCTGAACTGCAACTCTAAAAACGTGATATATGCTGTAAAATGTGATGAATGCACAAAAATATATGTGAAGGTGACACAAGGTCTGAATAAAGGAGTAGCCCTGCACAAAATTAACATTAACCTAACCAATAACAGGAAATTGTACATTTCCCAACGCTTACACTAATGTAGTGGAGGTAAATTCAGAGTAATACTTATCTACCAAAATGCAGAATATGACACGCTCAAAATGCAGAAAGAAATATTCATAAAAAATACAAGCCTTTCTTCAACAAAACAACATGAAAAAACTAAGACACACACAGACACACTAAATTCAAATGTACTTTAAACTTAAAAAGAAAATTTTGCAAACCATTGCAAAAAATAGTAATTTTGGATTCCAAAAATGACAAACAGAACTTGATGACCTGCATTATATTTCTTATCACTAAAAAGTAAAATTGCACATGCACAAGATTGGATCAAAATCGCTGAAAACAATTTTGAAGAAAAAAGATGATATCAAATTTTTGTGAGACAGTGTAAAAAAGAAATTATATATTTGTAACATACAATGTGTGTTAGCACATGCAATAACCTGTCTTCTTCAGCCACCAACCAGCGATGATGTCACGGTTTCGGTGGCTATGGCGGGACCGCCACCCCTGGTGCCACCAGCAGCGTTTGCCACCAGGCAGGGTATGAAGATAAACTTGTTGATTGTCTCGCTTGTATATCCTCATAAAAAAGTAAATAAAATGATCATTCCTCTTTGCAGTTTGTATCAGCAATGAAATTTCCTGAACAAGTTTGCCATTTTAAACGCACTCGTGAAGGAAGAAGAAAAAAAACATTATAAACAACCACACAAATATCTCATATGCGCATATTAGATCGTGATGTTGCACAAATTTTGTTTGCTTGTTGTTTTGATCTCAACCAAATCCAACTTGACGCGTCTGTACTGTTGTTCAAATGCAGTGCGAAGCGCTTTTTAAACCACGGCCAGTGATGCCTATTTTAGAAAGGAAAGAAAAAAGTGAATGTCCCAGAAACCCACGACACCCATCCTCAGTAGGCATCACTTTACATCTCCAACCATTGTCCACACATTTGGCATGCAGTGACCCGTATCGTTTTTTTTTAGCTTGTGCGCCTCTACTCCATTCTCTTCCCAAGGAAGAATTATATATATATATATATATATATATATATATATATATATATATATATACACACTTTTCTTTTATATATAAATATATATATACAGAAATATTTTAGAACCTTGAATAACTTTTTGCTGATTCTACATGAAAAGCAATATTTAAAAACATTAGTAAGAAACATGTCATTGAAAGTATTGTTTATCACTAGCCACTACTTCTTTCATCTTTCTAGTAGCCTTTAAATTTCATGTAAAAAAAAAAAAAAAAATTGACACATCTTTTGAAGCTAACCATGAGTCAATGCATTTTTTGGCATTTTCCTAAGAATTAAACTGCTGCTCAGCCAGGTCATGTGCCATCAATCAGAACAAAAGATAACTGTATAGGGCAATGTCTGGTGAATACAGCAAGTTGGGGTAGGACTTACCATTTAAGTTTTTCTAAGTAGATTTCACCTGTTTTGCAACATGTGACCTAGCATTGTCATGTTGCAAAATAACTTTGCTATGTCTTTGCTTGTATCGTAGCTGTTTTTTCTTCAATTCTTGGCTCAAATGCATCAATTATAGCTGACAGTGATTTTTGTAATGATTTTCAGTCAGTTTGAGCATCTCATAAACTACACCCAGCTGATCTCAACAGATGCAGAGCAGAAGCTTTGAACCATGAATATTAGGCCTTGCTGCCAATGTTGGTGCATGGTCAGGCTTACTCTACAATCTCCTACTCTTGGGGTTATCATAGTGTATTCACTTTTTATTGTCAGTCATGATAAGATGCAAAAAAACCTTAACTTTTCTGCCATTGGAGTAGCTGTTCACATGTGACAAGACACAATTCAATGTCTCTTGGCTTCCACTCATCCAGCACCCAATGTCCTTGCTGTTGAATTATTTCTAATACTTTCCAAACATTTCAAAACTGCTGTGTGATCAACTCCTAATAATTTCCCAAGTTTAGCTTTCACCTGACATGAGTTTTCATGAAATAAGGCCTCCAATTCTTCATTTTAAAACTTTTTCAGTATGCCAGAGCTTCAACATCAAAATCATTATTTTCAAAGTCTCTAAACCAATCTCTGCATATTATTTTTGAAGTGTCTTAAAGGATTTTTTCCTAGTAGAAATCTCTTTGACTAGACTGCTGCCTTTTTACCCTTATTTCCCCACCCCCAGACACAGTCACTCAGCCTCCTTCTTTCCTTTCCTTTCCCCATTGGCCACCCTATTAATGCCGTTGACCAAAACTGTTACCAAAAGTATAAAAGAATTTTAAACTTGCTGGTAGTAGCATGTGTGTTTTGGAGATCAAACAGTCTTCTTGAATATGGTAAAAATTAAGCCATTTTGTTTTTTATTTTTATTTATTTTCATCCTCTTTTATTTTGCCCGTTTTTGTATAATTTCTAACTTTCATGTCTAAGCAGAAATCTATTTTACTAGACTTAACTAAGTTAAAACTTAGGAAATCACTAACCTAATTTTTTTTTTTTCAATTGGAGTAGATAGACTAAACTAAACTCATCCCTTGTTCCTTGTTTAGGATGTGGTTTCCGGCTTTCTCTTTTCCAGTCTTTTCACTTTCTTTTTTTTTTTTTTCAATTGGAGGAGATAGACTAAACTAAACTCATCCCTTGTTCCTTGTTTAGGATGTGGTTTCCGGCTTTCTCTTTTCCAGTCTTTTCACTTTCTTTTTTTTTTTCAATTGGAGGAGATAGACTAAACTAACACCTGGTTCACACTCCACCCACGTCTATTGAACAGCTGAAGAGGCTCATCTCTTGTTCCTTGTTTAGGATGTGGTTTCTGGCTTTCTCTTTTCCAATCTTTTCACTCCTACATAGCCCTCTGCGCTTCAATGGCCTTACTGCCTTGCTCGGGGTGATATGATTAAAAAAAAATATATATCTGCATATAGTCCCCAATAGAGCATCGTCACTGCAAGTCTCAACAAGAAGTTTCTATGTAAAGCTGCAGATTTCTTTTGAATAATGTATTGCAGTAAAATTCTCAGCAAATAAACATTCATTGGCACAAAATCCGACATATTTAACAGTTTATGCTTTAGTGAAATGACATATTCTGAATTTCAAGCTTGCTTATCATCCTTGCTTCCAATGCATTATCATCTGAAACTACATACCCACAGATCAGGGAAAACTTATTCAAGCTCCTAATATATACTCTCTCTTTCTCTCTCTCTCTATATATATATATATAGATGTTAGTATAAATGGATGGGTTGGTTTTATAAGGTTGAACAAACACCAGTATCCAAAGAATTAGAAATTCCTTAACAGGTCAACCTCTTCACGATGGCCTGGGCAATCCCAGACAAATCTGACACCAATGCCTAAGTCCTGACTCTTTTCCTCTTTCTCTTCTTTTTTTTATTTTTATTTTATTTTTATCCTTCTCTTCAGTTAAAGAAAATGCTTATTCCAGCAAATTTTTTTGTACCAAATGGAAGGAATATTGTAAAGTCTGATGAAATGAGCTAATTAAGCTCATAGAAATTAATTATAATTTATAACCAATTGAAATGATGTTTTGAGTTTTCTTTTATAAATATCATATTGCTCTGGATAACATCCATTGAGCTCTCTATATAGATATAACACTTAATATTTTATATTATGTTAATCTTGTTAGATTATCGTCAGCGTTTATGGACTGGACATCAATGAAACCTGTATTAATGAAAAAATGCTGCCAAAATACACACACAATATATATATATATATATATATATATACACACACACACACACACACACACACACACTCTAGCTGTAATTAGTTGTAAATTCTTTGACTACCAAAGTAATTTGATATTGATGAGTATTTTTCCTTATTAATAGCTTATTTTTCATATATTTAATGTTGACAATAGTTTCTAAGATTATTAGTAGTATAGTTTATTTGATTTATTTGCTTAATAACATAGCAACTTGTTATAGGTCATTTAATACCAAAATCTAATTTTTTTGAGAGTTTTGAAGTAATAAAAGTATGTTATTCTGCTTTCACAGTTTAGTACATGGTAGATAATACTCAGCTTTTGTGCATATACAGGTTGAGTGGATATAATTACTAGTGTTGGTGATGTGTGTGTTTTATGTTGTAGTTTTTTAAAGTTATATTTTTTAATACAGTTTAATTTTAATAAATTGTTAAATATTGTATGAATTAATGTTATGAAAGGATTTTTTCATGTCAGTTAGTTTTGATTAGTGGCATATCAACCTCTTTAACTTATTTAATGCTGAAATCTAAATAATCTGAACACAATCTTATTGCTTCAACTAAATTTATTTTGAACGCAATGGTATAATTTCAAAAAGAGATAAAATTTATTGCTGGTTATTTTGCTTTAAAAAAGTATTATTGGTCCTTTTTTTTTTTAAATAAAAATGTATTTCTGGTATTTTTACTTTAAAATATGTATTTTTATAATTATTTTTTTCATAGTGTTTTGTTTGGTGATTTGCTATTTTCCCATACCTTGGACCCTAACTGGTGCTACCATCCAGATCAAGGAGGACTGGCAAACAACAACAACAATTAAAAAGAGGTTCCACACTCTTCAAAACCTTCAGCCTCCCACTCAGAGGCTTTGCTGCCAGATTCTTGTTTATTGTCACACCAAAGATTGTGGTTTAGTAAATAATTGTATACAACAGCCATATAATTTAAAGCAAATACTGAATTTTTGAAAAAAAATTATTGTAGTATCATTGTTGAGGGAGTTATAAAGCATTGGTTCGTATATAAAACCTCAAAATTCTGTGGAAACAAACTTTGGAAAGAAAACTTGCATTAGAAATGATGAAAGATACAAGAACTAATATTACCTAATTGAGTGATGATAGAATGAAAGATCAGAGGCATGTGACTGGATTAGAAATTATTTGGCTTTGGAATCATTAGTAATGGAAAATGTATATCTGTGTGTTGCTGTTTTATGCTTTTTCTGAATTTATCATGTTTTGGTATATCTTGTACAACAATGTTCATTATTAGATAATGATATTTCAAATGTCAAATGTTTACTGACACCTATCTGTATGACTTGATATCATCTTATGTTATACAATAATAGTTGCAGCTGTGTGAGTTAACCCTTGAAAACACCAGAAACACAACTTTTGGCTGATGATGAAGCTGTTAGAGCAGGGATCATCTTTTTTATATCCAATCAACTTTGATTTTCAAAAATTTTAATGCGTTTTCTCTTTTCCAATCTTTTTACTCTCTTTTTTTTTTTTCAATTGGAATAGATAGACTAAACTATCGCCCAGTTCACACTCCACCCACGTCTATTGAACAGGTGAAGAGGCTCATCCCTTGTTCCCTGTTTAGGATGTGGTTTTCAGTTTTCTTTTTTCCAATCTTCTTACTCTTACGTAGCCCCCTGCACATCAGTGGCGTTACCGTCTTGCTTGGGGTGATATGATCAAAATAAAAAAAAAATAAAAAATTGCCAATCAACATCTTGCTCCTTGGACCCTATTCTTTTATTGTCCTTATCAAAGATTTTTCTTAGATTATTTCACATTCAGTAACCCCCTTGCATCTCCGTGGCTTTATCCCCCTCTGAAATCTGAAATGATTAAAAAAATAAAAATATTCAATACCAAAAGTTAAAAAAAGGAAAAAGAAAAAAAAAACAATAGAACATAATTCTTACTTGCTCAGATTATTTCAAATATTTGGTGAAATGAACTGAAATAGCTGCTGAATCATAAAACACTCATAATCATCTTCATGCAATGCACTCATTTTCTTCAGACTTCACTGGTTGTTTCTAAAATATCTAAACTTATTTAGAAATGAAACTTTTTTTTTGTGTGTGTGTGTGTGTGCGTCCGTTATCTATAGACTCCGAAATGGCTGAACTGATTTGCTTGAAAAGTTACACAGTTGTACTATAAGCGTCTGCAAGTGTTCTTAGCTAGGTTTTGTGTTGAGGTACCCCTGATAAATATTGACAATCAAAAAAATCGGGTTATAGAAGGAGTGGTCCGATTTTAATCAAATTTGATACACTCATAGATAAAGACATAAGAAACAATATTCAGAAATTTCAAGGTTGCAGTTCTTACAATAGTGCAGAAAATCGATAATATATATACAAAAGGCAAGATGTCTGTGTGTGTCTGTTTATCTGTCTGTATATCCTTTATACAAATCCACAATTTTTATCCGATTCTCACCAAACTTCACACAAATATTCTTTAGGCAGAGTCTGAGCTCCAAGACTATGAATTAGTTTTAAAGCTTTCATTACACCCGAGCAACGGTGGGCTATACTGCTAGTCATCAATAAAAGAAACAGGCTCATGTCTTAACAGTTGACATTCATGGCCTTCAAGTGAATGTCAACAGGCCAGCAAATAGTGAATCATCATTTACAAATAACACTAAACAAGACATTAATAAATAGTGAATTGGAACTACTGATTGTCTTCAATGGAAGATATTCCAAGTGCTAACTCAAATATCTTTCAGTTTCAGTCAATGAAAATACCACTAATGAGGTGAATTGGAAAATTGGTCAAATTATATCCATATTCTTATTTCTGACATAATTTGCTTGCAATAATACAAGGCAATACCAAAAGGATGAGAGAATTTGAACAGAGAAATCAGTTTGTTAAGTTGCCCCAGCCTTTTTGCACATATTTTCCTCAAAAACACTCCATGAAGAAAGAAAGAATTTTGTTTTTTTTTCACTGAGGATACAATTCGAAGTTCATGAAACTTTGGGGTTGCACTTCATATCTATAATTATTTTTTATTAATTACACTATTTAAATTTAGGTTATTGTCCTCATCTTTTTTTTTTTTTTTTTTGTTATCACAATCAATCAGCAGTGGTATCCTCTGAATGTTCTCAGGTGTATATTGATCCAAGTAACCTACAAACAATTCCTTCATTTAACCTACAGGGGTAGACTGTTCTCATTTCACTGGCCATATGTTGAGATATCTCATCTAGTTCTTATTTTTAGTACTGCTCAGTTACTGCTAGTCCGAGTACACACTGTTTAGTCCAGGGATTGAACTTACAATTTCTATGTCACAAACCATTATTTTAAACCTCTAAGCTATTGTCCAAAGAACATGGCAATCAATAACTGAGCAGGATAAGAATTGGATAAGATATCCCTAAATGTGAGCAGTGGAATGAGAACAGTTCACTCCTGTAGATTAAATAGAGGATTCAGTTCTGAATTACCTGTATGCTACTTGGATTGATATGCATCTGATGAAGATCAGAGTTGGGCAAAAAGTTGTGATAACCAAAAGTTCAAATGTCTTTTCTTTTTATTAAAATAAAGTTCACCCGAAGCAAGACAGTAAAGTCACAGAGATGCAAAGTGTTACTGAGTGTGGAAGAGTTAGAAACAGCAACATTGCTAAGGAGTGAGTACAGAGAAAGAGTAAATCAAGTAGACAGTAGATTACCAATGACATTGCATTTAAATTTTTGCAGATTCATGATTTTTTTCTTCATGCTTTCCAGTCAACTGCAAAGCATGAAGCTGAAAAGAGTTTCATAAGTGAGAAATACAAGAAAAGAAATGGTTAGAATTTAGGATTTTTTAAAGAAACTGTTAGCATAGAATTTTGACATGTAGTCAGCTCAACTGTAAAATGTTTTAGACCTTGTTACCAGTCTAGTACGGCACTTAAATTTGAAAAGTCTAGTCACCTTGGCAAAGAACTCACCCAAACAATTATCATGAAAGTATTTATAGAAAAAAAACAAAAGGAGGCAATCTTATGGTGTCGGAAAGTGATTGAAGCTGAACTGCCAGAGAGGAGCCAATAATATTGGTAATTGTACTTTGGAATTTATCAAGAAGTTCTAGATAGATAGCCAGAACACCAGACCATATGTGGTAGCAATATTTTAAGCATGAATGAATGGTAAACTTACAGATATGTAAAATAGACTCTTGATAGAAAATCATCTCGCATGACACAGTGAACCAACCTTCCTGGTAGCTGACCTAGCGATGGATTCAATACAGTCTTTCCACTTAATGTCAACCAAGAATGTTAGCCCAAGAAGGTGCTCATATATATTTTTTTCATTCATGGCTCTACTGGTTGATAGAATAAAGTCATCCAAATAACATTAAGTTATATGATACTTTAAATATTTATATGCATGTTGTCTTTAAGAAATTTTTGAATGGTTTCTATTAAATTTACTATGTCTCTGAAAATGATTCCGTTCTAAATATAAAAAAAACTTTTAAACCAAATATGAAACATGATTTGAAGCTATGAAAGGTAAAACTTTGTCACTATGATGAAAGGTAAAGGATTTATTTTTGCCTGTATTTCTGGGATGAAGGAGTTATAATTATTTTAATTATTTATATTTGGACTGCTGTCCTTATAGAGTATAACACAAGGACTTGATAGAGATGCTTGACAACCTCCACATTTTCAGAAAAGACGTTAAGATAATCAAGAATCTATAATGGCAGCAAACCACTTGTGTATGGATAGGAATTGAACTCAGCAGGTATGCAAAAATAGAAAGAGGCGTAAGACAAGGATGTGTTTTCTCACTGTAACTTTTCAACCTGTACAGCAAAGCAATTATGATAGAAATAAAAGCCTTGCCAGGATTCATTATTTACAGTCACAATCTCAACAATATCAGATATGTGGATGACACAGTGCTGATAGCAGACATGGAAAAGAAAATGCAGGACCTTCTTCAGAAGGTAGCAAAAGAAAGTGAGAAGAAAGGACAGCATAAACTTCAAGAAAATTGAATGTATGCTCATCAGCAAAAAAAGCAGCCCAATATGCCAACTACAAGTGAGAGAAACTAAAATAAAACAAGTAAAGAAATTCAAATACCTGGGAAGTATTTTAACAGAAGATAGAAAGTGCAACATGGAGATCCAAAGACACATGAAAAATCTTGAGCTATATATTTCCTTAGAATATTAACATCTTAAATTAAACAGAGTTTTAATTTTGTTATCCAATTTGTTTTCAATTAATTGTGCAAATTACCAAAGACAAGAAAATTTCTCACAGGACAATAAAACTAATCATGGTTTAATTGTATAATGCTTACAGCAACCAAATGGCTAGATCCTAGGGGCTAAAAATTAGTCTATAAGTTTAATTTGACAAGGATAAACATTGAATAGGTGGTGCTGACCTCTGAGGTTAGTAGATATCACCAGTTTAATTTAAGGTGAAACTACTATTTACAAACTGCAAATAGAATTCCCTTTTTAAATGACATCAAGTCAAAAATGCCCCAATCGTAAAAACCAATGTAAACATTTATTTCTAAAAAAAAATATTCAATCAAATATAGTATGCTGTTCTATGATAATAAGTATGCCAAAGTTTGAAATATAATTTCTATTTAACCAAACAAATTTTTAATTGTTTTGTTCTTCAAAGTTACTGTTTAAAAAAATAAATGATTTTTTTATCATGAATATATAAATCCATAAATGAACAAAGCTTGAGTTAAAACTTTTCTCTTGATAATCAAAATATGGAAATTCTATTTCTAAATTGCAAATATCCACCATGGAATTTCTCCAAGTTCAAATAGTTTTATTTAAAGTAATTCTTTTTAGAGACTTGATTGTTATAAAACATTACTGAGAACATTACTGAGTAAAGTGAAAGAAGAAAACAAACTCACAAGAGATGTAGAATTAATTGGTTCCATTTTTTTGTTTTTAACATGATAAATTAAACCATGAATTTTTCTATCTTTCTGTCCAAAGTTCTGATCCCTTTGCTTCCACTTAGCAACATTCAATAATTAACAACTGTAAAAAGTGTTCATTTCACACATTTTTATCAGTCAAATAAATCTCAAATAATATCATTGCTTCATGATGAAAGAATAATGTCTTTTCAAATTCAAAAATGCAAATAAAGTACTAAAATGAATATTTTTAAAAATCTATATTTAAGTATCTAAATCAAATCAAAAAATAATTCATTTAATTTTTA
Organism: Ascarosepion bandense; assembly: GCA_037127315.1. Lineage (NCBI taxonomy): Eukaryota > Metazoa > Mollusca > Cephalopoda > Sepiida > Sepiidae > Ascarosepion > Ascarosepion bandense. The sequence continues at coordinate 3,888,712 of JBBBDQ010000627.1, forward strand.
GAATTGATCTGGGAAAATTTATTGAAGAATGTTTTCTCTAAAGATGTCAGTTATTTTTCGTTGCATATATTCCTTAAAATTGAGATATTTTCTTTTCAATCTATTTAATTTAAAATGCATTCTTCAAAATAGATAATTTATCTGTTTAAATCTTTTTATTGGCATTAATCAGAAAGTATTTCTTAAAGTGATTATCAATGAAGGTTCTCATATTTTCTCTCAGGCAAAATCCAATCAAGTGGGTGGAAATTTGAATGGAAAAAATATACTGCCTTATAATGTCTTAGGTTTCCCAAATGTTCAAGTCTTGTTGTTATCAAATTATGTTTATTTTTTTGAGGTTGAAAGTTTTACAAGTAGAAAAATGAATAACCACAGTAGTTACAGAGTATAAAAGACTTGTCTTAATTCTAACTTCATTAAGATCCATCTGTTTTAATAATAACTAAATTTTCCCAGGTCTCTTCTAAAACTTCCCTGAGGGAATTTTGTTGAAATTTTTCTTGTACAGAATGTACAGTTGGGTCCAAACTTCCTCTTATGGTCTTAAATAACAAACATCCTTTTCTTTCTGTTGTATTTTTTTTAACCGTATCACCCCAAGCAAGGCGGTAACACCACTAATGTGCAGGGGGCTACGTAATAGTGAAAAGATTGGAAAAGAGAAAGCCGGAAACCACATCCTAAACAGGGAACAAGGGATGAGCCTCTTAACCTGTCCAATAGACATGGGTGGAGTGTGAACTGGGTGATAGATAGATCTATCTACTCCAGATTCATACATAAAACAAGCCATACATTCAGTTAATAAAATTCATCCTTGATAACAGCTAAAAGTATAGCTTAAAGCAGTCAAACATACAAAACATTTGGACAATTTTTATATAATTTACACTCAGAAAATAAAAGTTGCAATAACATGAAAAAATTAAATAAAAACCTACCCACAGTATATTATCAGTATTTTTTTATGAAACTCTCGCTCACACACATTATTTATATATATATATGTACGCATCACTCATTCAGTAATGGATTAGAGCACTCTGGCTATTGGGCGGGTAAAATAACAATATACACGCTAAAAAGTCTGCCTTCTTCTACCGAACGCCCATAACCCAGAGGTAGAATTGCCGACTGATGCCAATTCGGAGGGTTTCAATCCTGGGTTAAAAGCAATCAGAGTCTAACTGTACTGATGAGCTGTGATACAGCAAAACAAATCTGTCTGTGGATATATATATATATATATATGACTTTTCTCTCTGCAAGTTTTCAAAGTTCATACTGCCCTGCATTAAATTGGTGAATGCTAATTACATTTGTCACATTTTTATTCATCAGCTAAGAAGACAGGAAGATGATTTCTACCTAATCTTGTATGAGCAAATGTTCATTTTTGACATCAGATCATGTTCATATTGTACCAAGCAAAATCAGACTTAACATAATATTATCAACTCCATGTGAGGGGTCATAGGGTTTCTGTTTCAGGTGTCTGTCAATGTCTGAGCCTTTGTGGATGATTATCAAATCTACTCAGTGATATTTTCTCTGCCTGCTTCTTTTTCTGCCTAAGTTGATATTTTGTAGGAAGACAAAAGAAGAATTGTTAAAACTTATGATGTGGTATACCATCTCAACTTCCTCTTCTTGAAGGAGAGGATGAGGTCTGCTAATAGACCCATTTTTTGTGTTCTGCATGTTGTAATTTGTGATACAGCTTATGTAAGAGATATCTAGGATGGTTTAGCGAAATCTCATTTCTGATACTTGGATTCTTCATTGTAATTCTGAAAAGATTCATGGCTGTACAGAAAAATTGATAAGATCAATGGATGTAATAGTCTGAGCTTTGATTTCACACAGATGTTTTTGTTTTTCCAGATGGTTCTTAGTTTTGTGACAGCTGCCATTATTTGTCCTGCTCTTGAAATTATTTCTCTTTTGAAGCACTCTTTACTGATAATCAAGCAAAGGTATTTGAATTTACTCACTACTTTAAGCTACTGATCACTGACTTTTATCTTGGTTGAAAGCCCTTTATCATTGTTTATCATGAGTTTGATTTTTGAATGGTTGTGGGGGCATTAATTTCCATGCCATATGAATTTAAAAGCTTCTCTGCTTATTGATTTAAAAAAATAGATTCTAATATATTTTAGTACTAGTAAATGATAGAAAAAGAACTAAATATTTCAGTTTGAAGAAAAATTGAATTTAATAAAATATTTTAATAGATGAACATGTAAAACATTCTTTGGTTATAGCAATGGGAAAATCAACAATTTCCATACAGAAAACATTAAATATTAATAACTGAACAGTTAGTCACATTGTCAGAGAAAATTTATAAAATATTTTTTATTAAAACAGTTTTTCAGAAAATTAAACTTCCTAAGTCCGGTAAATTCTATCACAGTTTATGATTCTCATGCAAGATTTTATCCAAACCTTTTGTTTTTTGTAGCATGGAAAGTTAGCATCTTTCTGTTCTCATAGGAAATTCTGTTAAAACTTTTGTTTTTGGTAGTATTGAAAAATGAGCTTGAGCAAGTAGATAGCAGAGAAGGGTTTGGGAGAGATACCCAGTGTATAGTGGTCCAGTGGATATTGGCTCGGAATAAGAACTTGAGGAGCTGAGTTTGAATTCCAGTTGAATTCATTGCATTCACTTACACGCAAATACCCTTGGGAAAGGTATTAATCCATCTCTTCCTTCCAGTTATGGGTTAAATAACAGGACAGATTTGGTTCTATAGCCTTTGCCAGCAACCAGTCTACCGCAGAAAGCAATGGCAACCTACTGCGGGATAATCTTCTGCCCAGTCAGTCATGTCTCTTTCGAGACATGATCGCCCAAGCATGTTTCACGTATGGCACTTAACTGACTGACTGACCCAGAGGAAAAGTATTAAGAGCGACAAGAGGTAGGGGCATGTGGAAATTTATGATCGCCTATGTCCTAAAAGGACATATAAAGAAGAAGGAAAGTTAACATCTTTCCATCCAAACCTTTTATTTTTGGTAATGTGTAAAGTTAACACTGATTATATCATTATTTTCTCTTCTAGTGATATGATAACCCTTTTTGTCATTGTTGTTATAAGACTTAAAGTGATGTAGTTTTATTATTTGGTAATACATCACTCAATAAATCCCAGGCCTGACACATAGATGGTACTACTAATAAAAAATCCATATGATTTTTATGAAGTACTAACCTTCTAATGGCACATAACAAAATTTAAGTCCAGTCGAATTATTATTTTACAAATTACAGCTATTTAAGTGAAGCTACTGTTGCAAATTTTCGAAACAATAGTAAAATCTAAATTTCTTGTGTTGATAAAGCATTGCTTTCTGATGAAAAATACTGTTCAAGCAAATCAGTGGCATGATAAGTGTTATTCATACTCTGCTCTGTGAGAAACAATGATTAAGAGGTGGTATACTGACTTTAAATGTAGTTGTACAGACACAAATGATGCTGAATGCTCAGGTCACTCAAAATTGGCAATTGTAGGGAAAACACCGAAAACATCCACAAACTCATTTTGGTCAGTCATAAACTGAAGTTGCATAAGATAGCAGAGAAGTTTAACATATCAGAAAGCAGTGTATTCACCATTTTGCATGAACATTTGTCAATGAGAAAGCTGTGTTCAAAGTGAGTGCCATGTTTGCTCACAGTCGATCAAAAACAACAACTTCTCGATGATTCAGAGCATTGTTTGCAACTGTTTTAACACAACAAGAAGTTTTTGTATAAATATATGATAATGGAGAAAACATAGATCCACCACTTTACTATGCAGTCAAATTGGCAGTCAGCTGACATGACAGCAGCAGATGAAAACCATCCAAACTGACCAAAGATGCAAACATCAGCAGGCAAGATTTTGGCCTATGTATTTTTGTATGTGCAAGGTATTTTGTTCACCTTGAAAAAGAGAGAATTATCTATCGAGAATATTATATAGCATTATTTGTGTGTTTGAAGGAAGAAATCATCAAAAAACACCCAGAAATTAAGAAGAAAAAGTGATCTTTCACCAAGACAATGCACTGTATGACAAGTCAATTGAAACGATGGCAAAACGACATGAACTGTACTTCAAATTGCTTCCCCTATTCTCCAGATCTGGCCCCCAATGACTACTGGGTATTTGCAGACCTCTAAAGAATGTTCCAGAGAAAGAGATTTGGATCCAATGAAGAAGTGATATTGGAAATTAAGGTTTATTTTGAGGCCAAAGACAAATCATTCTAAAACAAAAAAGCATCAAATTGTTAGAGAAGTGTTAGAATCAATGTATCATGCTAGAAGGAGATTATGTTATTGAATAATGTTGAATTTTGCCTAAAAATTGTTGTTTTATTAGTTAGGCCCATGACTTATTGCGTGATGTGTTCAGGATCTTTGTTTGTAATTTTGTAATGTTAGTCTATAGTTGCTGATAAATTATTGTCTTCTTTAAAAGTTATCTGATTAATTATTTTGAAGTTGCTTTTAATTAGTTTTTGACACTGAGTTTTTGTAAACTATATATATTTTTTATTTCTTTTAATCATATCACCCTGAGCAAGGCGGTAATGCACTGATGTGCAGGGGGCTACGTAAGAGTGAAAAGATTGGAAAAGAGTAAGCCAGAAACCACATCCTAAACAGGAAACAAGGGATGAAGCTGAATAGGTGCTTGAAGAACATGACCTCATGCCAAACATAACAATTGCTCATACAAACACAAGCTATAAGCACATACCCTTTACAAAGACTATTATCAGTAAACATGAGTAGAAAAACTCATTAGAGACCAAAAAGTGTATGGTAGACATTGATTGGCTACTTGCGCTGAGTCACCAGATGAAAGACCAATCAACACAGAAAGCTCAGGAAGAAGCTGTCAGGGAATTTGGATGCAAATGATCCCAGTTAGGCTGTTAAAGTAAACAATTGTTGCATTCATTGGCAGAGAAGAAATGCAGCTTGAATCAGTTTAGTTTCTCTCCCTCTGAACAGTGAAGAAAGCAAAGTAAATTGATGAAATGAAAAAACGTGTTTTCATTTCCTTCTCGCAGCACACTAAGCTGATAGTTCAGCTGTGGAAAGAGATAAGTTTTAGAGAAAAGTATATGCTTGGCTTGCCAGGGAAATGCAAACACAATTTAGTGGAGTTTATAAGAGCAGAGGAAAAGAAACAAAAGTTTGTATTTATTCGCTACACAAAAATCAAGTAGAAAATTTCTTTTAAATTTACCTTTCTTGGGTGCTACTGCATTTTCTGTTATATATAAATGCATATAAATGCGTACGTTTCCATAAATCTACAAGCTTTGTTTGTCCTTTAAAATTATACTTTGTCTTTTCTGTTGGTTAACACATGAACACATGCCAAGTCACTCATTTGAGTAATCTTGGGAAGAAGGGTGTCCATATCATGATAAAGAGAAATTATTATTTTATGATGATCAGAGTGTAATGATTAGAATTACAATAAAACCTAAGCATATCAAAAGTTAATTTATACATTGTTCTTGTTCTTGAGAATTGACAACAAAAATATTAAACACAATTTATTAGATTGTTTATTGGAATGGTTGGCAAAACATTGGTTAATTACAAATCAATTTAAAATAGTAAATAAGGAATTCCTTATAGTTGGCTCACAATTTTAATAATTTAATAAATGTTTATAAATTTATGAATAAAAAATTGTTTACATATTTATCTCTTTATAGATTGGTAAATCATAAATATTGCATAGTATTAGTTTTTAGAATGTTATAAATATAAAATTGCTAGCAGTATAGCCCGGCGTTGCTCGGGTGGAATGAAAGCTTTAAAACTAATCCATGGTCCTGGAGCTCAGACTCTTTGGATGTTGGTACGAAAGACAAAAAAGCAATAGGTGTTTCCGGTTATAGTGAAACCATAGACTGAAAGAAAAATGAATGGATGTAAGTCAAATTTTGATTTCCTGGTATCAATATCAAAGAAGTTTTTAGTATAAACTGAATTTTGATGGCTAAATAAGTCCTCTGAGTAAATGGTATCATGGCTGAGACTAAGAACTACAATTATACCTACTTAGAGCCAAACCTGAAGCAAAAACTAAAATAAAAGGGCTGAAAAAATCCAGACATACAGGCAGATAAACAGACACACACACACAAACATCTTGCCTTTTATATATATATATATATATATATATATATATATATATTTTATCGATTTTCTGCACTATTGTAAGAACTGTAACCTTGAAACTTCTGAATATCATTTCTTATGTCTTTATCTATGAGTGTATCAAATTTGATTAAAATCGGACTATTCCTTCTACAACCCGATTTTTTGATCATCGATTTTCGATATCTATCAGGGGTACCTCAACACAAAACCTAGCTAAGAACACTTGCAGACACTTATAGTACAACTGTGTAAATTTTCAAGAAAACCGGTTCAGCCATTTTGGAGTCTATAGGTAACAGACACACACACGCATACAAAAGTTCCATTTATTCTCAAATAAATAATCTAATAAATAGTGATTAATATTTTTGTTCTCAATTCCAAAGAACAAAAAAGAATGTATAAATTGACTTTCAGCAAATGTTTAAAGGAAGAAAGGTGGTAAAATGATAATGGTAACAAGAAAAAAAACTGTTCTTTTAACATACTTTTTTTTTGTAGACACAAAGGTGCAATTTCGCCTTCTTTTTTTATTTGGAGATCCCAAATAATATCATAAAATCTGTTCATGTCATTTAATCATGCTGATAACTCCTTCAAAGTTTACTGATAATAAAACAAATTTTTTTATTACGCTATCTAGTAATGATTAAAAGCTATGTTATAATTATTTATCTATGGTTGCACTTTGACACTCTTAGACTGGACCTTTTCACCGGAGTCCTTATTTTTAGCATTTCGTAAAATTCAAATCAATTGACAATTAGCTGGTGTTTTGTCAAACATTCCAATAAATAACCTAATAAAGAAATCGTTTTTATTATTTTTGTTGTCAATTCTCAAGAACAAATAAAATGCATAAATTCACTTGCCTATATCTAAGTTTTATTCTTCTTTTATGTGCCCTGTCCTTTCAGGACGTAGGTGATCATGGCTTTTCCACGTCTCCCTATCTCTGGTGGCTCTTAGTATGCTTTCTCCTGTTACATCTCGCAACCCCCGTTCTGTCATCCACCTGATCAGGCCCCTCAAATATGTTATCCACTGTCTTCCTCTGTCTCTTTTTCCTTCTATCTGGCCTGTCAGTATCAAGTTCTCCAAGCCCTCCTTTCTCATTGCATGTCCCAGGAACATCAGTTGTCTCTTCCTGATGCTCAGTATTAATTTTCTTTTGGTTGCCATTCTTTCCAACACCTCATCATTGCTTGCATGCTCAGTCCATGATATCTGCAGCATCCTTCTGTAGAACCCCATTTCTGCAGCTTCAAGTTTTTTCCTCATCGTCAATAAAATTTTCCAGCATAAAGAGTCAGTCAGTTAGGTGCTATATGTGATAAATGTTTTGGCAATCATGTCTTGAAAGAGACATGACAAACTGGGCAGAAGATTTTCCTACAGTAGGTTGCCATTACTTTCTACATTGTAGTAGACAGGTTGCTAATCAAGACTATAGAATCCAATCTCATCTACTATTTAATCCATAGCTGAAAAGAGAAGAGCCAGATAAATATGCTTCCCAAGGGTGTTTGTTCATAAGTGAATGCAACATATTCAAGTGGAATTTGAACTCAGCTCTCCAATTTCTTGTTTCAAGCTGATATTAGATTCTCCAGGCCCTCCTTCCTCATTGCATCCGGATTGTGTCCGTCACCATGCCAACTTGCCTTTGGATCTCTGTGTTGCATTTTCTATCTTCTGTTTGAACACTTCCCAGGTATTTAAATTTTTGTACCTGATTGATTTTAGTATCCCCCATCTGTATTTGGCATTTTGGGCTGCTTTTTTGCTGATGACCATGCATTCAGTTTTCTTGCAGTTTATTTGTAGTACTTTCTTGTCACTCTCTTCAGCTACCTTCTGTAGGAGGTCTTTTAGTTTCCTTTCCACATCTGCTATCAGCACTGTATCATCTGCATACCTTATGTTGTTCAAACTGTGGCCTCTGATAACAAATCCTGGCATATCATCTAGGGTCCTCAAAATAGTTTTGCTGTACAAGTTGAATAGATCCGGTGAAAAGACACATCCTTGTCTTATGCTCCTTTTTATCTTTGTATATCTGCTGAATTCATGACCTGTTTCTATGCAGGTGGTTTGCTGTCAGCAGAAATTCTTGATTACTCTTATATCTTTTCTAAATATGTTGAGGTTGCAAAGCATTTTTATCAATTCTTGTGGTATACTTTGTCAAACACCTTTGCATAATCGATAAAACATAGGTACATGTTCCTTCTTCATTTGTATTGCCCTTTCGAAGAGCATCCTAATCATAAATATGGCATTTCTTGTTCCAGTGTTTTTGACAAAACCACACAGTTCTTGTCTTATCTCTGGCCTGATTCTGCTTCACACTCTATTCATCAGTTTTGTAGTGTGGCTCATAAAACTCCATCACTGGAGTATTTTCTCTTTCTCTAATATGATAGTTCCATCCTTAGATATTATACATCCTGTTGAAAAGCAGGTTTTTTGTCCTGTCAGTTCTCTTTATAGATGTCAGCTTTATTAATCCTGCTCAATCTCTCTACTTCTGCACATTTGTTGTTGAGCCATTCCTCTTTAGCCTGTCTGCATTTGCTCCTTATTTCCTTCTGTAATTTTCTGTATTCCATTCTAGGCCTTGGCATCGTTTTCCATCTCTTGGCGGCTTATGGCCAATATCACGTTGAATACACTGGTTCTCGCTCGATCACCAAAATTAAGCAATGTTGAGCCAGGTTAGTGCTTAGATGGGTGACCGCGTGGGAATACCAGGTGCTGTAAGCGTTTAGTGATGGATGTGCATTGTGGCGCAGTGGATATCGGCTTGGAAAGAGAAATTGGTGAGCCGAGTTCGAATACCAATTGAATACTCAGCATTTACTTAAGCACTGGTACCCTTGGGAAAGGTATTAATACATCCCTTCCCTCCAGTTATGGGTTAAATAACAAGGGTAGGACTTGGGGACCCTGCCCTTAAAAACAAATCCCAATGAATCTTGATACTCGAAAAGAAAAATGTATTACTAGACACAAAACTTATATAAAAACAACAATAAATTGTTGAAAGAAAAAGGTATTACCAGCAATAAATAAATAAAGTTTAGTTGGCAATAAATGACCCACCAAGGTTGATATGCCATAAAAACAAACCAACCAACCATCTCTTGGCATCATGTCAAGAATCTCTTCAGTCATCCCCTCATTTTTTTTCTCCATCTGATTTCCTTTGAGACAATGTTGTTTGCTATGTCACTTCCCTTATTGAGTCCCATTTCTTGTTTCTTCTTCCAATTTGTTCTTTGTATTTTTTTTCACACTGTTGGTGTATTTTTCTGCAGGTTGAGGTCATTCATGAGCAAGTTGTATTTCAGTCTTGGTGCTGCACTAGGCTTTTTCAGTCTCTAGACTTTCACCCATAGTTTGCAGATGACTGGGAGGTGGTCACTTCCACAGTTGGCACTTGGATAGGTTTTACATTGAACCACTGTACTGTATTTATAAATGAATTATCAAAAATATAAAAAAACACATTAGATGGTGATGAAAATTCACTTTTGAATTGTTTTCTGTAATAATGAAAATTTGATTAATTCGTAATATAATTTCTTTTATTTATGATTTGAATTTTTGTAACTTCTTATCTTCATAGTATATTCATTTGAATCAGTTTTAAATGTATTCATATCCCGTTTTTGTTATCATGCTACTTTGATGGACATATATCAAGTTTTAAATCCTAACAGTTACTTGAATTTATGAGAGGAAATTGCTCAGTTATTTCTACTGTTTCTATCAGTGGCTTGAAAAAATTGTTGAAGATAACAAATGATTTTTCCTTTGAATTCTGTTATATTTACTGTGATGGATTCTTTTGGTTCTTGTGCATATAAACAGCAATATAGATCAGAATTAGACACAGGAAAACTTACCTGTCTTTAATAATTAAAATATTCACAACCTCTTGTATATGGTTACAGTGATGGCAAAAATAACAAGGCAACACAAGTTTCACCATCTCTAAAAATAGTGACAAATTCAGAATCACTAGGGCATGAAGTTATGTTTCCATGAAGCAATCAGAAACGGTCTCAAAGGGGTATGAACATCATAACCTGGTGAGCTAATCAGAGAAAAGATCTGTTTCCAACCAGGATATGACATCATGGCTTGTGGACCAATCAGAAGTCAAGCGGCAATTTCTAAATGGATTTGTTTTGTTTTCCCAGACATACATATACAAGGAGATGGACAACTGAATTAAATCAGAATAAATTAATTTACTTTATCAATTCTTCAATACTGCTATCATCCAAAAATACAGATAGTAATATATATATATATATATATATATATATATATATATATATATATATATATTTCATTCATCAACTTACAAAAGTGACTATGACATTTAAATACATTCATGCACACCCACACACATGTATATATATATATATATATATATATAGATATTGTGTATTTCAGCAGCAATCTCTCTTTTATGCAGGTTTCCTTGAAAATAATATATGAGATGTTGTCATTAAGGTTTTTAATGTAATTTTTCATTTGACCTTATGATTTTTTTTCTTTTCAGAACATAAATTATATAAACATTTTCCAAATTTTTTATTTTTCTGAGCACTTTCAGCTATACTTGTAGATGTACCAAGAATGGATTTTATTTTGTGTGTGACTGAATATGTGTAGTGTTTATGTTTGTGTGTAGAGTTATGTGTGTGTATTATATTCCAGCAGTATCAAAAATATGATACTTACCCTTGCAAGAGAGTTCCTAACTAGTGTCCAGTTGACAGACAGAAGGAGATCAGACCATAACTCAATACAGACCCCCTACTTGAGTATTCATGGCTGAATAATGGATATTTAGAATTTAGTTGAACAAACAGACCAGTACTCTACTGTACTGCAAGTTGAGTCTCCTTTGATCACCTGTTTGGACTAGTTAGTGAGTGGTTTCTTTCACAGGCTGGGGTGTTCCATTCTGCTAGTTGAGCAAGCTTATTCTCTAGGTCTTGATTGGCTGCTGACTTTTGATGTGGATACTGTGATCAATAAATAGCTATCATTCATGAATGAATACTAAAGTCTGAGGTCTCTATTGAGTAACAGCCCAATTAAAAACTAGTAAATTAATTGTAATTATTACTTTTAGGTTTAAAAAGATGTCTGTTATCCTCCACAATTAAGAACAATGGATAAGAAATAATTCTGGTGTCCAATTTGACATTACAATGATTGTGTTAGACTCTGTGGAGTCTTCCAATCTCAATGATTTATTTTCTCTTTATAACTTAACCACACACATGACATAGGGTTATATAGAGATGATAATTTTATGGTATTAAAAATTCCACACATTTTCAACTGATAGAATTAGAAAACTAGTTCATAGAGAATTCAAAAGTTTAAATCTAAAAGTAATAACATTAATTTAAAATTAACAAACTTCCTGTTGTAACACTGGACTGATACCTATCAACCATATATAAAACCTAACAAATCTTCATTAAACATCCACTTAAAGTCTAATCACCCAAAAGTACAATCAAACATGTACCCTCCTCCATAGAATATAGAATTAGTAAAAAGTCTTCTAGTGAAGTTAGTCAGTCAGTTAAGTGCCATACGTGAAACATGCTTGGGCGATCATGTCTCGAAAGAGACATGACTGACTGGGGAGAAGATTATCCCGCAGTAGGCTGCCATTGCTTTCTGCAGTAGATTGGTTGCCAGCCAAGGCTATAGAACCCAATCTGTCCTGTTATTTAACCCATAACTGGAAGGAAGAGATGGATTAATACCTTTCCCAAGGGTATTTGTGCGTAAGTAAATGCAATGAATTCAACTGGAATTTGAACTCGGCTTCCCGATTTCTCGTTCTGAAACGATATCCACTGCACCACAACGCACATCATTCTAGTGAAGACATCTTTTATAAACATAGTGATTTTTATAATAATGTCATAAGGAATAGTGGCTATAAAAACCATGTTATCAAAAACATAAAAACATATGACTATAACAGGAAATACAGAAATGAAAATATTATTTATATACACCAGCTTTTAACCAAATGGTTTGCATAAAGTTTGGGTTTGAAGTTCCTCAATTTAATTAAAAAATTAAATTGAGGAACTTCAAACCCTAACTTTATAACATTTCTCTAATAATGACCCTCTTTTTCATTTATAACTCATGTTCTGATATTAATTAAAAATTATTTTACTAAAATAAATAACCTACGGCTTTCTCTTTTCCAATCTTTTCACACTTTTTTTTTTTTCAATTGGAGTAGATAGACTAAACTATCGCCCGATTCACACTCCACCCACGTCTACTGAACAGGTGAAGAGGCTTATCCCTTGTTCACTGTTTAGGATGTGGTTTCCAGCTTTCTCTTTTCCAATCTTTTCACTCTTACGTAGCCCCCTGCGTTTCAGTGGCGTTACCACCTTGCTCGGGGTGATATGATTAAAAAAAAACAAAAAAAAAAAAAATTACTTGGTTTTCTTAACTCCTTAGTTGACCATAATTACTTAATTCTAATTCTAACCTAAACAATCCAGTCCATTTATATGATGAGGTAGTACAAAATCAAATTAAAAAAAAAAAAAAAATCCAATATGCTGTTAAAAATTGTCTACCCATTTAAATAATGTATGGTCCACTATGTATCTTACCCACACAAAATTAAAAGGTGTCATTGTCTTAACATTATGCTACTTTATACTCTTTTGTAAACCAAATTTTCAAATCCATAGTTTCACCTAATTCTCACTTTTGATTGAGCAATATTGGCATGCCTACAAGCATATTGTGTAACTTCCTCCAACTACCACTCCTTAATTTTCTATAGAACCATGAATTCATCTTATATTTTCTAAATAAATCCTTTTCACCATGTCTTTTAAAATATCACCTGAAAAAGAACAGTATTGTCTTGAAAGATGAAAATTCTTGTGTAGTGATATAATGCTTTTATAAACTATTGTAATAAAAAAAATTACAATATTAAGCTCTACTTTGTATTGAGCACTCTTTATAAAAGTAAATGCATGAACAATGGGTTTTGATCTATCTGTTCATTCACTTCATTATAATATATATAAAAACACACAAAAACGTTGCCTCCAATGGTTGTCTACTACTTAAAGTTTCATGTGCACCTCTATATAGATAAAGCTTTCAATTGTGGCTGGCCAATGGAGTTACCTTTTTAGAAATAATATTTGTTCTGCAACAAAAATGTTTTTGTCACCCCAATTTCCATTTTTAAAGTCCTTAGTTGATATTTTACTTATTCACACACACACACACACACACATAGGTAATTACGTCAAATACATAAACGAAGAGGATAATCCAAATAGATCTATTTAATATAAATTATTAGAGAAATAGATTCATACAGAAAGCTCAATGGATACTATCCAGAACAATATGATATACATAAAGGAAAAGCTTGATGCATCAGCTAAGGCAATTATGAAATATAATTTATTTTTATAGGCAAGTTTTGGTACCCATCTCATCAAATCACAAATTGTTCAATTTTATCAGACATAAAAGAAACAGGAATTTAAGAAGCATGACCAGAAAAATATTTTTTTCAAAAGGGTGTTATAAAGTTAGGCCATATATGGTAGAGGAGGAAAAGTTTGGAATAAAAATTTCATTTAACCTTAATATCATTAATTCTTTTAGATATTACTTTAAAACTTTCAAATAACACATTTAAACCTTATCACAAAGACAGTGAAAGTCTAATTTCTATTAATGTCAATTCCTAAATTCCTCATCAAATAATTAAACAAACTCTTGCCACTGTAAATACCAGAATCAATGAGTTATTCTGAAATGATAAAATCTTTGGCAAAAATAAAATGCCTTATGATGATGCCCTTAAAAAAGTGATTTTAAACAAAAACTGATCAACCTAAAATTTGAAAGAAACCAGAATAAATAAAACTAGACTAACCAGTATTAAACTAGAGAAATAAGATCATTTTAATGCCATCATAAAAATAAATTTAAATTACCTTTTAAATAGGATTTTAGTTAATCCCATTCTAATTCACCAGTAAACTTATCATTTCGTATTGATAATTTTTTTTAACTTATTTTTACATGTATTACTTGTCAAGGAAGTTAGGGTAAATTTTGTTTTATGTATTTAATATATAAGCTCACATACATGTATAATCACTTTATGTGTATGTACAAGGATGGAAATAATTGTGTGTGTATATGAGATTTATTTTAAGTGTGTGTGTGTGTTTATGTATGTATGTATGAATGTGTGAATATATTTATATGCATATATGTTTTATATATATAAATATATATATAAACAAATTTTTTGTGGTGCAGAACTTGAGTATTGCTTGAAAAGTTATAATTTTTATGTGACAGGGTATAATGAGGATAAAATTAAAAAAAAAAAGAAAACATCCAGTTTCTCACCTGCTCATGGAAGTTTTTAATTGTGAGTTCTAATGTAAAATGTAAGAGGTACGAAAATGAAATGGTCATTGATAGGAAAGTATCCCAATAGACAACTATATATATATATATATATATATATATATATATAGTTGTGTGGTTAGGCATCTTGATTTTGCTTTTGGCATGTTCCCCCAATCACTACACTTAATGATGAAAACTTAACTTTCCCTCCTCTACCACATATAACCTCAACTTTATAAGATTTTTGATCATATCACTTAACATTTTGTTTTTTTAATGTTGTGATAAAATTAAATGATTTTTAATTTGTGGTTTGATAAGATATGTAACAAAAATTTACCCACTGAAATAAATTATAGTTTATAATCACCTTAGATGATGCACTGAGTTTTTCATATATATATATATATATATATATATGAGTGTGTAATACTTTTTACTGAATCTAAACTCTGATCCTAGCCAGAAATACCAGAAAGTGGCACTTTGTCTCCAGCCAGGTTGCATAGATACTGCACTGATCCTATACAGAAATACTAATTCATTATCCTATCATTTTTGACACATATTCTGCTCTTAATTATATAATTCCCAAGTAACTTGAATATTAGTCATATGAACTGACTCAAGGCAGCATAAAGGCTAAAGGCACTTTTGAATCAGTCAAATAAATTTTGTCAGATTTCATATAAACAATGGACAGAAAGTGACTATGATTTAAAGAATTTTAGTAAAATCTAAACAACTGATTGTCAATATTTATTGGTATTTCTCTGCTAACACATTTTTAAAGCAGACCATTATTGACTGATTGATCCATTAGAGCTGTTCCACATTTAGAATCAAATTTTCTCTCTGAACAGAATGACTAAACAATTTGAAAAATAAATCAAGTTTTGTTTTTCAGGATTTTTTTGTTTTGTTTTCTAAACAACCCAGTTCTTGACAAAGAATTGGATAACATTTTGGCTAGAATATGAATTTCAATAAGTTCAGGACTTGTCAGTTTTGTCAGTTTGTTGGACTTTTCTGTCATTTAATTTTACATATACAAAAAAATAAAAGAACACACTTGAATTCTAAAGCAATGATTTTATTATAACTAAAACAGCTCAACTTGGCATTCAGTGAGAAGTGAACTTATTATCAATGATTTATGAGAAGAGCTTTCTAATACTCTAAAATGCATAAGATATTTGGTTTCACCTTGAAATATGAGAAACTGTGGGAGACTGCGATAGGAAATTCTTAAAGGAACATTGTAATGTAGGTCACTGAAACAGCCAATCAACAATACTTTCTGACCTGCAATTGAGGCACTGATCTACAAGTTGATCAAAAGAGTGATTCAAAGCAATAAAAAAAGAAAATGCCCTTTATTCTGAGGGTAAACATTTCTCATTCTACTGTCCATTTCTAGAAATATTTCACATAGTTCTTGGTTTTAGTACTGCTCAATAGTTCAACAGTAGATTAAATAATGGGTTTGTTTCAGTATTCTCTGGATTAACACAAGCCTGATGGATGCTGACGAGCACAACAACTGAAACCTTGTGATAATAATAACAAAAATTCAAACACCATTTATGAATTTGGTTTAATGTTGTATACAATAAATAATTGCTTTGTTTCATACCGTATGGACTGTAATCATGATATGAACTGGTGAATTAGCTGATAATATGCATGTTTCCAACCCAAGCTGTGTAAGTTGGGTCAGTTTATCATACACTTTCTTTCTATCAGGAATATTATTGAAGATTTTATTGAGTTTATATGGTCCACCTACACTTGGATATCTTTTTGAAAAGTCAAGAAATAAAAGTCATTTCCATAACTCAGCGAGATGGTTGGATTTGATGATGGCTTTCTTTAGGCCATTTCCTCAAAGTATTCCATATAAAAAGTTGTTATCA
This sequence comes from Ascarosepion bandense, assembly GCA_037127315.1. Taxonomy (NCBI): domain Eukaryota; kingdom Metazoa; phylum Mollusca; class Cephalopoda; order Sepiida; family Sepiidae; genus Ascarosepion; species Ascarosepion bandense. The sequence goes on from JBBBDQ010000627.1 coordinate 3,905,290, forward strand.
CTGGAGACTGTGGTGATTCTATAACCATATTTTCTTTCTCATATATATCAGACCACACTTGGAATTATATTTGTACATAGGATATCATCTCTCTAAAGTTGTCTATTGGGATACTATTGGGATGTACTATTTCTTGAAAGAGGCTGTTGGTTGAATACTACATTTTATTTGGAGTTCATAATTTCAATTCAAAGTTAGGTAATACAATCCAGCAGAACCAACTGAAGTGGTATAGTAATAGTTATTAAAAAAGAGGATCAAATAACAGACATAGCTTTTAAAAGATATCCACAAGCACATATGATATTATCCAAATCTGATTGTGTACAGACACTCTTTATCAAAGCTCTTCAAAAAAAATGGTTTTAATGATGTATTATTTATAAATTTTGTTGAAGTCACTTATTTTATTTAGTTGAATGAACAGAATCATAAAGACTAAAAATGACAAATACCTGAAGAAGGTCAGAGAGTGCAGTAGCCAAAACATTAATATAAGAATAGAAAGACTTTCTATTGAATCTATATCATAGGATAGCATGACAAAGGTGTTTTATACAGGAAAATAATATCTAAGGAATGATTTAATATAAATTTGCAGAGGTTACTGAATTGAAAAGTTTGAGAGAAAGAAAGATGAAGCAAGTTCAGCACAAAGTTATGTAAGAATTATGCATAGCATAACAATTAAAACAGAATTCATTTTAAACAAAAATATTTTTCAACTTAATCTTTCTTGTCTAGGTACTTAATTCACTACTGAATATTAATCATATATATCATGTCAGTTGTTTATATTCTGTTCTCTCATATTTTTCACACACAGTAAGCCATTGCATCTTAGTGTATTTACTGCTTTGCTTGAGGTGAATTGATAAAAAAAATAATATAATTCCCACAGGTAAAACTTCAGATCAAAATCCTGCACCTGCAAGTAGTTGTCCTAAAGAATATTAGGATTAATATTCTTTCTGATCAAAGCAAAACTAATTAACCACTGTTTTTAAGATTATAGATGAGCACTCATCTCCATTTCAGTATCGGCTTGGAACTCGAAATCGGAGAACCGAGTTCGAATTCCAGTTGAATTCATTGCATTCACTTACACACAAATACCCTTGGGAAAGGTATTAATCCGTCTATTCCCTCCAGTTATGGGTTAAATAATAGGACAGATTGGGTTCTATAGCCTTGGTCGGCAACCAGTCTACCGCAGAAAGCAATGGCAACCTACTGCGGGATAATCTTCTGCCCAGTCAGTCATGTCTCTTTTAGAGACATGATCGCCCAAGCGTGTATCGCGCATGGCACTTAACTGACTGACTCATCTCCATTTCAGTATAGACTCATCAGCCTCAACAGTCTCATTAGCAAACTTTTTGAATCTTCAATCAACAAGGTTAATAGGGAGAATCTCTTAAGCAAAAAGCAGTATAGATTTTGATCATTTCAGTCCACTGCTGATATCTTATCATCATTCCCAGTATCAGTGAGGTTCTAAACAATCAATACAAGGATGATTACATTAGATATTTCAAAGACAAGGTGTAGCATAAAGGGTTGTTGCACAAGTTCTTCAGTGAAAGAATTTGATCAATCATCAACACAGTCATCTCTCAAAGCTCACTTTTTGGTCAAAGCTTCTTTCTACTTTATATAAATGATCTTAATTTTTGTGAATATCTATGCTGATGATACAATGGTATATAAGTGTACCACCAACAATCTAGATAACCAGACCCTCACTAATAGCAAAAGTGACAAAATGAGTTGATCATATTCAATACCTAAAAAAACAAACAAGAAACATTCCATCATCACTGAGGAGGCCCTGAATTTTCACTTATCAGAATGAATGGTGTCCTCTCAAAGAGTCCCTGGGCCTATTGGGACTTCAGTGTAATCCATCTCTCAACTGAAACTTGCAGAGAAAATCCAACGGTTAGTTCTCTGTAACACTTAAGAACCTGACTCTTCCTGAAATCCCCTACCTTTCTAAATCAGGCCCAAAATGTAATACTGTTATATAGCGACAAACAACAAACACGCATATATATAAAAATATGAGTTATATTTTTATTGATGATGATGAACCGTGTAGCCTAGGATACAGAGAGTTGAGGGAGCGCTCTTCTAAGGGTTGACGGGGGGGGGTCGTCTGTTGCTCCTCTGGTCTGGTCTGGCTCTCTGTCCATCTGTCTCGTCTCTCTGCTTGAAATCCGTGCGCCAAGGTCTTTTATAATCTCCAAACCGGTACTTCCGGATTTTGCCGCACCCACGCACGCCCACATAATTCTCAGAGACACCTGTTCTGTCTGCCTCTTGTAGCCATTTCCGCTACTGCCGGAAATAAGGTCAAACAAACATCCGTTCCTTTCAACGACCAGAAAACACCCCCGCTTGCATCGGCCTTTCCTCGGGTGGGGCGGGATTGTTATATTACATTCCTCGCCCACCCATTTTCCAAAATGTTCACCTAAGAACATTTTAAGCGCAACACCCTCACTCTCCTCCCCATGCCACACAAGCCCGACAATTATATAAAACATGTGCACGCCAAAACAACAAAAACATGTGCATGCCGAAACAAAAAAAACAATAAAAAAAAAATATAGGGGAGCCTACATCGGCAACCCAACAATGTTCGTGTCCCTCTTGAAAATTGTTCTACCAACTCGATGTTTCATTGTTCTTTTTTTTCTTTTTTTTTTTTTTTTAATATCCATTTTCACAGAATTGGGCAAAGTTCTTAAAAATGTTCATTTTCTTTCTCGACTCTGTCCATAAGCGTAGACACCTCGATGCATAACCACATGATTATTAGGCGGTAACCGCGCCCCAGTTTCTAAACCAACATCGAGTAAATGACCCTTGATCAACACCATGCGTGCCTCTGCTCGAGTTTATTGTTACACATGTAACCTCATTTAATTTAATTTCAAACATACTATGTTTGAACACAGAAAAAAATGGTCATTATCTGCCGTACATATCATTCATAGTCTGACCGAGAAATGTTCAATAGAAAATGAAGAAAATTACCCTGATTCCAATGTTAATCCGCATGCAATTTACTTGTGGAGGATATTAATTTAGTCTAAAAAAAATGGACCCGTAACTCGTAGTACCTTAGTTTGTACAATGCTTTCCATTCCCTGAACTACTTCCTCTGGATTCGAAACCAAGCATATCTGATTTGTTGACACCTCTCTGTTTAACGCAGAGACATTTGAGTGTTGAACTCCCATTGACCCCGGAGTACTATTCACAACGGATAACTCAATTTCCTTTTCCGAAGCACTGTTGCTTCTGTTACACTTAAAAATCCGCTTCCTGGCTATTATTCCCAGGATTATTATTACGCCGACCACGCCAGCAATGACTCCTATCGTCAACCTCTTCGGGAGTTCTTCATATCCTTCACTAAATCTCTCCATATTTATCTGTTCCAAGGTATTTACTAGTTTTCAGAAATTAATATATCATCAAAAGATATTTCCCAAGTCACATAAATGAAAATTCACAGAGGATGTTGAATTGATGGGAACCTGCACAAAAGCATAATTCACAACCATAGAAATGTAAATCATTTTGTAGTGTACAGTCATTGAAAAGAAATCAAAAAAAAAAAAGAAAACCTAACACTGTACAACCTAACGAAAACATTGTTATCAACAAGTTAATCCAATTATCCACTTTAAAGAGTAGAAGAAACTTCCTTTACATGATTTTACATCTCACTTACTCAATAAAAGTCAGATTAATTAAGCAACATACCAATAAACTCACTTCACATAAATGGTAAAATATTAACAACAAAATAAATCATTAACTCAGATGTTTTGTACTTACAGATAGGTAAATATCTCAACTCCAATCCTCCCGTCAACTTTAACACTCCACTCCTCCCCCACCTTTAACACCCCTGTCAACCCCAAACCTATGCGCTACTCCCTACATGTAGTCTGTTTCACCCCCTCCGTTCTACCCTTCTTAATGTGTTTGACACCAACAATCCACATTTCTCAATGGCAAAAGTATGCATTTTTTTTTTTTTCTAACTGGACTTATTATAAACACGAGCAGAGAACACACACACTATCAAATCAATGAGTCACTTACCTTGGCTGAATGTCTACAGTCGCGGCTGCTATATATTTTCGTCTTCTTTTTTCTTTTTCTTCCTTCCTCGCTGTCGTCCGGTTGTTTACTATTTTCGTCTTCTATCCGGTAGTTTTAAGTCCGTTGAATTTTCAATCTCACCGTGGTAACCAGCTCGTATCAATCTGTTTTGTTGTTTCAAAACAGCAAGTCACTTAGGCACCAAATGATGTTTGTTATATAGCGACAAACAACAAACGCGCATATATATAAAAATATGAGTTATATTTTTATTGATGACGATGAACCGTGTAGCCTAGGATACAGAGAGTTGAGGGAGCGCTCTTCTAAGGGTTGACGGGGGGGTCGTCTGTTGCTCCTCTGGTCTGGTCTGGCTCTCTGTCCGTCTGTCTCGTCTCTCTGCTTGAAATCCGTGCGCCGAGGTCTTTTATAATCTCCAAACCGGTACTTCCGGATTTTGCCTCGCCCACGCACGCCCACGTAATTCTCAGAGACACCTGTTCTGTCTGCCTCTTGTAGCCATTTCCGCTACTGCCGGAAATAAGGTCAAACAAACATCCGTTCCTTTCAACGACCGGAAAACACCCCGCTTGCATCGGCCTTTCCTCGGGTGGGGCGGGATTGTTATATTACAATACTGCTACCATATATGGGCAGCAGCTTCCCAGTCTTCACTTTCCAGTCCTGATAGAGTCCAAAAGCATCTCTGCATCACTGTGAGTGAAATTATTTTCCACCCTACAATCCCTTTCTTTATAGATGAAACATAGCAAGCCATTTGCTCATCTATTGCTTATTGAACAGGTGAAGAGGCTCATCCCTAGTTCCCTGTTTAGGATGTGGTTTCTGGCTTTCTCTTTTCCAATCTTTTTACTCTTACGTAGCCCCCTGCGCATCAGTGGCGTTATCACCTTGCTTGGGGTGATATGATAAAAAAAAAAAATTTCCATGAACAGTGTCCAGATGAACTGCATTCCTTAGTTCTACCAGTTCTAACCTTTATGGCAAAGACCTGCCATGACACATACATTGGAGTGAACCATGCTCATTCCCTTTATATTCTATTCTACTCTAACAGTTTCTTCTCATGAACTGTTGTTTTGTATAACCAACTGCCAAGAAGTTGCTTCTCTATCACCACAATCTTAACTTGTTCAAGTCTAGGGTTAATGGTCACCTTCCTCACATATCCCTGTAAACTCTGCCTCTTACCTCTTACCCCACTATCCTGAGTGGCTCTTAGGCCTTGTACAGAGTGAACATTATTGTAATAAAAAAGCAGCCACATGAAAATAAAAAGCATTAACTTTGAGCAGTAAATATTTATGTTTCAAATACCTACTTCAATGGTCAGTATTAATTGCATAGTTTGAACATTATACAGTGAAGATTCATAATAAAAACTCAGTTGTGTCAGGCTATAAAACTAGTACAAATTTTGTTTTTATTTTTATTAAGAAAGAAAAAACATTTTAATAGGTATAAAAAAGTATGGAACTTATGCAATATCAATAATATCACAATCAATGCTGGACAATCTCCTCATGGATGAAAAAGAAACTTGAAGTGACAGAAATGAGAATACTATGAACCTAACATGTGAGCAATGATGTTTAGAGAAAATAGAAGCAAAAAGGCCACTTATATTTAACACCAGGAAGAGATAGTTCTAATTTCTGGTGCATATAATGAAGAAAGAGGGCTGAGAAAATTTGATACTTACATGATAGATTGAAGGTAAAAGGGTTAGAGGAAAACAATGTGTATTCTTTCTGGCAAGCTTCATTGAATGAATAGCAGAGCAGAGGTTGGAAGAAAATAACAAAAAAATAAAATTTATTGAAAGTTACAAATGGACATTAAATTGTCAGGAGCCATGATTACCAATGTCCTGCAGAAAAATTTATAAGCGCCCGGTTCACACTCCACCCACATCTATTGAACAGGCTAAGAGGCTCATTCCTTGTTCCCTGTTTAGGATGTAGTTTCCGGCTTTCTCTTTTCCAATCTTCTCACCTTGTTTTTTTTTTGTTTTCAATTGGAGTAGATAGATCTATCTATCGCCCGGTTCACACTCTACCCACATCTATTGAACAGGTTAAGAGGCTCATCCCTAGTTCCCTGTTTAGGATGTGGTTTCCGGTTTTCTCTTTTCCAATCTTCTCACCTTGTTTTTTTTTTGTTTTCAATTGGAGTAGATAGATCTATCTATCGCCCAGTTCACACTCCACCCACGTCTATTGAACAGGTTAAGAGGCTCATCCCTAGTTCCCTGTTTAGGATGTGGTTTCCGGCTTTCTCTTTTCCAATCTTCTCACCTTGTTTCTTTTTTTTTCAATTGGAGTAGATAGATCTATCACCTGGTTCACACTCCACCCACGTCTATTGAACAGGTTAAGAGGTTCATCCCTTGTTCCCTGTTTAGGATGTGGTTTCCAGCTTTCTCTTTTCCAATCTTTTCACTGTTACGTAGCCCCCTGCACATCAGTGGTGTTACCGCCTTGCTCAGGGTGATATGATTAAAAAAAAGCAGTATTTTTTGAGTAAATTGATCAGAAACAAGATTACAAATAGAACTTGAATCATGATTAGGATATTTCACAGATGCAGGCATACATTTGTATACTATATCTTAACAAAGACTAATAATAAATTCTGGAGTTATTTTATTTGGGACAGAACTGAGCAATAGTGACAACTTTTAACTTCTGTTAGAAATTTCTGTCACTACTACCCAGTCTTTTAAGACGAAAACCAGAAAAAAAAAAAGAACGAGTGATCATGTGTAACTCATTTGTTTTTAGCAGAAAATTATCAAATTCATAATAGCATTAGTTTTGTACATTGCCAAAGACAATGTATTATGAAGTACAGAAAGATAAAATGAGTCATGTAAATTCAAAGATGATCTTAGTTAACTGTCTTTAAATGCAACCTAAAATCTCCAAGAAAGCAACGTTAATCTCAACTTGTCTATTTACATAGAATATTGTCTTCTTGATGGCATAGCCCTGACACATATAAGTGTATCCATCTTGGATTATTTTTCTCTCTTCTCTTTGCTCTGAAAAGTAGCCAAACTTGTGGTGGTCACAGCACTTGATCTTGTTTGCCTGAAAGCCTTCTTTCTAAATCCATTATCCACTTACACACACGTCTTAGGCAAGTGCGATTCAATAATCAGGAAAACAGATAATTTCCAATATTTTATGTTGACCACTCAGGCAAGAATTGAAATGACCAAATACAGAGATATTGACTAAAAGCAGCAAAGGGCAATCCATTATCTTTCAAATCTACACTCATTGTACCCTCCAAACAAACATATCCAAATACACACGTGCACACATGCATTTATTTATATATAAACATAAGTTTATTCATATATGCTTCAGAATATGTCCTTACATACTTATACATCTGTTTGTATGTAGATGACTAAATGCAAGTATATGTAGGCCTGTGTGTATATGTACCCAGTAACAGTTATATATATATATATATATATATATATATATATATATATAATGTATGTATAACATGTAAAACAAATGAAAAATTTAAAAAACAAGGCAACTCACGTTTCATCCTCAAAGTTGAAGAATCATCAGGCCAACTTCTATTCTTCTCTTGTGTCACTGGTGGTTTATGTATGCCTTAAATATGAAAAAGTCATATATTTGGTGGTGGGTGGGGGGGCAGATGTGTCAACCAAGTTCCCTATTAACTATGTGATATTTTTTTTGCAGTCACACAACATCCCATCATAATTTAGGCTCTCTTATTCTGTGTGTGTGTGTGTGTGATAAAATTATAGTTTTAAAGTATATAATACTTCTGGGTAAAAGTGTTCAATATCAGTGATAAAGCATATGCAAATATAAAAGTGAACACTGAGGTCAACACCAACTTTTTTATGCTTGAATGCAATCTTCATGCCATGTATCTCACACACACACACACATATATATATATATATATATATATATATATATATATAAGAATGAGCATACTTTTAATCTGATTTTTTTATTAATTCAAATGTTATTTTAATAGATATTCATATTCATTTGTGGAAATATGCTCTCTGGGAGGGTTCAAGGCCGCATCCCACTTTGTAGGAAAAACCACTACCTAATCTGGTATGCTTTAGACCACTTGGCTATGGAGAATGTTAGATCCCAAAAATGTTCAATTTACCATTTTAAGGCATGCACATCTGATTCAAAATTTTTCTCAAATTTCATATTTGTTTGATTTCATGTCTGAAATGTAAACCAAATAATATCTAAGGAATTAATGGGTTGTTTTTTAATTGAACATTTTTATTATTTCAAACATCATTTTTAGTAGGTACCCATGTTTGAATACACACCCAATTTTTTAAACAGTGCATTATTAATTCTACAGGCATGCACACTTGACACAAACACTATATATATATAACACAGATAAAAAAAATCTTGTTATTCATGATTTTGAAAATGTATAGTCTTGATGAAACAATAATGTTATAGCATTATTGTGTTCAAACATGAATGATTGTCACCATTCAGTGTTGACCTCAGTGATTTTATATAAATATATATAAATTTTTTTTAATCATTTCACCCTAAGCAAGGTAATACCACCACTGATGCGCAGTGGGCTACATAAGAAGAGAGTGAAAGTTTACATAGGAGGAGGACAAAGAGAAAGAGGAACTGGTTACAGGAGGAGTCAGAGAAAGGGCAAGAGAAGGATAGGAATACTGGTGTGAGAAGAGTTTTGAGAGTAGAGTGAAAAAAGGGAAGAAGAAGATACAAGGAGTGATGGGGAAAGGACAAGAGAAGGACTGGAGTCAAGGGGACAAGAGATGGCAATTGACATTGCATTTAAACTCTTGGAGATTGTAGTTATCAGGGAAGCAAGCATATGGAAGCGAGTTCCACAGGTGGAAAGTGCAAGAAAAGAAGCTGATAGAGTAGCAGTGGTGGCTGCATTTAATTGTTTTAACTGTAAAAGGTTGAGACTTTGTTGCCAGTCTGGTTGCTCAAGTAAGTTCTTGTAGAGGGGGCACCTGTAAGCTAAGCTCATTAGAGAAAAACCATGAAAATATTTGTATAAGAGACAGAGGGAAGCCACATCACATCACATCAGTGAGAAAGTGGCTAGAGTCAAGCTACCAGGTTAAGACCAATCACATTGCAGATTCTTCTCTAGAGCCTGTGAAGAAGCTCGAGATGAATAGCAGGGTCATCCAACCAGATATGACAACAGTATTCAATGCATGGGTAGATGGTTAATTTGTATATGTGCATGATGTACTAAGGTAAGAAAAACTTCCTGGCCTGACACAGTGAACGAAACTTCCTCGCAGTAGATTTAGGTATTGATTCAATGTAAACATTCCACTTGAGGTCAGACACACACATATAGACAAATATAGATATTTCATAGCTCATAAAACTGAGTTGTGCCATAGACATAGGATAATAAGTATATTTATTAAAATATATATAATACTGCTCTGTACATACATTGAGCACTGTTTTATTAATACCTGAATAATAATACTATACATATGTATATTTATTAATTTACATCACTCTATGTATATATATATATATAGAGAGAGAGAGAGAGAGATAGAGAGGGAAAGCTAGATATTTACCTTTTTGTGAGTGAGTGAGTGAGTGTGTGTGTGTATATATATATATATAAAAACACTGAATTCACCCAACATTTTGAATGTATGAGGATCAGCAGTTCAGTTCTTAAGCAACTAGACTACCCACATGTAGGATTTGGTTATAATGAAGGTTTGTGCAGAACTTACCATATTTTGTGAGGTAGACCCGAATACAGACAACTGGTGCACAGTATGTCAAAAAGTGTCCCCAAATGAACTTGCTCAGGTTTTGAATTCAGTGCTGTCCTTCTAGAGTAGTTGCTACCCAAGACTATAGGACCCCATCTGTCCTGCTATTTACCAACAGTTGGTGGAAGAAGAGATGGATTCAGGCCTTTTAAAAGAGTTTTTTCACATTTAAATGTAACAAACTCGACTAGAATTTAAACTCAGCTCTCCACTATTTCATCATGCCTGTATAAATAGTATATTATACACAGGTAAATATATATATTACCCTACATCTATAGCACAACTCAGAGTTTCAGGCACTATGCAATCATCAGGTGCATATTATGAAGTGATCATTCTGGGATTTGGATTTTTGGTTCTCCTGTTATCCATGGTAGTTATATGTTATAATGCTGGGATGTTGTTTTTTAATTTTTGAATTGTGTAATTTAATTTGATTTGGAGTAAAACTTAAAACATAAAATTGGGAAGTAAAATCTTAAAAGTTAAATTAAAATAAATAGTTAAGATATTTTTATGGCAGAGGTTATACATTTTGTGTCTCTGGGTCAATGGGAATTATTTTTTTTTATTCTGTTATTTCATTTATTTAATTATCTTTTGAATTTTTTGGTCAATTAATGCCTTTCATTTTTCCCCAAAATAAAAAATAAAAGTATCCCCCTTGATCCAGAAGCCCAAAACGTATAACCTCTAAATGTATACTTATTAATATATACATTAAGCACTGTTTTATTAACATCAGAAATATATTTATATATGTGTGCGTGTATTTGCTTGTATATCCATATGTATATATATCTTTCATTAAACAAAAACTTTCCCATAACTGAACTTGTGTAGGACAATGAAAATTACATAAATTTTTTATACTCTCTTACTTCTACAAAACAGAAAGACATAAGGATGCTGGAAAAACTTAATAAAAAATGAATGAAATCTTTGCTGTCTCTGCCATATTTAATGAAAGATGGATGGTTGCTGCCCAAATATACATTAATATTATATATATATATATATATTAATTAGTCTTTAGTCATAATTAGATTCAACCAGTACACAGTTGCATTAAAAAGGGTTCAATACAATTATATTGTAGAACTTTTGAATATTTTTCATTTAGAAATGAGTTATTGCTGTGACCTAGGTTTCAACCTTTCAGTATCTTCAGGTGATTTACAAAAACTGATTTTACCGTTTTTCATATACCCAAACAGGGATTTTTATAAACATGCGACTGGAATTTTCAAACAACCCAAAAATTTTCAAAATTAGGAAGAGTTGTTTCAGGATCTTAGAACACTTTCATTTACAAGTATGATTACATTTGGACATAATTTCCGATCTTTCATTTAGTAATTTTTTTCTTTCTAGGAACCATATAATAGCTAATTTTAACTCCAGGCATAATCTGAATACTTTGCTAATATTGTATGGTTTTGCTATTTTTACTATTCCAAGTTATATCGGGGTCTCTTTCTCTCTCTCTCTCTCTCTATATATATATATATGGACAAACATACACAGTTTGATTGATGGATAAAACCCTTTCCCAAATGTGTTTCTAAATGTTCCCAAATATAAATGTTTAAATGTTCCCAAATATAAAAAAAGAAAAAGAAAAACACAAAACAAAATTGTTTGGGGGAGATTATAATGTGCCAATCACCCTGCATGAATGGGTCGATTTGCTTGCCTCAAACATCGTCATTTGAAATCTTGTCCCTGACTTTTGCTTGAACACCTGGGAATGAGACTGGAGAGAGTACTGAGAAAAATAAACAGAGAGAGAGGGGAGAGTGGGAGGAGAGGAATAGAGAATACAAAGCAAGATAGATGCACAAAGACAAAAGTGAGTATGACAGTCTGGAGACAGATAACAAGATAGCTATGAGGAGGTGTTGAAATGTTCTTGGCCCAACTCACTTCCCAACATTTTTTTTAATCCCTTCTTGGGCAGGCTGAAAACATTTTGACACTTCTTTGTAGATTAATATAAAGACTGAGATTTTCTATCTTTGACTTATACATACTAAGCGAAGAATAAAAACAGTTTACAATAGATAGATGAACATTGTGGAATTGTTAGATATTATCAGAGAAGAATACATTCTTAAATGGTGAATTTACGTACATGTTACTCCCATTACAGAAAGCTCAAGAGAAACGTTGTATTCTAATCTTTGCTAGAAAATCTTTCTCTGACTTAAATCTCGGAAAGCAAATTTCCATTATGACCCCTTAATTCCACTTTCTCTCTTCAAATGCATTTACAGATTTTACAAGCATAAGATCATTAGAACAGAAGATATGGGCTCATACTGTAGCTAAGTTACTGGTGACAGCAGATAAGACAAGTACTTAATAAACTTCAAATGCTAATCTTTAAGTCGTGGGTTATTCATCTTTTAATGCATAAGTAAGGTTCAAAGGACTTTCTCTCCTCAAAAGTAAATAACCATCTTACTCAAATAGAATTTTGTTGTTGACACTTAGAAGAAAAACAAAATAAAATAATTCTAAGAAAAACAATTTTTCAGTTTTCACAGCTAAGATTCACCATACCATAAACTTCTCCATTCCCATCATATTCCCTTAGTAAGAAAAAAATTACATTCAAATAACTTTTTCCCACGAATTGCTACTTTGTGGAAAAAATCTCCTGAGAGAATGCTTCCCAGATTGATGCAATATTAAACTGTTCATCAAGGGGTAACTGTTGTTTTTTCCTGTACATACACCTGACCTCCTCATCTCATGCTCATATAGCAACCTCATTCTGTAGCCCTCTATCTTGACTGGCTCATGAACCTTGTATTAGGTCAAAATTTAGTAAAAAATATCCTTATTCAAATTATTTGCTGAGTTAAAATACACATTAATCTGGTTTACTGTGAACTTTTATATTTCATTAAAATTTTAAAACAGAAATAAATATTTCAGTTTGAATTTCTGGCATAAGGAGTTCCTTCATTTATACTTGAATATCTTCATCTTTGTTGTTATTATCACAACATTTAATGCAGACTCAGTGGAAACAGAGCAAGCAATAGCTAAGAAGTACTAAACAAGAGTTAGACAAGATATCCATAAAAAATGAATGCAATTATTGAAAGGCAATAAAGTTACATTTTTATTTTCTGTAGTTATATCTATATATATATAACTACAAGAAGCCCATGAAAGGAAGAAGTTAAAATACGACGAACTGCTAGAGAGTTGCAGGGTTAAAGGCTGGAAGGCTAGCTGCACTCCGATAGAAGTGGGGACTAGAGGATTTGCAGCAAGGTCCTTATGCAAAGCCTTAACGGATAGTGGGAGTAAAAAAAAGGAAAGCACTCAAGTCCATAACTGAAACAGCAGAAAGAACAGCTAATTAATTATGGATCAAAAGAGCGAGTGCCTGGATTTTAAAACAAATTGTTAGCTAAAATTCCCTGAAATTCTGCATTTCTGATTTCTCTTCATTTTATTAGTACTCATAAATAAGATAAAATGCATAAATAAGTTTTAAATTAATGTATCGTGATTAATTCTTAGTCGAGTTTTTTTTTTTTCTAACAGTCGTACAATAGGTAAATTGTTTCATATTTTCGGACGAGCTCATGTACGGTTCGCCTCTAAATGGAAAGTGGCCCTGACTGTTGCCAATCAGAAGCATTTGTAAGGTTTCGTATTGGGCCCAAACATTATAAATTTTTCCAGTGTCTGAAAGCACTTATCGAGGATGAACCAGAAACTGATCATCTCTGGTTGGGTCGGCGTGGTGTGGGGGGTTAGATGTTGAGAGACCCGAAACCCTCTAGTGATCCACACAATGACATCACTGACGACACCCTCTAGCACCCCCCACTACGGTGCGTATATTTGAAATATATATATATAGATATAGATATGTTGGAAAGTGCCTGAAGACCATATGATGGGTAGACCCAAGCCATGATAGCGAAATTCTTTGAGGAGCCATGAATGATTGTGCTAGCTCGAAGTCACAAGTCATCATGGCCAAAGGTTTGAGCATCCTGACCTTGTTCTTGCTGGATGACATGTAACTAATGTCTGCTTATCACAGTTGCAGTATAAGCCCTAGGTGGGCTCTGTAGGTGTTAAACACAAGTGCACCTGAGCATTATATATATATATATATATATATATATATATATCTATATATATTACAGTCATATCATGTTGAATAAACTGATTTCTGCTCAATCACTGAAGTTAAGCAGCGTTGAGCCTGGTCAGTACTTAGCTGGGTGACTGCTTGAGAATACCAGGTGCTGTGAGCATTTATTGACGGATGTCCATTGTAGTGCAGTGGATGTCAGCTTGGAAAGGGTTATCAGTGAGCCTAGTTCCAATTCAAGTTGAACACTCTGCATTCACTTACGCACTGGTACTCTTGGGAAAGGTATTAATCCGTCCCTTCCCTCCAGTTATGGTTTAAATAACTGAGGTCTGCTGTTCATGTAATCTGTGGCAAACTTCTGCACCGATTGTTTCTTATCAGCAGTTCCAAACACTGTTGATGGTGCTACACAAACCTTCACCACTCTAAACAATTCTTTATGTGGCTGTCTGAGTCAGACACTCATATATCAAAATCAACAGAAGAGTCCATAATATATATATATATATATATATATAGATATGTACCCAAGTAAATAAAGAACAAAGAAAGTATTAACAATGTTCAAAATTAAAAAATCTTACTTCTCTTTTTTTAAATAAAAGGTAAAGTGAGATTTTTTCATTTTCTTTTTCAGAAATAACATTTATTACCATCATTATTAACTACCTGATAAGACGTTTTTTTATGTTGAAACAAAATGTACACTTTTGTAGTAAATTATTTGTTCATGTTTTAAATTATATATATATATATATATATATATATATTCATCCACATACAGTCCTATTTTGCTGTATCACAGCTCATTAGTACAGTTAGAGATCCAATTGCTTCTAGCCAGGATTGAAACCAGCCTGAATTGACATCAGTTGGCTATTCTATCTCTAACCTATGGCCATCTGGTAGAGGAAGGTGAACTTTAATGTGTTATATACAATATAAACACATGCCAGTGGCCTCTATATATATAATACTAGCATGTGTATATGCGTCTATATATATTTATATATATAATGTAAAATTGGTGGAATGGTCATCTCAGGGATAATAAATGTATTTATTTATGAAATATACAATTTCTGGTTTAACTACATTCAATGTTTTAAACACATACATTTTTAGTTACAATTCTTCACATTATTAAATGATCATGTTGCCAGACAGTAACCTGGCTAAACATGATTTACCTTTATGAATCAAATGAGATTTCTAAGTTTAACATATTAGTCAAATTTAAATCCTAATGGTAATGTATTTCATGGAACCTACATCCAATATTTCTAGTTTTGAAAGACCTTTAAATTTACAATGTATCAGGTTGCTTGCTCACTATCAAATTCAGTAGAGAGTTGTATTCATGTGGAACAGCCTGAGGAATCGACTCATAATCAACAGCTTGTGAATTGAGATGGTAATCACTGTAGTAAACATTTCACTGTGTTATTCATATGATGATGAATAATTACCTTTTAAAATCACATGAACACAATTTTCAAACAATAGAGTCAAAGCAGAAATCAGTCATTTTATAATGGACTATTATTTACTGGTTTAATAACATTTATTAGAAGTATCCATAGCAATTTCACAGTTTTCCAGTTTTAATTTTCTGTAGAATCTTATGTCTTAAGTTAATGATTGAATAAACTTCTTGTGAGAAACAACCTTAAAATACCAGTGGAAATTCCTGTATTGCATTGCTAGATATTTGAGCTTAACAACTTCAACAAAATATTGAAATAACAACCATAATTATGAATGTGTGTCATTATTTTAAGTAAGAGGGTTCAAATAAAAAAAGATTACAGACTAACAAAGTTTTCCATTTCACTAAAGCAGATGGTAAGCATATGAGATTGTCTTCTTTCTTTTACAGAAACTGAAAGGTATATGTGATATTGCTTTTCTATCTTTCCTCATGATCAAAATAGAATGGTTTATTATTTATTTATAGGTTCTGCCAAGGTATAAAGTAAAAACTAATGGACAAGCAGAATTATAACACTGGTAAAAAAAAAAAAATTTTGAAATTGTGTCAAGACATCAAACATCTTTTTTAGCTAATTTGAGGGTGCTGAATCAGAAAATTACCTAACATATTTTTGGTTAGTTTTTTACTGTACAGGAATGACTCATTTGTTTTCTGTATATATGATACTGACCGATGGCAATATTTCTCAAAATAAGACAGTAGAAACTTTTCAACTCATATTTAAATCAACAAATATTGGTCTGCTTATTGAGAAATACTATCTTTTCAATAACAATCAGGCCCGATGTCTTTGAATATACCAAGACCAACAAATATTTTCATCAGACTATTTAACAAACTAACAGCAGAAATAAAACCTTCGTGAACATAAGAACTATGGTAAAAATTTTCTCTTTCTTGATTGTTCATCATGTTCAATGTTATTTAAGTCCCTTTTGATACTCCACCAGTAGTCAGCCATCATTTGTTTGTCCCACTGCCCCTGGTAGTGCTCCTCCATTATTTTGATATCCTGATGGAATTGTTCTCCTTGTTCATCACTCATACCAACACAATTATCTGGAAATTTACCTAGATGGCTTTTCAAAAAAAATTAACCTTAATACTCATATTAGCACCTACGTGCTGTAGACTCTTCAACAGCATTTCTAACTCCTTGTAGTTTTCAACCTCACAATTACATAAAAAGATTTTCACTGTCAATAAATGATGCCCAAGCATGTAATTTCAAGTCATTCATTGAATTAAAAAATTAATCATCTTTATTGAGTTTCCTGAAATCAGGATCATCAAACATTCCTGCTTTCAGTTTTTTTTGTACTAAGTCCTGGAAATTATTTGCATATATACTAAAAACATTTACTCTCTTTGTCAAGTAAATTTACATAGTTTCATTGGTCCCAATTTGATATGCAAGGAAAGGAAGATTATTTTTTTTCTTTCAGAACTAGCACTGCACTAATAATGCTTCTTGGTAAAACAGCTATGTCACAGTTTTGGAAACATAGTCAGGATCATTTTTTACTGTTCATTTGCTCATGCCAGATCATAGAACTAGTGAATCTCAGTGATATTGGGATACCTGAAGTACACTGTCTCATGTGTTTCAAACATGTCTTACAAACAATGTGAGAGCCCCATGATTTACACTAATCACCAAGTTTGATGTGAAAGTAAGCATTATATGCTTTCTTGTAAAAGTAAGATATCAGTTTCCTGTTGGCTTTTGGTGTGAGCTCACCACATGTGTAGCAAAATAAGTTGGGATCATTTTTGCATCTTTTTGTTGAAGTTGTGTCATTTGATATCTATCTCTATGATCAAAAAAGAACATGAATTGGTTGAGCATTTACATTACACTTTGTGTGTTTACATTTAGGTAATTTAATCTTCCCTAATGTCTTATGGAGAGACTCATAAAACAGTCAATAACAAAAGATGGAAAGAGTTGTTACACTGATTCTACTTCTTTTCTTTGTCATAATTATTTTATAGTGGTGACTAATACTATTTTGGCTATAAACTGTAAAAATTTAATACTTTTATTTCAAAATTTTTGACTCAGAAACACTTGTTTTTATAAAAATAGTTTATTTCAGTTGGCTGACATAAATTGATTGGCCTACCTGAAAATTGAGGGGTTTCTATAGCCTTTATTAACTAAATGTTGCAATCAGCCAAGATCAGAAATTGATCTTTTTTCCAAAAATGAGCAATTTCAGTACAACAAAAATGGTAGCTAACCATGAAAATATAAGGTCATTTTCAAAATCAGCACCATCAAATTAGCTAAAAACATGTTTGTTTTTTTTTGGCACCAAAAATTGTGTTGACCAGTAAAATAAGAATGATTTTTAGATAGCATTTTACAAAAGAAAAATACGAATTCTTTAAAAATATATTTAATTCATAATTGCTATTTCCAGGAGAGACAGAGGTGGCCTAATGATTACAGGATGTTGAATAGAATAGGGGAACTGAGTTCAAACACCAGATATGATAGCTTATGTTGCTAGTGTTATTCTTCTATATGCTGTCTCTACATGACATGTACAATCATGGCTCTTCACAACTTCTTGTAAGCTGTAGAAGTCAGATAACTTACCTTCTAACATGGCTGCCTACATTTATCTCCTTGTGGTAAGGCAGGCCAGCTAATCTACCTCATTTATAGGAGAGTACCTAATGCAGCTGGTGGGTTAGTCCACTTTACTATAATGAACTGGCCCAACACATTTTCATTAGTGGATTCTATTCATTTTATATATCTCTTCATTAGATCCCTCAGTAGGTTTTTCCATGTGGAGGGACTATACCAATCTGTTTGCATGTCAAATCATCTACAATTAACCAATATTTGACATGCACAAAAAGAAATACTTTGCCTATTGACATGTGAAAATTTTACTATGAAACTTGAAAAATCAAAAAATAAAGCTGCCTCATATATTTACAAATGAATATTCAGTTTCAGTCAGACCTTTTAAAATTTGTCCCAAACATTCATAGTCTTTTTTTTTTTTTTTTTTGTAGAGAGTTGTGGGGGAGAGAGAGTCAAAGAACAACAGGCTTAGTTTCAAGGAGTCATTCACCTGTAACACCTCTCCCATAAAACTGAGATATTCCAATAAAGAAGTACCCAGGATGCCAATACACTTTACACAATTTTGTGTAAACAAATAACATCTTTTGGCAATTACCTCATAAATCTATGGCACTGTGACTGTGAAACTAACTACTTGCTAAAATTGTTTATGAAAAGTTTAACTGCTAATCCCTTAATATAGGTCCCTTATAGGTACCTTCTATAAATGAGATAGATTAGCTGGCCTGCCTTACCACAAGAAATTAGCCATGTTAGAAGGTAAGTTATTTGACTTCTACAAGGTTTGTCTCTTTACTATGACTCCCAGTTCATATTCTGCTATCCAAATACACAAGGCTTGTTTTCTCAAAGCATACTTGCTGTTTTCTGCTAACTTTCTTGTCTTCAATATATCCTCTGAGTATCAAATTCTCCAAGCCCTTTTTCATCAATGCATCACAGAAATTTTATCTTGTTTGTGTTTCCTTTTGGCTAATGTTCTTGGGAAAGACTTGAATCCACTTCTCCTTTTCTAGCTACATGTAAATAGGTGGTTAAAGTATTTTATTCATGTAAGGCAGTAAATCTTGACCTAGCGCTATGACCAAGTAAAAATTCACTTGTCACTGAAACCATAGCCACATCACTTGTGGTATTAGACTGCTAGATATTCTTGGTAATTACTTTTATTGGAAACTTTAGAATAAAATGAAATAATTCAAGGGTATAAAATTGTTGTGGGGTAAATAATACACCACCAGTAATACAAATGAACTAGGCTAGATGCCTTAAATAAAGAATTCAAAGTGAAGAAAAAAATATCATTGGAGTCAGTCAAGAGTATTTTTAACAGATGCTGTGGTGAGTCACCTAAGCAAGGCTTAATATTATAACCATTGGAAATGAGTTATAAAAATGATATATATTTATTTATTTGATTTGGATTGGTGTCATTTCTTTGATATTCAGGTTAACAAAATGTTCATTTATAAGAATTGGAGTAGATAGACTAAACTA